>JAJJWW010017186.1:0-346426 GCA_023531295.1 Papaver armeniacum
ATAATGATGAGTAGGATGTTCACATTCTCAAAGAGAACCTCTAAAACCAGAGGATGGCTTTGAGGATGTCTACATAACTACCAAACACATCATCTTAACTTTCTCCCTTCACATTCCCATTGGAGAGGATTTTTTTAGATAAATCATTAAAAATCCTAGGTGGCCTTATATTGAAGACATTTACAATGTCTCATTGGAGATGCTTTATCTGTTATCACTGTTTCAAAATCTGACAAAGTGGGAAAGATTAAATATGCCTCAACAAACGAACAGTGTGGATTCACAAAAACAGCAGAAACAACAACAATGGATGGCTATGCACATCCGGCCGCAAATGATGCGGATGCACATCCATATTATCATCAGATGATACCACATCAACTTTTTCCACCTCAAAGTTTTATTCCTTATCCTTCAATAAAACGCCTTTTCAGCACAATTGGTTCCAGAGTTGGCAGAAAACTCTGCAGTTAAGCGTGCTCGGGCGGGAGTAATCCAGGGATGGGTGACCTCAGGGAAGTTCTTTTGGATTACCGCAGCGATGCCGTTGAAAACCCCACACTTCTTAGGATGACCGCGGTGGCTAAGTGGGGAACGATATCGGTGGAGGGACCAGGTCATTACAAATGGTATCGAGGCGACGACGGGTCACCTTCCGAGGGTGGGAAGGTCTGTTTTGGGCCAGGGAGTTGGTCCAGGTGCTTCTCATGAGGGCAAGGAACGTCGGAGATACGGGCTTGAAAATATAGGAGACGAGGACGGCTCCAATTTAAAGGTGGTGGTATTGTAATACCCGATTTCGTTTGATGGTTCGCCGATAGAATGGAATATAGGTAATGGTTTGTCCTTTCCTAACAGAGGCCTTTTCAGCACAATTGGTTCGAGTTGCGGAAAACTCTGCGAGTTAAGCGTGCTCGGGGCGGGAGTAATCCGGGGATGGGTGACCATCAGGAAGTTTCTATTTTGGATTCCGCAACGATGCCGTTGAAAACCCCCATTCTTGGGATGACCGCGGTGGCTAAGTGGGGACAGTATCGGTGGAGGGACGGGTCATTACAAAAACATCTTCAACAACCATCACATCAAGGATCTCCGGAGAATACAACAATGCGGGTTGGTGATCTTCATTATTGGATGGAAGAGAATTATCTTCATAGCTGCTTTGCTCATACCGGAGAGGTTTCTTTCTATCTATAGCTCTTTTTTTCTTTTTTTATCAACAATTCTCTATAAAACTCTTTATATTTAACTCTTTGCTCATAGATTTGCTGACTAGCATACATTAAGGTTTTCTTGTGCTCAAGTTGGTAGCTTCATCTGACTTGCTTTAACGATAAGGATTGTAATATGTGGTGTTATTTTCTTCAGTGCTTATGTCTTGCTTGTTGTAATTTATTTGTAACAAGCTCCGTAAGCCCGTCCAAATGGACGGGCAAGTTCAATAATGAAATTTCATTGAAGAAAAATTCTTTGATGCATCGCTCATTTAAATATGTTACAAGCTTAAGGATCATGATAAATAACGGATATATGATGAATTAATATGAAAAGTGTTAAATAGTCAATGAATATCATTTCGAAATATGGAGAAATTTATCAAAAATAAAACCTCAATTTCATAGAGGGGGACGAATAAGTTTTGGACAACATAATAAAAAATATTCATGAAAATATGAAAAATTCGTAATAGGTTACTCAACTCGATAATGAGTTAATTTATGTAAATTTTCTTTTATGCACTTTTAAATAACGTAAAATCATGTGCCAATTATTTAATTACCATAATGTATGATCAGATATTGTACACTTGAATGTTATCTTAAACATGTGAACTCAAATTACATGTGTGGGTAATTGTTGTTCTAATACATTTAAGAAAAAAATATTATAAGCACTTGACATGATAACGATTATGGCGAAAAAAAATTATTTGACATCAACGTGGTGATAGCCAAACAACTCAAATAATGCCATAATAACTACTAAACCTTGCCTTTGACTTGGCGTATTCGTGCTTACAATAAAATTATTATTATTGCTAAGATAAAACACTCTAGTATCACTGTGGTGATAACTAAAGAATTATGACCTAAGAATCTTAAGCACAATAATTTTATACGTACAATTGAAATTATCATCAACATTGGGAGAAAAGTGGAACATAATGACACAAGACACCCTCAAGATTCAAATCAGTTCATATCCATAATGTATGATCAACAATCATATCGATCGATGTTTTCTTAAATAAATGAACTCCAATTTCCTGTGGGTAAATTCTGTTCTAATATATTTAAGAAAAAACAATATTACAAGCATTAGAAAAATTGTGATCATGGCCAAAAGTGATTTGACATCACTGTGGTGATAGCCAATCAACTAAAATAATGCTATTATCACATGATATCGATAACTTCAAAACCTACATTTCACGGTTTGCAAATTCATGCTTATAATAGCATTATGATTATATTGAGATATAACACTCTAGCATCACTGTGGTGATAACTATAGAGTCCCATAATAATTTCAAGTATAATCTCATAAAATCCAAAAAACAAAAACAATAATCTGAGAGAAACTATTCCCTAATGCAAAAGCACACAAACCATATCATAACGTACACACAAACTTTACATGTGTCAAACATGGCCCGAATTAAAATCTTAATAATGAATTCGATAAAAAATCGCCTCGATTATATGTACATTAGTTTTCAATAAAGAGGAAGCATATTGGTTGGTTTATATATTTCTTTAGGTAAAAAAATCACAACATAATTTCTTAACACTATCATAGAAATTGATTTTAATTGTAAAGTGACTCAATTTGTTATTTGGTTCCATAACGATTTGGTCGGACCAACAAATCAAAACAAATAAAAAACGGATGGATATAGGAAAATCCATCGATCCGAGTCAATAATTCAAATTGGTCAAACCCGATGCGTCAATAGTTCCGCCTGTGTACTTAATTAATTCTAAATGAAACAGTGAACGTCGGGATTAAAAATGGACCGGCTTAGGAACTAGGATCGGTTAGCATTGAGTTGGAACGTAAAAGCGGTGATTGGGTCTAGATAAAAAACTTCTGTTTTAATCTCTTTATACACCAAATATTAGTGGTCCATTTATTAGTTTTTTAATATAATTGTTTGGCCCATTAACTTATTCTAACTTTTTAATCCATTAGCATTTGGTAACATGGATCACTCCTGGAGCCCCACGGAGATTAAGAAAACCTAATTTTCTTTGTACTTGTTTTACGATCCCAATTAAGCGCACCATTAGAAATACAATCATGTACTACCTTCGAAGATTTATAAGGGAGACATAAGATACAAACAAATATGATATGAGATGTTGATTCACAAACGTGATGGGACGGGGAATATCGCATATAAAAGGCGGACGACCATGAGTTCTAAAAGCAAGCTCTAGATGCCAACTATAAGATTTAATTTTATAGATACTTAATTAGGATCGTTGAATTCATGATAATCACACGATAATTATATACAAGAATAGTTTATACGGAATACCTGGTAGCGCTAATCCATCGTACGTCGATCATCTTTGGGGTAGCGATAATACCTTGTGGAGATCATGGTTTCTCTCTCTTGACCTTAGCCGTAATGAGTAATTCCTTGGATACAATAGTAATGGTTATTGTTTCCCTTTCATAGGTAGAGAGAGGACCAAGTTCCTAGGGTTTTAGTATTAGACATTATATCTCGACCGTCCATCAAGGAATTGTTAAAAGGAATTAATCCCCTAGAATGGTAACCGAAATATTTAGTAATATTCTTAATTAACCAAAGTTATTACATGGGCCCACAGGATATTTCTATATGTATAGAAATATTCTTACATTCTCCCACTGGTCCATGTGATAGTTTATTTAACGGTTAATTATAGAAAAACATAAGCGCGCATAATTACTAAACAAAATTTAATGGTTAAACGTAATACCTTAACCAAGCAAATCACGTATGCGAGTCATGGCGGTGGCACATTGTCCTGTTATCAACATGTTCCCTTCCATGTACCACAACACAAGCAACTTACTTAATCAGGCCTTAAATGGGGATATCATAATGGTCCGAGTTATGTCTTCAAAAGAAAGACAATTCGTTAACATTCATCCATTCACATAAGTGTATACTAAATATGGATACAGAAATAAATTCAGAAGAACATTATTAAGAGCTCAATTAGTTTCAAAAATAAGCACATAAATTAGCTGAATTCAATAATCAATTACTCCCACAGACCTAAGATTTTAATCTTTTCTTAAGAGGTCTTAAAAGGTAATTGTTCATTAAGTGCATCTCCGAATGCAATTGTGCTTAAGCGGTAAATGAACAACTATTGTTTGATTTCGTAATTCACGCATATATACTCAAGGTTCATGTGTTTTGTTCCTTTTGTATCATATCGTGCTTTAATCTTTCTTGCGAAGTTGAGACGATAAATTTCAGCAATATAGAGACAAACTTAAATCTCTAAGTCTCATGAGTCATATTCAAACTCAATTGTGGAGCTAATCTTAAGGGATTCTTCCTTTATAGAATCCGCACATCCAGCAAAATTGTAGTCTTAAACCCAATCAACTCTAATTGGGTTGAGTAACTAATTATGAGATATAAGTCAAGATAAGTATCTCAAAATCTTGATAGCTTTCGGCATAATTTGTTCTTCGATTCCATAGCTATATGCTAACATACCAACAACAACTCGTTATATGTTCCATTTCGGAGACATAATGAAGATTAAATTTATATCTTCATTCCAATATGAAACAAAATTTGCTATGTATGTTATTATCTCAAAAAAAATTCTTGAATATTCGATATACGCTTTACATGAGGGCTTTAGTAATCCATACGATATGTGACTATCACATGGTAAGCTTCATTGATATCCTTTATTTCAAAAAATAAAGAGATATGCATAAAGTCAAGATCACTACTCGTAGGTAGTAAGTCTTAACATAAAATACCAAGAGTATGAACTTCTCAGTGATCTTGAGGTATATGCATAAATTTGTAATAATTTCATCCAAAACTTGAAACATTTATAGTTTTGTTGAAATTTAATATACCATTATGGGAGGCTGCTTAAATTTCATACTTTGATTTCGAATTTTGTAGACTAAAATTTATCATTAATAAAGGCTATTTCACATTTAATTAATGCAACTCTTAGGTCATAATTGAGCTACTAATAATACTATGATAATTGAATAAGTCATTCTTTGACACGAGAGAAAAACTTATTTATAATCAATACATCGTTTCGAGTAAAATCTTTGGCAATAAGTCTTGCTTTATACCGTTTTTAAAATTGCTATTAGGACGTATTAGGTCAGAAAGACCCACTTTCATACTGGTGATTTGTGTCTTTAGAGCAATTAAACAATATCCGAGACTTGACTTTCAACCAATGATTTTTACTCACATAGCATCAATCCATTAATCAAAATTATTACACATAATATTTGTGAACCTAAAGCGAGTTTTGCCATTCCATATCAAAATGTAATAAATTCTTGTAAAAGAAAATCTTTGAAACAACATGAATAACTTTCTTTCAATCTCTTTGAGACCTTCTTAATGCTGGTTCATGTTGTTATCAAAAAAAATTCTTTATTGCGGTAGTTATATTATGGAGTATTGGATCAGTAATTTGTGGTCTTTCATTATCTAACATTCTGATAATGAGAAGATTCACAATATCTGTAGAAATCTTAAATAAAGGGATCATGATAATGATTTCTTGAACAAATATATCCACGTACTCCCACTGATTATGCCATCATTAACGAATTTATATTTTAGGTTTCAATAAGTCTCATACTACGGTTAGAGAACTTAATGAATACGATTTGGATTATTTAGGAAAACCAATGAACAGTAATAGTTTTCAAATCCAATTTTCATTCTTGGGAATGTAAGCCCTCACTTCCATTTGAACAACCATAACTTAAATGTGATTTAAACTAGGTTTCCGACCTTTATAGTCCAAAGTGTGTCTTTGAAAGCTTTTTTCTTTGGAAATCTATTTAAATTACACGATTCGAGAGAAAAGAACAAACATCCACAAATGTATAGCCATTATGCATGGGTCATCATGCTTCTAACCATTTTCATAAAAGTATGATTTAGCCTTTTGTTATACACTATTATGCCAAGGATAAGTTGGCCTTGTGTATTGAGCAACAATTCCAAACTTTTGAAGATATTATGCAAAAGATTTAGGATATTATCATGTTTTTTCATACCTTTCACAATATTTACCACCTTTGTCAGACTTTATGATTTGCACTTTATCTATAATTGCCTCTCAATTTCAATAATGAATGTTCGATAAAACATCCATGGATTGAGATTCATAATGCAATCGATAAATTTATACAGTAACGCGAAAAATCATCGGAGTGATAAACAATTTTATCTTCCAAAAAACTTGGACCATTAAAAGTCTCGGGAGAATAATCATAATATACAATTAATAAGAACAAAAGTGAAATTTATAATAGAGATAAATGACAATTAAGCTTACAATAGTTACATACCTTGATAAGATTCTCCTGTGGGTAAAACCTTATCAAGGAACAATGTGAGACATGAAAATATACGTGGATATTTTACATTCTCATAATTCAACATTATTATGTCTGTCAAATACTATAACTAGAATCACTGTGGGCAACTCACGTCCAAAAATGTATTAACAAACTCCAATAATTCTAAATATGTTCAACCTAATATAATGTGAGTTGTAGTCACTGTGGGTGGCTATTATTTCACATGTATATGAAACATTTAGATAACTTTAATGCTTGTTTAAATTTGTGAACCAAAACTACTTGTGAGTGACAATGTTCTAATAGTTAAATCAAACTAAGATGACCCAAAATATACAACACTTACTAGATAAGAGCATAGCATCACTGTGGTGATAACTAAACTATCCAGCAAACATGTACAATTGCAAATATCACAATAAATTTTCTTGTGATATTACACAGTCCCACTGAAAGATATGGACATACTTGATCTGATCATAAATTTAGTCGCTTATAAACAATAATGAGTAACCCTAAAACATCAATCACGAACATTTATTCAAAAAACACATGCCATACATTAATCGTGAAAAAAATATCAACACCCTATAATCGAAAAATATCCAAACATAATGAACTTTTTCTTAAACCAAAATCGAGCATGAAGCAAGTCTATAAATATAATTCAATAATGAAATTTCATTGAAGAAAAATTCTTTGATGCATCGCTCATTTAAATATGTTACAAGCTTAAGGATCATGATAAATAACGGATATATGATGAATTAATATGAATTAATATGAAAAGTGTTAAATAGTCAATGAATATCATTTGAGAAATATGGAGAAATTTATCAAAAATAAAACCTCAATTTCATAGAGGGACGCAATAAGTTTTGGACAACATAATAAAAAATATTCATGAAAATATGAAAAAAATCGTAATAGGTTACTCAACTCGATAATGAGTTAATTTATGTAAATTTTCTTTTATGCACTTTTAAGAAATAACGTAAAATCATGTGCCAATTATTTAATTACCATAATGTATGATCAGATATTGTACACTTGAATGTTATCTTAAACATGTGAACTCAAATTACCTGTGGGTAATTGTTGTTCTAATACATTTAAGAAAAACAATATTATAAGCACTTGACATGATAACGATTATGACTGAAAAAATTATTTGACATCACTGTGGTGATAGCCAAACAACTCAAATAATGCCATAATAACTACTAAACCTTGCCTTTACGACTTGGCGTATTCGTTGCTTACAATAAAATTATTATTATTGCTAAGATAAAACACTCTAGTATCACATGTGGTGATAACTAAAGAATTATGACCTAAGAATCTTAAGCACAATAATTTTATACGTACAATTGAAATTATCATCAACATTGGGAGAAAAGTGGAACATAATGACACAAGACACCCTCAAGATTCAAATCAGTTCATATCCATAATGTATGATCAACAATCATATCAGTCAATGTTTTTCTTAAATAAATGAACTCCAATTTCCTGTGGGTAAATTCTGTTCTAATATATTTAAGAAAAAACAATATTACAAGCATTAGAAAAATTGTGATCATGGCCAAAAGTGATTTGACATCACTGTGGTGATAGCCAATCAACTAAAATAATGCTATTATCACATGATATCGATAACTTCAAAACCTACATTTCACGGTTTGCAAATTCATGCTTATAATAGCATTATGATTATATTGAGATATAACACTCTAGCATCACTGTGGTGATAACTATAGAGTCCCATAATAATTTCAAGTATAATCTCATAAAATCCAAAAAAGAAAAACAATAATCTGAGAGAAACTATTCCCTAATGCAAAAGCACACAAACCATATCATAACGTACACACAAACTTTACATGTGTCAAACATGGCCCGAATTAAAATCTTAATAATGAATTCGATAAAAAATCGCCTCAGATTATATGTACATTAGTTTTCAATAAAGCGGAAGCATATTGGTTGGTTTATATATTTCTTTAGGTAAAAAAAAATCACAACATAATTTCTTAACACTATCATAGAAATTGATTTTAATTGTAAAGTGACTCAATTTGTTATTTGGTTCCATAACGATTTGGTCGGACCAACAAATCAAAACAAATAAAAAACGGATGGATATAGGAAAATCCATACAGTCAGAGTCAATAATTCAAATTGGTCAAACTGATGCGTCAATAGTTCACTGCCTGTGTACTTAATTAATTCTAAATGAAACAGTGAACGCCGGGATTAAAAATGGACCGGCTTAAGATCTGGGATCGGTTAGCATTGAGTTGGAACGTAAAAGCAGTGATTGGGTCTAGATAAAAAACTTCTGTTTTAATATCTTTATACACCAAATATTAGTGGTCCATTTATTAGTTTTTTAATATAATTGTTTGGCCCATTAACTTATTCTAACTTTTTAATCCATTAGCATTTGGTAACATGGATC
Organism: Papaver armeniacum; assembly: GCA_023531295.1. Taxonomy (NCBI): domain Eukaryota; kingdom Viridiplantae; phylum Streptophyta; class Magnoliopsida; order Ranunculales; family Papaveraceae; genus Papaver; species Papaver armeniacum. Next base: position 9,050 of record JAJJWW010017186.1, read on the forward strand.
ACTCACAGGCCCCACGGAGATTAAGAAAACCTAATTTTCTTTGTACTGTTTACGATCCCAATTACAGCGCACCATTAGAAATACAATCATGTACTACCTTCGAAGATTTATAAGGGAGACATAAGATACAAACAAATATGATATGAGATGTTGATTCACAAACGTGATGGACGACAGGAATATCGCATATAAAGGCGGACGACCATGAGTTCTAAACGCAAGCTCTAGATGCCAACTATAAGATTTAATTTTATAGATACTTAATTAGGATCGTTGAATTCATGATAATCACACGATAATTATATACAAGAATAGTTTATACGGAATACCTGGTAGCGCTAATCCATCGTACGTCGATCATCTTTGGGGTAGCGATAATACCTTAATGGAGATCATGGTCCTCTCTCTTGACCTTAGCCGTAATGAGTAATTCCTTGGATACAATAGTAATGGTTATTGTTTCCCTTTCATAGGTAGAGAGAGGACCAAGTTCCTAGGGTTTTAGTATTAGACATTATATCTCGACCGTCCATCAAGGAAGAGTTAAAAGGAATTAATCCCCTAGAATGGTAACCGAAATATTTAGTAATATTCTTAATTAACCAAAGTTATTACATGGGCCCACAGGATATTTCTATATGTATAGAAATATTCTTACATTCTCAATCGGGTCCATGTGATACTTTATTTAACGGTTAATTATAGAAAATCATAAGCGCGCATAATTACTAAACAAATTTAATGGTTAAACGTAATACCTTAACCAAGCAAATCACGTATGCGAGTCATGGAGGTGGCACATTGTCCTGTTATCAACATGTTCCCTTCCATGTACCACAACACAAGCAACTTACTTAATCAGGCCTTAAATGGGGATATCATAATGGTCCGATTATGTCTTCAAAAGAAAGACAATTTCGTTAACATTCATCCATTCACATAAGTGTATACTAAATATGGATCTAAATAAATTCGTAAGTACATTATTAAGAGCTCAATTAGTTTCTTCAAAATAAGCACATAAATTAGCTGAATTCAATAATCAATTACTAGACCTAAGATTTTAATCTTTTCTTAAGAGGTCTTAAAAGGTAATTGTTCATTAAGTGCATCTCGAATGCAATTGTGCTTAAGCGATGTAAATGAACAACTATTGTTTCATTTACGTAATTCATATATACTCAAGGTTCATGTGTTTTGTTCCTTTTGTATCATATCGTGCTTTAATCTTCATGTTGAGACGATAAATTTCCAATATAGAGACAAACTTAAATCTCTAAGTCTCAGGTCATATTCAAACTCAATTGTGGATCTAATCTTAAGGGATTCTTCCTTTTTATGAAACATCCGGCCAAAATTGTAGTCTTAAACCCAATCAACTCTAATTGGGTTGAGTAACTAATTGTGAGATATAAGTCAAGATAAGTATCTCAAAATCTTGATAGCTTCGGCATAATTTGTTCTTCGATTCCATAGCTATATGCTAACATACCAACAACTCGTTATATGTTCCATTTCAGAGACATAATGAAGATTAAATTTATATCTTCATTCCGATATGAAACAAAATTTGCTATGTATGTTATTATCTCAAAAAATTCTTCGAATATTCGATATACGCTTTACATGAGGGCTTTAGTAATCCATACGATATGTGACTATCACATGGTAAGCTTCATTGATATCCTTTATTTCAAAAAATAAAGAGATATGCATAAAGTCAAGATCACTACTCGTAGGTAGTAAGTCTTAACATAAAATACCAAGAGTATGAACTTCTCCCACTGATCTTGAGGTATATGCATAAATCTGTAATAATTTTATCCAAAACTTGAAACATTTATAGTTTTGTTGAATTTAATATACCATTATGGGAGGCTGCTTAAATTTCATACTTTGATTTCTGAAATTTGTAGACTAAAATTTATCATTAATAAAGGCTATTTCACATTTAATTAATGCAACTCTTAGGTCATACTGAGCTACTAATAATACTATGATAATTCTGAATAAGTCATTCTTTGACACGAGAGAAAAACTTATTTATAATCAATACATCGTTTCAGAGTAAAATCTTTGGCAATAAGTCTTGCTTTATACCGTTTAAAATTGCTATTACAGACGTATTAGGTCAGAAAGACCCACTTTCATACAGCTGATTTGTGTCTTTCGAGCAATTAAACAATATCCGAGACTTGACTTTCAACCAATGATTTTTACTCACATAGCATCAATCCATTAATCAAAATTATTACACATAATATTTGTGAACCGAAAACCGAGTTTTTGCCATTCCATATCAAAATGTAATAAATTCTTGTAAGAAAATCACTGAAACAACATGAATAACTTTCTTTCAATCTCTGTTGAGACCTTCTTAATGCTGGTTCATGTTGTTATAAAAAAATTCTTTATTGGCAGTAGTTATATTATGGAGTATTGGATCAGTAATTTGTGGTCTTTCATTATCTAACATTCTGATAATGAGAAGATTCACAATATCTGTAGAAATCTTAAATAAAGGGATCATTATAATGATTTCTTGAACAAATATATCCATGCACTCCCACCGATTATGCCATCATTACCGAATTTATATTTCCGGTTTCAATAAGTCTCATACTACGGTTAGAACTTAATGAATACGATTTGATTATTTAGGAAAACCAATGAACCAAGAATAGTTTTCAAATCCAATTTTCATTCTTGGAATGTAAGCCCTCACTTCCAGCTGAACAACCATAACTTAAATGTGATTTAAACTAGGTTTCCAGCCTTTATAGTCCAAAGTGTGTCTTTGAAACTGCTTTACTGGAAATCTATTTAAATTACACAGTTGCAGAAAGAACAAACATCCACAAATGTATAGCCATTATGCATGGGTCATCATGCTTCTAACCATTTTCATAAAAGTATGATTTAGCCTTTTGTTATACACTATTATGCCAAGGATAAGTTGGCCTTGTGTATTGAGCAACAATTCCAAACTTTTGAAGATATTATGCAAAAGATTTAGGATATTATCATGTTTTGTCATACCTTTCACAATATTTACCACCTTTGTCAGACTTTATGATTTGCACTTTATCTATAATTGCCTCTCAATTTCAATAATGAATGTTCGATAAAACATCCATGGATTGAGATTCATAATGCAATCGATAAATTTATACAGTAATGTGAAAAATCATCCAAGTGATAAACAATTTTATCTTCCAAAAACTTGGACCATTAAAAGTCTACAGAATAATCATAATATACAATTAATAAGAACAAAAGCTGAAATTTATAATAGAGATAAATGACAATTAAGCTTACAATAGTTACATACCTTCAATAAGATTCTCCTGTGGGTAAAACCTTATCAAGGAACAATGTGAGACATGAAAAATATCTGTGGATATTTTACATTCTCATAATTCAACATTATTATGTCTGTCAAATACTATAACTAGAATCACCTGTGGGCAACTCACGTCCAAAAATGTATTAACAAACTCCAATAATTCTAAATATGTTCAACCTAATATAATGTGAGTTGTAGTCACCTGTGGGTGGCTATTATTTCACATGTATATGAAACATTTAGATAACTTTAATGCTTGTTTAAATTTGTGAACCAAAACTACTTGTGAGCAGCAATGTTCTAATAGTTAAATCAAACTAAGATGACCCAAAATATACAACACTTACTAGATAAGAGCATAGCATCACTGTGGTGATAACTAAACTATCCAAAGAAACATGTACAATTGCAAATATCACAATAAATTTTCTTGTGATATTAATCCCACCGAAAGATATGGACATACTTGATCTCGATCATAAATTTAGTCGCTTATAAACAATAATGAGTAACCCTAAAACATCAATCACGAACATTTATTCAAAAACACATGCCATACATTAATCGTGAAAAAATATCAACACCCTATAATCGAAAAATATCCAAACATAATGAACTTTTTCTTAAACCAAAATCGAGCATGAAGCAAGTCTATAAATATAATTCAATAATGAAATTTCATTGAAGAAAAATTCTTTGATGCATCGCTCATTTAAATATGTTACAAGCTTAAGGATCATGATAAATAACGGATATATGATGAATTAATATGAAAAGTGTTAAATAGTCAATGAATATCATTTTCAGAAATATGGAGAAATTTATCAAAAAATAAAACCTCAATTTCATAGAGGACGCAATAAGTTTTGGACAACATAATAAAAATATTCATGAAAATATGAAAAATTCGTAATAGGTTACTCAACTCGATAATGAGTTAATTTATGTAAATTTTCTTTTATGCACTTTTAAGAAATAACGTAAAATCATGTGCCAATTATTTAATTACCATAATGTATGATCAGATATTGTACACTTGAATGCTATCTTAAACATGTGAACTCAAATTACTATGGGTAATTGTTGTTCTAATAAATTTAAGAAAAAACAATATTATAAGCACTTGACATGATAACGATTATGGTGAAAAAATTATTTGACATCACTGTGGTGATAGCCAAACAACTCAAATAATGCCATAATAACTACTAAACCTTGCCTTTACGACTTGGCGTATTCGTGCTTACAATAAAATTATTATTATTGCTAAGATAAAACACTCTAGTATCATTTGTGGTGATAACTAAAGAATTATGACCTAAGAATCTTAAGCACAATAATTTTATACGTATTAAATTGAAATTATCATCAACATTGGGAGAAAAGTGGAACATAATGACACAAGACACCCTCAAGATTCAAATCAGTTCATATCCATAATGTATGATCAACAATCATATCGGTCAATGTTTTTCTTAAATAAATGAACCCAATTTCTGTGGGTAAATTATGTTCTAATATATTTAAGAAAAAACAATATTACAAGCATTAGAAAAATTGTGATCATGGCCAAAAGTGATTTGACATCACTGTGGTGATAGCCAATCAACTAAAATAATGCTATTATCACATGATATCGATAACTTCAAAACCTACATTTCACGGTTTGCAAATTCATGCTTATAATAGCATTATGATTATATTGAGATATAACACTCTAGCATCACTGTGGTGATAACTATAGAGTCCCATAATAATTTCAAGTATAATCTCATAAAATCCAAAAAACAAAAACAATAACTGAGAGAAACTATTCCCTAATGCAAAAAGCACACAAACCATATCATAACGTACACAAACTTTACATGTGTTGGCCCGAATTAAAATCTTAATAATGAATTCGATAAAAAATCTCAGATTATATGTACATTAGTTTTCAATAAAAAATATTGGTTGGTTTATATATTTCTTTAGGTAAAAAAATCACAACATAATTTCTTAACACTATCATAGAAATTGATTTTAATTGTAAAGTGATTTCAATTTGTTATTTGGTTCCATAACGATTTGGTCGGACCAACAAATCAAAACAAATAAAACGGATGGATATAGGAGGAAAATCCATACAGTCCGAGTCAATAATTCAAATTGGTCAAACCGATGCGTCAATAGTTCACCGCTCGTGTACTTAATTAATTCTAAATGAAGCAGTAACGCCTTAGGGATTAAAATGGGCCAGAAGCTTAGGAACTGGATCGGTTAGCATTGAGTTGGAACGTAAAGCGGTGATTGGGTCTAGATAAAAACTGTTTTAATATCTTTATACACCAAATATTAGTGGTCCATTTATTAGTTTTTTAATATAATTGTTTGGCCCATTAACTTATTCTAACTTTTTAATCCATTAGCATTTGGTAACATGGATCACTCACAGGCCCCACGGAGATTAAGAAAACCTAATTTTCTTTGTACTGTTTACGATCCCAATTACAGCGCACCATTAGAAATACAATCATGTACTACCTTCGAAGATTTATAAGGGAGACATAAGATACAAACAAATATGATATGAGATGTTGATTCACAAACGTGATGGACGAAACGGGAATATATCGCATATAAAGAGCGGACGACCATGAGTTCTAAACGCAAGCTCTAGATGCCAACTATAAGATTTAATTTTATAGATACTTAATTAGGATCGTTGAATTCATGATAATCACACGATAATTATATACAAGAATAGTTTATACGGAATACCTGGTAGCGCTAATCCATCGTACGTCGATCATCTTTGGGGTAGCGATAATACCTTGTGGAGATCATGGTTTCTCTCTCTTGACCTTAGCCGTAATGAGTAATTCCTTGGATACAATAGTAATGGTTATTGTTTCCCTTTCATAGGTAGAGAGGACCAAGTTCCTAGGGTTTTAGTATTAGACATTATATCTCGGCCTGATACATCAGGAAGAGTTAAAAGGAATTAATCCCTAGAATGGTAACCGAAAATATTTAGTAATATTCTTAATTAACCAAAGTTATTACATGGGCCCGCAGGATATTTCTATATGTATAGAAATATTCTTACATTCTCCCACTGGTCCATGTGATACTTTATTTAACGGTTAATTATAGAAAAACATAAGCGCGCATAATTACTAAACAAATTTAATGGTTAAACGTAATACCTTAACCAAGCAAATCATGTATGCGAGTCATGGCGGTGGCACATTGTCACATTATCAACATGTTCCCTTCCATGTACCGCAACACAAGCAACTTACTTAATCGGGCCTTAAATGGGGATATCGGAATGGTCCAGTTATGTCTTCAAAAGAAAGACAATTTCGTTAACATTCATCCATTCACATAAGTGTATACTAAATATGGATACGAAATAAATTCGAAGTACATTATTAAGAGCTCAATTAGTTTCAAAATAAGCACATAAATTAATTTGAATTCAATAATCAATTACTCCCACAGACCTAAGATTTTAATCTTTTCTTTAAGAGGTCTTAAAAGGTAATTGTTCATTAAGTGCATCTCCGAATGCAATTGTGCTTAAGCGGTAAATGAACAACTATTGTTTCTGAATTTCGTAATTCACGCATATATACTCAAGGTTCATGTGTTTTGTTCCTTTTGTATCATATCGTGCTTTAATGCTGCGAAGTTGAGACGATAAATTTCAGCAATATAGAGACAAACTTAAATCTCTAAGTCTCGCAGTCATATTCAAACTCAATTGTGGAGCTAATCTTAAGGGATTCTTCCTTTATAGAATCCGCACATCCAGCAAAATTGTAGTCTTAAAACCCAATCAACTCTAATTGGGTTGAGTAACTAATTGTGAGATATAAGTCAAGATAAGTATCTCAAAATCTTGATAGCTTCGGCATAATTTGTTCTTCGATTCCATAGCTATATGCTAACATACCAACAACTCGTTATATGTTCCATTTCAGAGACATAATGAAGATTAAATTTATATCTTCATTCCGATATGAAACAAAATTTGCTATGTATGTTATTATCTCAAAAATTCTTCGAATATTCGATATACGCTTTACATGAGGGCTTTAGTAATCCATACGATATGTGACTATCACATGGTAAGCTTCATTGATATCCTTTATTTCAAAAAATAAAGAGATATGCATAAAGTCAAGATCACTACTCGTAGGTAGTAAGTCTTAACATAAAATACCAAGAGTATGAACTTCTCCCATGATCTTGAGGTATATGCATAAATCTGTAATAATTTTATCCAAAACTTGAAACATTTATAGTTTTGTTGAATTTCATATACCATTATGGGAGGCTGCTTAAATTTCATACTTTGATTTCTGAAATTTGTAGACTAAAATTTATCATTAATAAAGGCTATTTCACATTTAATTAATGCAACTCTTAGGTCATACTGAGCTACTAATAATACTATGATAATTTCTAAATAAGTCGTTTCTTTGACACGAGAGAAAACTTATTTATAATCAATACATCGTTTCAGAGTAAAAATCTTTGGCAATAAGTCTTGCTTTATACCGTTTAAAATTGCTATTACGGAGCTAGGTCGAAAGACCCACTTTCATACGGTGATTTGTGTCTTTCGAGCAATTAAACAATATTCGAGACTTGACTTTCAACCAATGATTTTTACTCACATAGCATCAATCCATTAATCAAAATTATTACACATAATATTTGTGAACCGAAACCGAGTTTTGCCATTCCATATCAAATGTAATAAATTCTTGTAAGAAAATCACCGAAACAACATGAATAACTTTCTTTCAATCTCTGTTGAGACCTCTCTTAATCTTTGGTTCATGTTGTTATAAAAAAATTCTTTATTGTGCAGAGGTTATATTATGGAGTATTGGATCGGTAATTTGTGGTCTTTCATTATCTAACATTCGATAATGAGAAGATTCACAATATCTCAGAAATCTCTAAATAAAGGGATCATTATAATGATTTCTTGAACAAATATATCCACGTGCTCCCACCGATTATGACATCATTAACGAATTTATATTTCCGGTTTCAATAAGTCTCATACTACGGTTAGAACTTAATGAATACGATTTGGATTATTTAGGAAAACCAATGAACCAAGTAATAGTTTTCAAATCCAATTTTCATTCTTGGAATGTAAGCCCTCGCTTCGGCTGAACAACCATAACTTAAATGTGATTTAAACTAGGTTTCCAACCTTTATAGTCCAAAGTGTGTCTTTGAAACCGGCTTACTTGGAAATCTATTTAAATTTTTGATTCGTAAAGAACAAACATCCACAAATGTATAGCCATTATGCATGGGTCATCATGCTTCTAACCATTTTCATAAAAGTATGATTTAGCCTTTTGTTATACACTATTATGCCAAGGATAAGTTGGCCTTGTGTATTGAGCAACAATTCCAAACTTTTTGAAGATATTATGCAAAAGATTTAGGATATTATCATGTTTTGTCATACCTTCCCACAATATTTACCACCTTTGTCGATTTTTATGATTTGCACTTTATCTATAATTGCCACTTTTCAATAATGAATGTTCGATAAAACATCCATGGATTGAGATTCATAATGCAATCGATAAATTTATACAAATAACGCGAAAAATCATCGGAGTGATAAACAATTTTATCTTCCAAAAACTGGACCATTAAAAGTCTACGAGAATAATCATAATATATAAATTAATAAGAACAAAAATAAATTTATAATAGAGATAAATGACAATTAAACACAATAGTTACATACCTTCAATAAGATTCTCCTGTGGGTAAAACCTTATCAAGGAACAATGTGAGACATGAAAAATATACGTGGATATTTTACATTCTCATAATTCAACATTATTATGTACTCTCATGAATACTAGAAAATCTAGAATCACCTGTGGGCAACTCGTCCAAAAATGTATTAACAAACTCAATAATTCTAAATATGTTCAACCTAATATAATGTGAGTTGTAGTCACCAATGGGTGGCTATTATTTATGTATATGAAACATTTAGATAACTTTAATGCTTGTTTAAATTTGTGAACCAAAACTGCTTTGTGAGCAAAGAATGTTACAATAGTTAAATCAAACTAGATGACCCAAAATATACAACACTTACTAGATAAGAGCATAGCATCCTTTGGCCAATTTGATAACTAAACTATCCAAGCAAACATGTACAATTGCAAATATCACAATAAATTTTCTTGTGATATTATGCCCCATTTGAAAGATATGGACATACTTGATCCGTCATAAATTTAATTAAACATAAACAATAATGAGTAACCTAAAACATCAATCACGAACATTTATTGAAAAACACATGCCATACATTAATCGGTAAAAATATCAACACCCTATAAATCGAAAAATATCCAAACATAATGAACTTTCTTAAACCAAAATCGAGCATGAAGCAAGTCTATAAATATAATTCAATAATGAAATTTCATTGAAGAAAAATTCTTTGATGCATCGCTCATTTAAATATGTTACAAGCTTAAGGATCATGATAAATAACGGATATAAGATGAATTAATATGAAAAGTGTTAAATAGTAATGAATATCATTTTAAAATATGGAGAAATTTATCAAAAAATAAAACCTCAATTTCATAGAGGACGCAATAAGTTTTGGACAACATAATAAAAAATATTCATGAAAATATGAAAAAATTCGTAATAGGTTACTCAACTCGATAATGAGTTAATTTATGTAAATTTTCTTTTATGCACTTTTAAGAAATAACGTAAAATCATGTGCCAATTATTTAATTACCATAATGTATGATCAGATATTGTACACTTGAATGCTATCTTAAACATGTGAACTCAAATTACCTGTGGGTAATTGTTGTTCTAATACATTTAAGAAAAACAATATTATAAGAACTTGACATGATAACGATTAGATTTGAAAAATTATTTGACATCACCGTGTGGGTGATAGCCAAACAACTCAAATAATGCCATAATAACTACTAAACCTTGCCTTACGACTTGGCGTATTCGTGCTTACAATAAAATTATTATTATTGCTAAGATAAAACACTCTAGTATCAACGTGGTGATAACTAAAGAATTATGACCTAAGAATCTTAAGCACAATAATTTTTATACGTACAATTGAAATTATCATCAACATTGGGATAAAAGTGAACATAATGACACAAGACACCCTCAAAGATTCAAATCAGTTCATATCCATAATGTATGATCAACAATCATATCGATCAATGTTTTTCTTAAATAAATGAACTCCAATTTCTGTGGGTAAGTGCATTCTAATATATTTAAGAAAAAACAATATTACAAGCATTAGAAAAATTGTGATCATACAAAGTGATTTGACATCATCATGGTGATAGCCAATCAACTAAAATAATGCTATTATCACATGATATCGATAACTTCAAAACCTACATTTCACGGTTTGCAAATTCATGCTTATAATAGCATTATGATTATATTGAGATATAACACTCTAGCATCACTGTGGTGATAACTATAGAGTCCCATAATAATTTCAAGTATAATCTCATAAAATCCAAAAAAGAAAAACAATAACTGAGAGAAACTATTCCCTAATGCAAAAGCACACAAACCATATCATAACGTACACACAAACTTTACATGTGTCAAACATGGCCCGAATTAAAATCTTAATAATGAATTCGATAAAATCGCCTCGATTATATGTACATTAGTTTTCAATAAGCGGAAGCATATTGGTTGGTTTATATATTTCTTTAGGTAAAAAAAATCACAATATAATTTCTTAACACTATCATAGAAATTGATTTTAATTGTAAAGTGACTCAATTTGTTATTTGGTTTTCCATAACGATTTGTCGGACCAACAAATCAAAACAAATAAAAAACGGATGGATATAGGAAAATCCATACGGTCAAGTCAATAATTCAAATTGGTCAAACTGATCGTCAATAGTTCATGCCTGTGTACTTAATTAATTCTAAATGAAAACGGTGAACGCGGGATTAAATGGACCGCTTAGGAACTGGATCGGTTAGCATTGAGTTGGAACGTAAACGGTGATTGGGTCTAGATAAAAAAACTGTTTTAATCTCTTTATACACCAAATATTAGTGGTCCATTTATTAGTTTTTAATATAATTGTTTGGCCCATTAACTTATTCTAACTTTTTAATCCATTAGCATTTGGTAACATGGATCACTCCACAGGCCCCACGGAGATTAAGAAAACCTAATTTTCTTTTGAATTTTACGATCCCAATTACGGCGCACCATGAGAAATACAATCATGTACTACCTTCGAAGATTTATAAGGAGACATAAGATACAAACAAATATGATATGAGATGTTGATTCACAAACGTGATGGACGACAGGAATATCGCATATAAAAGGCGATTTGCAATTATGAGTTCTAAACGCAGTTTCAGATGCCAACTATAAGATTTAATTTTATAGATACTTAATTAGGATCGCTGGAATTCATGATAATCACACGATAATTATATACAAGAATAGTTTATACGGAATACACAGTAGCGCTAATCCATCGTACGTCGATCATCTTTGGGGTAGCGATAATACCTTGTGGAGATCATGGTTTCTCTCTCTTGACCTTAGCCGTAATGAGTAATTCCTTGGATACAATAGTAATGGTTATTGTTTCCCTTTCATAGGTAGAGAGAGGACCAAGTTCCTAGGGTTTTAGTATTAGACATTATATCTCGACCGTCCATCAAGGAAGAGTTAAAAGGAATTAATCCCCTAGAATGGTAACCGAAATATTTAGTAATATTCTTAATTAACCAAAGTTATTACATGGGCCCACAGGATATTTCTATATGTATAGAAATATTCTTACATTCTCCCACTGGTCCATGTGATACTTTATTTAACGGTTAATTATAGAAAAACATAAGCGCGCATAATTACTAAACAAATTTAATGGTTAAACGTAATACCTTAACCAAGCAAATCACGTATGCGAGTCATGGCGGTGGCACATTGTCACTGTTATCAACATGTTCCCTTCCATGTACCGCATACACAAGCAACTTACTTAATCGGGCCTTAAATGGGGATATCATAATGGTCCAGTTATGTCTTCAAAAGAAAGACAATTTACGTTAACATTCATCCATTCACATAAGTGTATACTAAATATGGATACAGAAATAAATTCAGAAGTACATTATTAAGAGCTCAATTAGTTTCAAAAATAAGCACATAAATTAGCTGAATTCAATAATCAATTACTCCCACAGACCTAAGATTTTAATCTTTTCTTAAGAGGTCTTAAAAGGTAATTGTTCATTAAGTGCATCTCCAGAATGCAATTGTGCTTAAGCGGTAAATGAACAACTATTGTTTCGAATTTACGTAATTCACGCATATATACTCAAGGTTCATGTGTTTTGTTCCTTTTGTATCATATCGTGCTTTAATCTTGCGAAGTTGAGACGATAAATTTCAGCAATATAGAGACAAACTTAAATCTCTAAGTCTCGCAGTCATATTCAAACTCAATTGTGGAGCTAATCTTAAGGGATTCTTCCTTTATAGAATCCGCACATCCAGCAAAATTGTAGTCTTAAAACCCAATCAACTCTAATTGGGTTGAGTAACTAATTGTGAGATATAAGTCAAGATAAGTATCTCAAAATCTTGATAGGTTCGGCATAATTTGTTCTTCGATTCCATAGCTATATGCTAACATACCAACAACTCGTTATATGTTCCATTTCAGAGACATAATGAAGATTAAATTTATATCTTCATTCCGATATGAAACAAAATTTGCTATGTATGTTATTATCTCAAAAATTCTTCGAATATTCGATATACGCTTTACATGAGGGCTTTAGTAATCCATACGATATGTGACTATCACATGGTAAGCTTCATTGATATCCTTTATTTCAAAAAATAAAGAGATATGCATAAAGTCAAGATCACTACTCGTAGGTAGTAAGTCTTAACATAAAATACCAAGAGTATGAACTTCTCCCACTGATCTTGAGGTATATGCATAAATCTGTAATAATTTCATCCAAAACTTGAAACATTTATAGTTTTGTTGAATTTAATATACCATTATGGGAGGCTGCTTAAATTTCATACTTTGATTTCTGAAATTTGTAGACTAAAATTTATCATTAATAAAGGCTATTTCACATTTAATTAATGCAACTCTTAGGTCATACTGAGCTACTAATAATACTATGATAATTCTGAATAAGTCATTCTTTGACACGAGAGAAAAACTTATTTATAATCAATACATCGTTTCAGAGTAAAATCTTTGGCAATAAGTCTTGCTTTATACCGTTTAAAATTGCTATTACAGACGTATTAGGTCGAGAAAGACCCACTTTCATACGACTGATTTGTGTCTTTCGAGCAATTAAACAATATTCAGAGACTTGACTTTCAACCAATGATTTTTACTCACATAGCATCAATCCATTAATCAAAATTATTACACATAATATTTGTGAACCGAAACCAGAGTTTTTGCCATTCCATATCAAAATGTAATAAATTCTTGTAAAGAAAATCAACGAAACAACATGAATAACTTTCTTTCAATCTCTGTTGAGACCTTCTTAATCGTTGGTTCATGTTGTTATCAAAAAAATTCTTTATTGCGGTAGTTATATTATGGAGTATTGGATCAGTAATTTGTGGTCTTTCATTATCTAACATTCTGATAATGAGAAGATTCACAATATCTGTAGAAATCTTAAATAAAGGGATCATTATAATGATTTCTTGAACAAATATATCCACGTACTCCCACTGATTATGCCATCATTAACGAATTTATATTTCCGGTTTCAATAAGTCTCATACTACGGTTAGAACTTAATGAATACGATTTGGATTATTTAGGAAAACCAATGAACCAGTAATAGTTTTCAAATCCAATTTTCATTCTTGGGAATGTAAGCCCTCACTTCCAGCTGAACAACCATAACTTAAATGTGATTTAAACTAGGTTTCCAGCCTTTATAGTCCAAAGTGTGTCTTTGAAGCCGCTTCTTGGAAATCTATTTAAATTACACGGTTACGAAAAGAACAAACATCCACAAATGTATAGCCATTATGCATGGGTCATCATGCTTTAACCATTTTCATAAAAGTATGATTTAGCCTTTTGTTATACACTATTATGCCAAGGATAAGTTGGCCTTGTGTATTGAGGCAACAATTCCAAACTTTTGAAGATATTATGCAAAAGATTTAGGATATTATCATGTTTTGTCATACCTTTCACAATATTTACCACCTTTGTCGGACTTTATGATTTGCACTTTATCTATAATTGCCTCTCAATTTCAATAATGAATGTTCGATAAAACATCCATGGATTGAGATTCATAATGCAATCGATAAATTTATACAGTAACGTAGAAAAATCATCGGGTGATAAACAATTTTATCTTCCAAAAACTTGGACCATTAAAAGTCTACTGAGAATAATCATAATATACAATTAATAAGAACAAAAGTGAAATTTATAATAGAGATAAATGACAATTAAGCTTACAATAGTTACATACCTTCAATAAGATTCTCACGTGGGTAAAACCTTATCAAGGAACAATGTGAGACATGAAAAATATCACGTGGATATTTTACATTCTCATAATTCAACATTATTATGTACTGTCAAATACTATAACTAGAATCACCTGTGGGCAACTCACGTCCAAAAATGTATTAACAAACTCCAATAATTCTAAATATGTTCAACCTAATATAATGTGAGTTGTAGTCACACGTGGGTGGCTATTATTTCACATGTATATGAAACATTTAGATAACTTTAATGCTTGTTTAAATTTGTGAACCAAAACTACTTGTGAGCAGCAATGTTCTAATAGTTAAATCAAACTAAGATGACCCAAAATATACAACACTTACTAGATAAGAGCATAGCATCATTAGTGGTGATAACTAAACTATCTAGCAAACATGTACAATTGCATGGTATACAAATCAAGCATTAACAATAAAACATGACAAACACGTAGACTTACAGGTTGAAAAACGCATTTACATCAATTAGGTTTGTTATTAAGCCATACCCAATAATCAGTCTATTATGACTCTCGATGTGGAAGTACAAAATGCACACAAAACCAGAACAGGTATACATAACATAGGATATGGGTATGGGTATGGGTATGGTACACAACATTAGGATATGGATATGGAACCGGGTTGGAATAGTGAGCCAAAACTGGGTAAACAAGTCCGAGTTGGAAGACACGACACTTTAAGTTTGTGTACTTACATGCCATGCATGTTTTACCTTTTAAAACTTGAAAACACGTTATGGCCCATTAAATAATTCAAACCTTTATAACCTATTAATAGTTTTCAATAGTGGGCCTAACCTACAGGTCCATAACGACTTATACTTTCTTCTTCAAAAAATAGTATCACTGTGGTGATAACTAAACTATCCAGAAAACATGTACAATTGGAAATATCACACTAACTTTTCTTGTGATATTGCACAGTCCCACTCAAAGATATGGACATACTTGATCTGATCATAAATTTAGTCGCTTATAAACAATAATGAGTAACCCTAAAACATCAATCACGAACATTTATTCAAAACACATGCCATACATAAATTGTGAAAAAATATCAACACCCTATAATCGAAAAATGTCCAAACATAATGAAATTTTTCTTAAATCAAAATCGAGCATGAAGCAAGTCTATAAATATAATTCAATAATGAAATTTCATTGAAGAAAAATTCTTTGATGCATCGCTCATTTAAATATGATACAAGCTTAAAGATCATGATAAATAACGGATATATGATGAATTAATATGAAAAGTGTTAAATAGTCAATGAATATCATTTTTCAGAAATATGGAGAAATTTATCAAAAATAAAACCTCAATTTCATAGAGGACGCAATAAGTTTTGGACAACATAATAAAAATATTCATGAAAATATGAAAAATTCGTAATAGGTTACTCAACTCGATAATGAGTTAATTTATGTAAATTTTCTTTTATGCACTTTTAAGAAATAACGTAAAATCATGTGCCGATTATTTAATTACCATAATGTATGATCCGATATTGTACACTTCAATGTTATCTTAAACATGTGAACTCAAATTACTCGTGGGTAATTGTTGTTCTAATACATTTAAGAAAAACAATATTATAAGCACTTGACATGATAACGATTATGACTGGAAAAATTATTTGACATCACTGTGGTGATAGCCAAACAACTCAAAAATAATGCCATAATAACTACTAAACCTTGCCTTTACGGCTTGGCGTATTCGTGCTTACAATAAAATTATTATTATTGCTAAGATAAAAAACTCTAGTATCACTGTGGTGATAACTAAAGAATTATGACCTAAGAATCTTAAGCACAATAATTTTTATACGTACAATTGAAATTATCATCAACATTGGGAGAAAAGTGAAACATAATGACACAAGACACCCTCAAGATTCAAATCAGTTCATATCCATAATGTATGATAAACAATCATATCAGTCAATTCTTTCTTAAATACATGAACTCCAATTTCTTGTGGGTAATTGTTCTAATATATTTAAGCAAAATAATATCATAAGCACTTAATAGTATAATGGTTAAGTGTTAAAAAATTATTTGAAATCACTGTGGTGATTGCCAAACAATTTAACAATAATACCATTATCATAATAATCCGATAATCGCTAAATCTTACCGAAACGGTTTGGCGAATTCGTGCTTACAATAACATTATGATTATTGCTAAGATAAAAACAATATTCTAGTATCACTATGGTGATAGCTAAAGAATCCTGACATAATAATCTTAAGCACAGTAATCTTACACAATTAAAATTCAACATTTAGAGAGAAATTCTACCTTAAATGCACAATCTCAAAGAAAACCATATCATAACGCACGTAAAAATTAATTAGCGTAAAATGGTTCAATTATAAATTTCATATTGAATTCGTGGTAAGAAATTGTTTCAATTTGTACATCAATTTTCGATAAAGCGGAAGCACAATAATAAGATCATATTTCGTTAGTAAAATCCACTTCATAATTTCTTAACATACATTGGAAATTTGGTTTTAATTAAAAATTGGTTTTCTTTATGAATTGGTTCTATAATGAACAAACTATACATATGATCAAATTTTAACCAAGAAAAATTAAAACCAGTTCAGTTCAGAGCCATTACAAAACCGAACAACATTTGGCATGGTATACAAATCAAGCATTAACATTAAAACATGACAAACACGTAGACTTACAGTTGAAAAACGCATTTACATCAATTAGGTTTGTTATTAATCCATACCCAATAAGCAGTCTATTATGACTCTCGATGTGGAAGTACAAAATGCACACAAAACCAGAACAGGTATACATAACATAGGATATGGGTATGGGTATGGTACACAACATTAGGATATGGATATGGAACCGGGTTGGAATAGTGATCCAAAACTGGGTAAAAAAGTCAGAGTTGGAAGACACGACACTTTAAGTTTGTGTACTTCTGTACCATGCATGTTTTACCTTTTAAAACTTGAAAACACGTTATGGCCCATTAAATAATTCAAACCTTTATAACCTATTAATAGTTTTCAATAGTGGGCCTAACCTACAGGTCCATAACGACTTATTCTTTCTTCTTCAAAAATTGCAGGGAAGGAACAATCAGAAACTATGTGTTTCGGCGGCCAAAACCCTATTTCACGTCTGCATTAATCTTCACGCATATTCCAACAACCAAGCAGCCCATAATTTTTGACAACATAATTTTTATTCGATTTTTACGTGATTATGCATATTATTTGACGGATGATCATGAGTTCTAAACACAGGCTCTGATGCCAACTATAAGATTTAATTTTATAGATCGTTAACTAGGATCGTTGAACTTCATGATAATTACACAATAAATATACATAAAATGATTTATGAGAATGTAAACAATTCATTTCCATCATCATGGAAGCGTAATGTTTGCGATTAACAATTCACTTCCCTCATCATGGAAGCATAACGTCTAACAGTTACACGTTACTCTTTTCTTCCACCACTCAATCGTTTCCACTTCCTACGAGACCAGGGTACGTTTCATTATGACTTGTATAAATAGGTCTCACCTATTTCCACCAAACGAAAGGTTTTGGTCAGGAGAACAATACAACATCCAGAAATCATCTGATAGATTTTTCATCCAGCTAGACAGTTTAACTTTCTGATACAAGTCACAAAACGCCCACACTTCCAGAATCAACTATTCTGGTCTCAACACTTTCTTCGCTTCCCTCCCTAAGACCAACCCTTCTCCTTCACTTGACCTAAGCAATCTTGGAATGGTCATTTCTTGGTTTAGGCCAGGTGACCGGTTGTCAGCCGACACAAATATAATTACACTTTCTTACTACTCAAAATATATAATGAAGCAAGGGCAAGAAAGGATCGTTCCCACAGAGAGGTCTTGGTTGTCAAATTGATTCGGTTTCCTATAAATAACACCGGGAGTTTTCTGATTTTTATAAAATTAAAACTAAATAAAAGCAAACAATAAAGGTAAACAAATCAAATCAAAGATGAGAAAGTATTGGTCATGGATTTCGTCTTCATTCACAAACATGTTTTCAACACAATAACTAGAATTGATATTTTAATCTCAAATTTTATCAAAGGCCCTAGAATACCTTGATCGCAAGTATATCCCGCAAATCTCCTCATGTCATCAACAAACACATTAAAAGATACGAATATGAATTCTACCTAAAGGAACAACCTAACGTGTAAAAGCACTAATCAAGTTTAATTCCCTAGATGCATTAGGTTCTATGAAATCAGTCCAATCAAAGCAATCGAACGTGTAAAAGCACTAATCCGATTTAACAAAGGTTATGGTTCACATGTGACTACTAGGATGTATCACTACAAGCAATAATCACAACTATGCTACTTGTAATTAGGAATCTATCACTTTTGCGTATAATAAATCCTAATCTAGCAAGAGAGATGAAAACGAACTCAATCGATTAGCGACTCGACTAAATAGCATTCAACTCATGTAACAATATTGATAGTGAATCATAATCGATAATATGAGAGAAAACTAATTTATTGAATTAAAACCCATATTTGGAAATCCAACTTATTCCATAACCAAAAGAAAACTCTAGCTCATATTCATGGAGTTCATAACAAGAAGAAAGAGAAAAGACTTCATGGTTCTAAACCCTAGAAAACAAAGTAGAGGCAAAAAAGATATAAGATAATAAAAATATAAATTAAAAGTCTTCTCTTTTATATGTTTCTCCAATTTCCATAAAGGATACTCCTTCCAATATTAGGTCTTCTCAAAACCCATCTCCAAGTGGTCCACCAAACCCATGTGTGAGAAAAAACCCATGTAAAATTATGTCCAAAATTCGTTGCCGGAAAACTGGGATTATGGCGGAGGTGGCGGAAAAGTCGGCGGAAAGTATCTCAGGTGACCGGCAAAGTCAACCCGGTCACCGGTCAATGGGTCATCTCGGCCAGGTCAACTCGGTCAAATCACTGAGTCAAACCGGGTCAATCACCGAGTCAGAGAACTAGTCAGCTAAGTCAGGTTGAGTCGGTCCTTTGCCTTGGGCGAGTGAGAGTGATTAGTCTTGGCTCAGGCCATTGCACAGGCCTGCAATGTGCTGCACTATCATTGTGCATCACTACCGTACCCTTATGGCTCTGCTTCATCCTTCAAGTCTTGCAATTTCAGCTTCATTTCCATGACTCTCATCACTTCAAACCCATCAGAATCACCTTCCATACATGCCTGCACCGTCTCCATTCTCAACTGCTCCATTGCATATTTGTTGTCATACACAACCAACAACGGAACTCGTCTTCACAGCACTTCCAATTCAACCTGATGTTCAATCGAGCTCATCTCTGCTCCAGCCAACTCTATAGCATCTCTGCCTTGAACTGCACCCATGTAACAATCTCCAGAGCCACTACCACCTGGAATTTCAATAGCAACTGCGGCATCAACTCTTCCTTCTTGTGCACCACCAGCCATGACACGACCAACAACAGTGCACTGCTTTCTCTGCATCTCACCAGCTCAACCTGTCACTGCAATGTGTAGCAGCATCATTACGGCTACCATTTTTGTAACTCATACAGAACCAATCTCACAGACCAACACGGTAGCACTTTCAACACCCTGGCACTTGCAAGCACTCAATTCTCTTGTTTTCCAGCTCCTCTAACTTTGTTCTCATTACAACAGCAACTCAGCTTAGCTTAACTTCAGCTCCATCTTGACCTGCATTCATTCCTTGTAGCATCATCATCTCAGCTTCCCTGTGACTCCAGTGTTGTAGCTTCTCCATTCTCCCATTCTAACCTCAGCAGCAACCTTCTTCCGGCTGCTGCTCATCTAGCACAGCATACTCGAGCCATTCCATTATTTGCATTATATCTCAAGGTCAACACCAACACACATATAGCTCATTCCCTGGCAACAACCACCATTTCCCTGTCATCCACAGCTCAACAAAACCTGTAACTTCATGGCTGCATTGCCATGCCAGCAACCACAATTCCCTAGCTTTCCAGCTTCCATTAACTCAGACCACCATTGTAATTGAGACATGCACTCCAGCTGCAATCTCTCCATGACTAGAAAACCAGCACCAAGCACCTAAACATACATCTATCATCATTCATTGATCATGATTTAATCCATCCATCTAGCGCATCAGTTTGTTGCTTGATAGACCAGCCAACACCAACACCTTGCTGCTACTGCCATCTCCCAGCTGACTTTACTCTGCACTTATGCAACACAACACCACAGCTTCATCTTCTCTACCTATTCCATGGCATAAGCTACCAGCAGCATCTCATTCAACAATTCATAGACCCATTAGCTCATTCAAATCCCTATAATTCCTAACACATGCATCTAACTGTTCTTGCAGTTCTTTACTCATCTCAGCACCATAAACCAATACCACACAACCCATTTCAGTTCACTGGCAAAACTCCCTTGTAACTCCATTACCATTCTCATCACCAATGCCAACAACAACAACAACTTCATCTCCATCAAAACCCTTGATTCATTGAATCGACTAGAAATGAAATTTGGATCCTCTCCATGGGTTCAACTGCAACCTCTTCAAGCGCACCACTAGAGACAACTCAATTCTTCTCGGCTTCTAAAACCCATGAACACCCATTCATTCCTTTGCTTCTGACTTCAAATTGAGAAAATTCATCTCTTACCACCTCAATCATCAAACCCATTTTTGTATTCTTTGAAACCCTAACTTTTCGTCTCTCTATTTCAATTCAATTCGAGCGTCAATTGCCGAGCTAATTCTTCATTCAACAACAACTTGACTATCTCGATCATCTTCTCGATTCCACTACCAATTTCTTCCTCACAATTTCTCTGACATTTTCTCGATCTCGATTCAAGCGGCATTTGTGAACCCTCTACGAAACGACTCGGAATAACGATGAAGTTTGTGTCTTCAGTGTAATCGACCTAGTTAGTGAGTTGGGTTGTTATTGGCACCCGGTGTTAGGATAGGGGCTGCCCTTCACGATTCCAAAGCCTGTCAGTCTTAGGGAACCGACGGGCTTAATCATTGATTTTGCTCGTAACCTTCTCATACAACGTCGGAATGACCTCATTCTTTCGCCACTGGTTTTGTCCTTTCGTTCTGTTCAACATGATGAAAAGAAATCCAATATTTGAGCGAGTTCCACTTCTTTTTTCTCCAATGACTCCAAAATACCTGATTAGCTCAAAAGCACACATAAGATACACAATTCACATGAAAAATAGCAAAAAAAAGCATAAACTCTAGATAGTAAATACGGTGTATTCTACACCTATCACCAGGATTGTACAGATTGATCTCTCGAATCAAAAGTACTCCCGTGCAGTACATTGTTTAGGGTTTAGATTCGTTTCTCACATACACACACCCAAAATTACCAAAATCAGCAGAAACGGTTTTCACCCTCAAGCACTAATATTTTCGGAAAAAATGAAATTGTAAACCTTCTGTATTATAGTGCTTAATTAATATATTTACCTTTCCTATCAAAAAAATAAAAGAGTTTAGAGAGCTTACAACATTTCTACTCCATAAACATACTTGCCCAATCAAATACAAATAATCAATCTTGATGTTTTTGAAAAAGCCGACGATGATAGACCAGCTAAGTAACAAGTGTTGGTTGTGATAAATTTCTAGCTATAAAAACTAACTTAGCTCTGTTTCAAAAACTAACAGAATTTAGGGCACATACTCGATGTGTTTGCAGGAACCGAATCTTATCGTGAAAAAAGGAAAATGTAGCAATGTTTTTCGAAGATACATGCTGACAATACATTTTCGGATGAAGATGGATATCCAATTTGTCATCGACACAATGATCGAAAAGATAAATTATTTGTAATAAACATAAAACAAACAATATAGATGTTGTTCTTTGTTTATGGGTGAAAACTATTTCTGCCGGTTTTGGTAATTTGGGGTATGTGGATGAGAAATGAGTCTAAACCTTAAACAAATGCACTACACGGGAGTGCTTGTAGATTCGAGAAATCAATCTGTGCAAATCCGGCCTAAACCAAGAAATGGCGGTTGCAGACTTGTCTCGGTCACAAAGTGAAGGAGATGGGGTTGATCTTAGGGAGGCAAGAGAAGAAGGTATTGAGATTGTGAAGGTGTTGGCTATGTATGACTTTATCGAGAAAGCTGAAGCTGGCTGGTAAGGATGTAAGCTATCAGTTCCGGTGCTTGAATACGATGGTATCAACACTTGCCTCTGTTGTCTTGACTTGTTCCCTGTCCTTGGAAATAGGGAGGAGAACCTATTTATACAAGTCATTTGAGCCTTATTCACGTCTCTCGTGGGAAGTGGAGGAAGTGGAGTGATGGAGTAGTGGAGTTGTGTGTTAGTGTTACACGACCATTCTTGCCCTTCTTTTCTGTCATCTCTAACCGTCCATGACTTTCGACACGTTCTTGTGATGCGCGTTGCCGTACGCTGTAAACCGCCAGACCAATACCCCGATATGTATCCCCGGTTTGTGACATGATTGATGTCTCAAATGTGTGGATCGTGGGACCCATGAGAAAGTAGCATGTAATCTTAGATTAAATAACTAAGTTATTTAGGAAGTTGATACTTGTGAAGTATCGTGTGAATTCTATCACAGTGCGCATCATGGTGTGGTAGAGTGACGGGTGGTGATCACCATGATGCCTCACTTTGACCAATTAACTCCGACCGGGGTTGTATAACCAAGCCGGTGAAGTTGGACGGACAAGATGATCTTTGAGACACTCATCTGCGTAGTTGATGGAATTAGGGTTTTTGAAGAGGTGCGCAAGCATCACTCTTGACTTGGTCGAATCAAGCTTGGGATACAATTTTAGCAGGGCCGATCGTGCATGTGTGTAGACGACATGACGGTGTGGCGCACATACCTCATTGTCTCGTGAAAGTGTGATATGGGCCACTCAATTTGTCGGCGAAGTTGAGTGGTCGAGATCAATTGTAAAACAGAAATCTGGTGCCGCAAAAAGCCGCGCATCATGCCAACTTCGGGCGCGCGTTTCAAGACGACCAAGCTTGGTCGGTCTTGGCGATAAGTCAGTATACGGGACGGCGAGCTGGTGTACACGTCCATACCTTAATATCCTATAGAAACGTGATCTAAGCCACTCAATTTGTCGGCAAAGTTGAGTGGTCGAGATTAGTTGCAATCGGGAGGTGTGACCATGCCTAGTTCGGGCATGCGAATCGAGGCAAACAGGCATGATATGCCTTGGCCGATCGGGTGTGGAGATAGATGGGCCCACGGTGGTCATGTTGATATGCATAGGGACTGCTTAGTCTAATCCTGGACCCTTCATTCGTGCGGGGAGAAAATGGACGATCGTGATTGTTCAAACCCTAAGTAGGGTTTCACCTACTGCCGTGCGTCATGCCTTGTTTGGGCGCACGAACTGGAGCGACCAACTATAGTTGGTCCTGACCGTCGTTCATGTATGTAGGCGGGCCCACGGTGTTTGTGTTGAGATGCTCGGGCCCTTTGAATCTACATCTACACCCTCCATCTATACTGCGAAGATGGACGGTTGAGACTGTTTTGCGATACATGTAATGTGCCGCAAACCCTAATTTAGGGTTTTTCGTCCATACTGCTTTGGCTTGGACGGTTTGGCAAGCTATGCCACCCTTTTGGGAGGCCGACCATGCGGGGCCTGCGTTGGGTCGGTAGTGAATATTCCAATACCTGCTTGGGGTCATGGATTTTAATTTAAGCCATCCAATCATGTTGGTGAAGTTGGATGGTCGTGATCATTTCTGAGACTGATATGGACAGTCCAGGTTCAAACATGCTCAATCGGGCTAGTATAACACACCGAGAGATGTATGCTCAATCGGGCTAGTATAACACACCGAGAGTTTATAGCCTGTACGGGTATTTCGTACATGCTTCATTATTAATGCTTGGAGGTTCATTTTGCTCTGCTGAGAACAACACTCATTCGTCATGCCGCCCGTAATGAGTACAGAAATACAAGGCTGGTTATGCATTAATTAATAATCTTTGTAAATTCTGGGGTATATGGGATTGTTTCTACATGCTCCAACCTGGATGAATTTCGTGTACTTAATTCACAGAATACTTGGATTGTTGCCACATGCTCCATTCTAGGTGAATTAGTAAAGTGAAGATGTATTCATCCCTTATCAATGGCTTTATCTTTTGCAAGATGTTAGCGCATAATTTTGGCCTTTACAATTTTAGCCTTGAATAAAAAATCCACCATCAACATTAAGTCCCCTGCCTAGCGCATAATGGTTACGCTATTGTGGGGTATGCATGAGATGGTGACATACTTATGTGAAGAAGACAGGATAAAGAAAGTTTACCCGGAGGAGGAATTTTGATCGACCGTTAGCAGTTGTCCATGTAAACTTAGTTGTGCAAGTGCGGAATCCTTTGGTGGGACCGGTTTCCTTCCTTGCGTGTTTGAATCAAAAGAGGAATCCATGCAAAAGAGGAATTCAATCAAAAAAGGAATCCTTGTTCTATTGGGATTCTTCCGAATTTTTGTATATAAAAGGGACCGACCCCTTTTCCTTTTCTTCACACTTTTTTTTTGTTCGGCAACTCCCGTTCGTGATCTCCACTGCCGCCGTCGACCGCCGCTGCCAACGCCGTCGGAGCTCGCCATTGCCGTCCGTCCATTCGCAGCAAGGTAAGCGTTTTTTTTTTAAGGTAAAACCCTAGTTTGCTAGGTAAACACCTTTGCAAGATATATATTATGCTTAGCTCTTCCACCAAGATTAATACTCCAATATTCGCTAGGATTGCTTAAAACAAGTCGTGAATCCATCAATATGTTTTGCCCTGCTTCCTTTTTCATTGTTGCATGCAAAACCTAGCTTCTTAGGTTGTAGCTTGGAAAGGAATTCGGCTTGAATTTCGTGAACATGATTCCCATGAACGTAAGAGAACCGTGTTGTGCAAATAAATATGGTCTCGCCATATATGCTCGATTGAACGTGGGTCCCATATTGTGTATGCCTGACTGAATGTCGCCTTTATACCAGCCTCGTGCCCTTGACCAACACCGGACTTGAAACTTGAGGAATACCGGACTTGTGACTTAATCAATACCAGACTTAAAACTTGAGCGATACCGGACTTGAAACTTGATCAAGTGAGACTTGAAACTTGAGCAATACCAGACTTGAAACTTGATCAATACCGGACTTGTCACTTGATCAATACCAGACTTGAAACTTGAGCAATACCGGACTTGTCACTTGATCAATACCGGACTTGAAACTTGAGCAATACCATACTTGAAACTTGATCAATACCGGTGTTTGGACCCAATCCCGGCCTTGTGTATTCAACGTGAATGTGTGTTACGTCGTGTGTGACCACACATCCCATGCGTTTTTATACAAATACCTGGCTCACTGTCTTTTATTGTAGAATGAAGAAAAGAACTCTGTTGAGATGTCTTGGAGATAATCGGTGGTGCTAAGTCGGGAAGTGTTGTGATTCAAAAATATGCTGAACATTGCTGACGAGTTGTTCACCTTGCCTTTTCCAAACATTAGGAAACATCTCTCTCATAAGATAGTCCTGCTCTCCGGTTCAGAAAATATGGAAGATGATCCATCTTCTTCTTCGGCACTAGTGATGAGGTTCTGTCTTTGAAGAAATGAATATCCGCCTTCTCCTATTGAATTCAAGATTTGTCATACTCCGCTGGGTTCTTATGAAGGGTGGATGAGACTGTTTATGGGTAAAAATCATTTCCGCCGATTTCGGTAAATTCGGTAGGTGAGTGAGAAACTGGTTTAAACCCTAAACAAATGTGCTGCACGTGAGCAATTTATAGATTCGAGAGATCAATCTGTACAAGTCCGGCCTAAACCAAGAAATGGTCGTTCCAAACTTGCTTCGGTCACAAAGTGGAGGAGAAGGGTTAATTTGGGGATGAAAGCAAAGAAAGGTGTTGAGACCGAGAATAGTGCGGGAGAGTAGTGTCTCGACTTGTATCGAGAAAGTGAAAGCTTGGAAGCTTGCAAGAGATGAAAGCTTTTTGGAGAGCTTGCAAAGTTACCTTTTACGAGTGTTGTGTTTTTCTCCTTACAGAGACTTGTTGTGCGGTGGAAATAGGTAAGACCTATTTATACAAGTCGAGATTGAGCATTACCCTGGCCTCATGAAGGAAGAGAGTAAATGGTGAAATAATGGGAGGAGGTGGTAACCGCATGGTGTTTATGGGTGAAAACGTTTTCACCATTATTTCCTCATTTATTTGACCGCTTTATTCCTATTCACGCTTTCTTAATGTGAGCGTAGTGTACGGCTGCATCTTTGTGACCCGCCAAACCAAGACCACTGGAAAGCATCCCCGGTTTGTGTTGATGTCTCGAGTGTTGGTTGCACCTTGAGTGCAAGTGGCGCTGCTAGTGGCGCGTGTGGCATGTGCGGAACGCCTTTGTTGCGGGTTGCACCTTGAGTGCAAGTGGCAATGCCAGAGCTGCTAGTGGTGTGTATGGCATGTGCGGAATGCCTTGGTGGTAGGTTGTACATTGAGTGTAAGTGGCAATGCCAGAGCTGCTAGTGGCGTGTGTGGCATGTGCCAATGGCGTGTGCGGAATGCCTTGGTGGTAGGTTGCACGGTTTGCAAGTTAGGCTACCAGCGTGGGTTTTGGCATGTGTCAATGGAACATACGGCCAAGTTGGCCTAGGTTGCACGGCTTGCAAGTTAGGCTACCAGCGTGCGTGTTTGGCATGTGTCAATGGCACACATGGCCATTAGGGCCACATCCTGGTAAGAAAAGCTACC
The DNA here is from genome assembly GCA_023531295.1 of Papaver armeniacum. Lineage (NCBI taxonomy): Eukaryota > Viridiplantae > Streptophyta > Magnoliopsida > Ranunculales > Papaveraceae > Papaver > Papaver armeniacum. Next base: position 36,837 of record JAJJWW010017186.1, read on the forward strand.
AGCGATGCATGTTGGCATGTGCCAATGGCATGATCGGCCATTAGGGCCACGTCCTGGTAAGAAAAGCTACCAGCGATACGTGTTGGCATGTGCCAATGGCATGCTCGGCCATTAGGGCTACGACCTGGTAAGAAAAGCTACCAGCGATGCGTGTCGGCATGTGCCAATGGCATGCTCGGCCATTAGGGCCACGGCTTGGTAAGAAAAGCTACTAGCGAGCGTGTTGGCATGTGCCAATGGCATGCTCGGCCATTAGGGCCACGGCTTAGTAAGAAAAGCTACCAGCGATGCGTGTTGGCATGTGCCAATGGCATGCTTGGCCATTAGGGCCACGGCTTGGTAAGAAAAGCTACCAGCGAGCGTGTTGGCATGTGCCAATGGTATGCTTGGCCATTAGGGCCACTGCTTGGTAAGAAAAGCTACCCGGCAGCGTGTTGGCATGTGCCAATGGCATGCTCGGCCATTAGGGCCACGTCCTGGTAAGAAAAGCTACCAGCGATGCGTGTTGGCATGTGCCAATGGCATGCTTGGCCATTAGGGCCACGGCTTGGTAAGAAAAGCTACCAGCGAGCGTGTTGGCATGTGTGATAGGTGTCATAAACACCTTCATTTTATATCTAGTAGTTATGCTTTCTTTGTTATTATCCTTGAGAATTGCATCTCTTATGTTTAATTTTGAGTTATTTAGGTACTTTGGAGTCATTGGGAGCAAAAGAAGGCGAAAAGGTCCATTTGGAGTGAAAAGGAACAAAAGGATTAATTTACAGGCGATGAATTAGCTGTCAGTTCACTGCGACCGACGGTTGAGCAAGGAGGCAGTCAGTTCGCTTAAACTGACAGGCCAAAGACTCACTTTGGAAGCTCTTATCCAAGTCACTGGATGTCAATATCCAGTCCGTACAGATAGACCTAATTAGGTCGGGTGTTCACTACCACTCAGCCTCAAATTCAGAGAAATGAAAAATGAGAGATGGCCATTACCGAGAGGTTGAGTTGAGGGATGAATCGATGTGAGAATTCAATATGGAGATGAAGTTTAAGAAAGACGAGGATCTGTTGCTCAGAATCAGTCGAGAAGAGGGTGATTTGTTGTTGAAGGGGTTTGATTCCGGTGGTGTTGATATGAAGAACAAGAATAAAAGGGGATCTGTGAGATTTCAAAATCAAGCAGATAAGAAGAAATTGGTGATGGGTTTCTGTGTATTATGCCATGAATCTGGTTGGAAGAAGGTGAGAAGCTGTTGGGGTTCGATTCTGTTTGAAGGATCTGGTGAAGTTAGGGTTTGGTCGTGCTTACCATGGATCGATGGGATTTGTTCTCAAGATTGGAAGATTAAGAAAATATGGAAGTTGGCAAGATTACTGGATTCGAATTGTTGGTTGTTGTTGGTTCTGGATGTGTTGATGCAGTTGATATTGGTTTAATGAATCGAGATGCAACGAGATGAAGAAAGATGAACAAGATTGAGCGTAAAAGCGAAATTCAAGCTCGAGATCTTGCAATTAGGGCATGGATTCAAATGATTTTTGGTTTAAAATCTGAATCTGTGTGTTGGATGAGAGTTCAAGTAAGGAATTGCAGTCAAGGTTTGGTTGTGTCATGGAATTGCTGGTAATTTAGGTCAAGAAAATGGAAATGTATGCTGCCGTGATGAAAGATTCATGAGGATTTGCTGTCGCCATGAAGAGATGAAGGTTATGACTGAGATGGAAGAGGCTTAGATGAATGTCTAGGACAGGTACCCATTACAGGTGCAGTTCTGGCAGGTTGAGCTGAGAAATATGGTGGAAGTGGTCAAGGCTAGTGCAGCTGTTGGCCAGAGAAGATGATCTTTGTTTAGGTTCTGATTCAGTCTTGACCGGCTTTGATGGTAGTGAAATTTGGTGTTGTGACAAGGATGGATGCAATGGGTTGTTGGTGTTGAAATGGTGGTGGTCTCTGTTGAAGTCAGAGTAGAAGATGATTTGAAAGTGGTTGGAGTTGATAATTAGATAATGGGTCTGCTGGTGCTGTTGTTTACAAGGTCAAGAAGCTGAAGTGATGTTGGCTGATTGAGTGATGGAGATGGTGAAGGCTCGAGCTGTTGCGGGTGTTGTTGCTTGTGGTGTTGAACGTGACTTACAGGAGGTCGGCTTGAGATGTAGTGTGCAAGTGATGCTGGGGAATGATTTGAAATCCTGTGACAGTGAAGGCATGACTATGTAGCAGATGTTTGAGCTACGATGCTAAGAAGAAATTGAGAATACGTCTTTGAGCAATACAATGGCGGGGGCTAAGATGTTGGTGATCTTTGTGACAATAGGTTTTGATGATGGAGATTGCTGCAGGGAGCTTAAGTTTGCTGTGACAGTGCGGACGAGCCGAGGAAATTGGTCTGTGTGTGTGAATTACAGGATGGGTTGCACCTGGTGGTAGTACAGTGGTGCTATGTAATCACAGGGTGCGAGCTCGATGCAGTGAGGGTGTTGATCTTTGTTCAATTGTGAAGACTTCAGTGTAGGTGCATAGTAACCGGAGATGGTGGTGTTGTTATTACAAATGGTATTGCGGTTGGCAATGCATTTGTGACAACTGCAATCAAGACTCGGAGTGGGTCTGTGGTACTGAGATGAAGTGTTGCAGCTACAGGTGGAGATAAAACTGAGCCTGCCATGGAATTGAGGTTGTGATGTGTTGTGAGTTCAAATTGCATGGAAAAATGGCAAACTACAAAGGATAAAAGGGATTGGATGGGTCCAGTGAGCAGTGCAACGGGTGTTGATGGCATAATTTGTGTTCATGGAGGTTGCATTTATGTTGAGGACTTGCAATAGAAGCGGTGGATTTGCAGATGGCTTTAATTGTGCAGAGATGGCTCGAATGAAATGGCATAAGCTTGTAATGAAGCTACAGTGCTTGGAGAAATAGAACTGATGTTAGTCATGGATTCTAAATGGCATTGCAGGTGATAAGCCCGTGACTTGTAGTGTGCATCAGAGCTCAAGTGGTGTTGGTTGGCCTGAGATGACAGAATGGCTCAAGGTGCATTAGTTGTGCTGCAGAAACAATAAATGTATGCCTAGGTTGAGAAGGTGCAATTGCAGGGAACTAAAATGGTAAGTATGATTGAAGCACAAGGAGATAGCAGGAGTTGCTGAAGTGACAGTCTAGAGAATTTCTGAAGTTGCAGCTGCTTGGATGAAGCGCCATCATGGTGCATCAGGTTCTTGCTGTGCAACGGCTGCCCAGCTCGGGTTATTGCCAAGACCGGTCAGGCTGTTGACTAGTATTGACTCGGTGACTTAGAGTTTGACTTCGGTGATTGATTTGATTCAGTGACTTGACTGAGTTGACCTGGCCGATTTAACTCGTTGACCGGTGACCGGGTGGACTTTGCCGGTCACCTGAGATGCTTGTCGACGACTTTTCCGTCAAATTTTCGGCCACAATACCAGTTTTCCGGCGACTATTTTTTGGGACATATTTTCACATGGGTTTTCCTCACACATGGGCTTGGTGGACTTCTATCTATTGGACCCTTGGGGCTTGACCTAATTTTGGAACAAGAAGAGCTATAAAGGAGAAAGTTTCTACAACTTTGGGTATCACGTATTATTCTTGGAACTTGGAGAGAGCCGCTTTTGTTTACGCTTCTAGGGTTTGCTTTTGTTCATCTTCTTCTATTCAATTAATATTTTTATGATGAACTCCATAGCTATGAGTAGTTAAACAATTATTATTGGTTATGGGATAAAGTTGATTTCTCAACATGTTATATGATTCAATGAATTAGTTTTGTCTCAATATTTTATTGTTTATGATTCATTAATAATATTGTCATATGATTTGATTGTTTGTTTGGTTGAGTCCGGAATCAATCGATTTATTTTCATCTCTATTGCTAGATTAGGGTTTTCAATACAAAATAGTTGTTTATCCACGATTCTAAGTAGCATAGTGTGGTTATTACTTGTAGTGATACATCTTTATAATTGCATATGAATCATAACCTTGGTTAAATTGAATTAGTGCTTTTACACGTTTGATTGCCTTTATTCCATAGAACTTATTGCTTTTAGGGAGTTAAATCTAATTGTGCTTTTACACTTTAGGTTGCTTTCTAGGAAGAATTCACATATGCATCTTTTAATGTGGTTGTGATAAAATCAGGGAATTAGCGGGATATACTTGCGATCAAGGTATCCTATGACTTTTAGTAAATGAGAGATTAAAATACCAATTATAATCATTGATGAAAATACATGCTTGTGAATGATACTATCCCGTGACCAATATCTTCTCTCTATTGATTATTCCAATTATTGGCTTTGCTTTATTTTATTTTTACTTTAGTATTTCGCTAAAACAAAAAAAAAAAAAACCCTTGGTTACCTTAGAAACTGAAAATCGCATAACAACAATTGCCTCTCTGTGGAAACGAACTCTTTCTTACCTTGTGCTTCATTTATATTTAGTGAGTAAGAAAGTGAAATTATTTTTGCTCGGCTGACAACCGGTCAATGTGCCAATGGCATGCATGGCCATTAGGGCCACGGCTTAGTAAGAAAAGCTACCAGCGAGCGTGTTGGCATGTGCCAATGGCATGCTCGGCCATTAGGTCCACGGCTTGGTAAGAAAAGCTACCAGCGAGCGTGTTGGCATGTGCCAATGGCATGCTCGGCCATTAGGGCCACGACCGGGTAAGAAAAGCTACCAGCGATGCGTGTTGGCATGTGCCAATGGCATGCGTGGCCAATTTGGCCTAGGTTGCACGGTTTGCAAGCCTAGGCGCGGGCGCTACTTTGGCATGGCGCGGCTAGGGCCAAGATAAGGGTGTTTGGCTTGGAGCGGCTAGGGCCAAGGTAAGGGTGTTTGGCTTGGCGTGGTGCGACCAGCGTAGCTAGGGCCAAGGCAGAGTGCGTTCGGCATGGCGCGGCTAGCTTGGGTTAGGTGTGGCTGGCATGATTTGCCATTGGCACGGAGGCGCGGCCAGCATGGTTGGCATGCTTTGGCGCGTTTGGTGTGACTAGCATAGCTAGGGCCAAGGCGAGTGCGTTTGGCATGGCGCGGCTAGCTTGGGCTAGGTGTGAATGACATGATTTGCCATTGGCACGGAGGTGCGGCTAGCATGGTTGGCATGCTTTGGCGCGTTTGGTGTGACTAGCATAGCTAGGGCCAAGGCAGAGTGCGTTTGGCATGGCGCGGCTAGCTTGGGCTAGGTGTGGCTGGCATGATTTTCCATTGGCACGGAGGTGAGGCTAGCATGGTTGGCATGTTTTGGCGCGTTTGGTGTGATTAGCATAGCTAGGGCCAAGGCAGAGTGTGTTTGGCATGGCGCGGCTAGCTTGGTATAGGTGTGGCTGGCATGATTTTCCATTGGCACGGAGGTGCGGGTAGCATGGTTGGCATGCTTTGGCGCGTTTGGTGTGGCTAGCATAGCTAGGGCCAAGGCAGAGTGCGTTTGGCATGGCGCGGCTAGCTTGGGCTAGGCGTGGCTTGCATGATTTGCCATTGGCACGGAGGTGAATTAGGGTTTTGTTCGTTGTAACCCTAATTTGAAAAAATACCCCCTATTAATTACTGACTACATGCATTGAATGTTCTAATAAATGTGTCACCGGTGACATTAGGTTATTCGGGGTTTTACGATTTTACCCTTTGTCTAAAAACCACCATCAACATTAAGTCCCCTGCTTAGCTCGGAACAGGAGCTTTGTTGCGAGGTAAGCATAAGATGGTGACAAACTATCAGCAGTAAATCGTAAAGAAAATTGAGGAGGCTTGTCTGACCTTTTTATAAATAGGATTTGGAATCCTTGCCTCTGGCAGTTTTACACAAATCGGGAGGTCGGCACTGGTGGGAAGTCGGCATCGGTGAGAGAGCGGGAAGATGGGGCGGCATTGAGAAGTTGACGCGAGTTGGGAAGCTGAGCGTGCTAGATGGCGGGACCGGCGCAAGGTGGGGAAGCTATTCTAGCTAGCTGGCGTGACTTTGGCGGTCATTGGGAAGTTGGCGCAATTGGTGGGGCCGGTGTAAACAAGGAGGGAGCAGGCGTTTATACAGATAGCAAAGTTTCCTTATTTTGCCTTCCTTCACACGCGGCTTCAATCAGGGCATTATCCATGCTAAAATATGGAAGCGTTATGTCCCTTATTGCTTCCTTTCCTTTTTAAGGTTCTGTATTCATACCCAATGCAATTGTACCGTCTCCCTCGTTTGAGAAAAGGTTCTTCTTGTTGAGTTTCTCTCTTTGTCATGTCGCACAGAGGCGAATCATCTTCTAACCATCCAGATTCTCTAGGTGAAAGCGCGAGGTCTGACTCTTGCAGGAGCATCCCAACAAGGGTTATTCGGGTTAAGAAAATCATACCGGTATGTTTTCTTCTTCTTTGGTGGACTGACGTACGCTTTACCGCTTGTTTGATGAATGGAAAATTTCCCTTTTGTGTAGAGATATCCCGTTGGAGCATGCGTTACTGTTATCGACGAGGATGAGCTAGTCGTTCCCCTTCCTTCAAATCCAACCTTGCTGATTGCTGCAGACTTGGAGAACGCTGATTTAGGGCTCTCTTGTCATGAATACCCCTATGCAGGTTTGTCATTTGGGACTCGTATGAGGTGTCTCTCCTCCAATTATCGGAATGTTGGCGGTTTCCTGGTGGGGAAAGAATTCGTGGTACTTTATATGAGGATATGGAAGACATACGGCCATATCGCTACCAGGAGCGTAGTGAAGTGTTGTTCGTCCGCCTTGGTTTAAGTAGTGAAGCTGTCTTTTGCCAATGATTCTTTGAGATGGAGAATATGTCCATCCGTCTTTGCTTTGCGAGATTCAGCCATTCAAAGGTGGGAGAACATGGTGTCCACTTGTGAATCTTTGGAGTTTAATATCGGATGGTTTTGCGGCATCGTCTCAATATTGTGAAAGTCGACAGAATTTTGGTATTCTTCTTTGGTGTGATTCCTTCCACAAAAGCCATCTTTGGAAGAGGAGAAAGCTTTGGCCTTGGAGTCTCGAGAGGATTGAAGAGTTAACTCGAGACTTGAAGAGTAGGGTGAAAGATATCATGGTCGATTGAAGATGATATTTTGTAGGGATTATAATTTAATAGATGGGCTTTTCTGACTTGTATCACGAGGTTTGAAGGCTCCTCTTTTTTTTGAAGAAATAAAGAAATTCCATTAATCTGTTGGATTGTATTGAAATTTGATAATTGGAAAGAAAGAAAAGTAAAAGAAGAGAGGTGTCTGGACGTTCATATTTTGATGTAGCATGTTGCAGGGAAGTGATTAGGCGTAGTATGCCTTAAGCCACTTTCCATTGATGACTGCCTCTAGCTTTCCCCCATCTTCTTTGATAATCTTGTAGTAACCACTGTCATACGCTTTAGTGATTATGTACGGCCCTTCCCATTTGGGAGAAAACCCGTGCCGATGCATCTTCTTTGGATGTGTTTGGCGGTTTTAGCACTGGATCTCCTTCCTTAAAAACCACGGATTTTACATGGCTGTTTACGCCCGGAAATCCTGTTGTGTCGTATGTCTTGTGCATGTTCCTCCGCCTCGGGATCTTCCGGAGTCCATAGTATCTAGTTCCGTGATTCGGCATTGAGTGTTTTGGCTTCATTCCACTGAGGTCCACTCGCTGCGGCGATTCGCGCGCGTTGAGATCTTGATTTCCACATTTGGGAGGATCGCGTGCATCCCCGTAGACGAGGGAGTAGGGAGACATGCGGTGGAGCTTCTAGGAGATGCTCTGTACGCCCGAGAGAGCCATTGGCAATTGCTCGTGCCGAGTCCTGGGATTGTCGTGTCTTGTTCGGATGAGGATTCGAGATCGAGTCTTGTTGGTACTTTTCGGCTTGCCGTTTCCTTGGGGATAGTAGATGGTAGAAGACTTGTTTAATGCCGTACCTCTCAAGTAGTTCCCGTACTTTCTTGTTATCAAAAGGCGTGCCGTTGTCGGTGATGATGTGTTTAGGTACGCCAAAATGGCGAGATGATGTGTTCCTTGACGAACGCGCGATCGTGGCTCGGTGGTTCCTTTGTGGGACACTTCAACCCACTTGATAAAGTACTCGGTCGTGTTATTATGTATTCATCTTTGTTTTGAGGATGGCGGGTTGATTTTCCCAATGATGTCGAGTCCCCGGTATAAAGGGCCACGGGCTACCTATCGAGTGCGGGGGTGTTGGAGGCGCGTGGATGAGGTTTCAGTGAATCGGCATTCTCGGCATTTCGAACGAAAGTAGCCCGCGTCGTCTTCCATGGTTAAACCAAGAGTACCTCTCGTGTATCTGCGAGGGAACAGTTTTGTTTCCCTTGGTGTTCTCCTTCGTGCATTTCTCTTAACCTAACTGGGATTTCTGTACCGCCCAAACACCGCAGTAGACTTCCTCCGAAACTCTTGCGATATAAAACCCAATCATGGAACACGAATCTTTTGGATTTTTGTTTTAGCTTGGACACGTCCTCTTTGTCAGTAGGGAGAATGCCGTCGCGAAGGAAGCCGATGTACGGCTCCCTCCAGTCCCCGGTGTGACTGATGTTGAGGACTTCTGTCTGACATGGGGGCGCATGGCAATTGGGACACGCCTTATGGAGTAATCGGGATTGGGCTTCCATCTCCGGACAATAGTATCCAAGTCGTTGTAAACGACGGTAGAGGGTTACTGCGATGTTATTCCACGAGACTTCGGCATGGACATGTTCAAGTTGTTGTTGTGCTTCCTCTTTTCCGAGACACCTTGACGAGAGAGTTGTCATGGGTTTCGATGATACAAAACATCTTGAAGCATAAACAAAGTCCGCAAAGTCTTGAGGTCGACCTTCCCTTGGAAAAGTGAGTTGTTGAGTTCTTGAATGATAGGAGTTCTCCAGTCATCGTCTTCGGCTTTCTCAGGTTGTGAAAGCCATGTTGAAGCTTATGGTTCGCCGTTTCTTGTCGGGGTTTCCTCGGATCCTTGTTGTAGCTTTGATGCTAGTGTAGCTAGGCGATCAAGCATGCTTATTCGCTACTGACCGACGTGTGTGATGGTTGCATCGGCGAAATAATTTAGTAGCTTTTGTGCTTGACCTGTATGGTGCCGGCGTCGGTTCTTTCAATGCGTAAATCTCGTTTACCTGTTTGATGAGTAATTTGGAATCTCCTCTTATCTCCAAACGCGTGGCCTGGCTTGTTTAGCTAGTGATAGTCCTATGAGGAAGGCTTCGTATTCAGCTGAGTTATTGGTGCATGGAAAGTCTAGCTTGAAAGAGTGCGAGAAGACTTCTCCAGCAGGAGATACTAGTACCACACCCGCTCCTCCGGTATTAGTGCTGGGGGTAGAAGAGCCGTCGAAGAACAGCAGCCACGCTTCTTCTTTGACTAAGAAGATACCTGGAAGGTCTCCCGGGAGATCTTCTCGTAATTCGCGGTGTTTTCTCTCAGGAATCTGCAATGCCAGTCTGCAACCTGTCCTTTTATGGCCCTCGGGGAAGGCGCACGTTATGTCGAACTCGACGATTGCGGGAGCCATTTAGCCGGCCTCCCTATCGAGGCAGGTTTCGAGAGGAGAAACTTTACGAGGTGCGATTTGGATATTAACACCACCTTGTTGGAGAGGAGGTAGTGCACGAACTGGATGGAATAAATTAACGTTAAACACGCCTTTTCCGCTTTGGGGTATCTGAGTTCAGCGTCTCTTAACGTTCGACTGAAGTAGTATATGGGATATTCAATTCCTTTGTCATCTTCTTGAGCGAGGAGGGCTCCAATGGCAGTATCGCTAAAGGATGTTTAAAGAAATAGTGGTCTCCCTTGCATATGAGGCTTCATGACGATCGGGGAGGACAGCGTTTCTTTGGATCTTCGATATGCTTCTTGTTGAGACGTAGTCCATGTGAAATTCGCTCCTTTTTTCAGCAGAGGGGTAAACGCAGTAATAAGATGTGCCAGCCCCGGTATGAAGCGACGAATGTAGTTTACCTTTCCCATGAAACTCTGGAGCTCTTTTACGGTTCGTGGTGGTGGCATCGTGAGGATAGCTTGCGTTTTTGGCCTGGGTCAACTTTTATCCTGTGGTAGTTACTTGGAATCCTAAGAACTTCCCGGAAGAGACACCAAAGGCGCATTTCAAAGGATTCATCTTCAACTTGTATTCGCGGCATCTTTCGAACACTTGTCGTGTAGCGTTTCGGATGATCCGCTCGAGTCTTCGATTTAACCACCACATCGTCTACGTAATCTTCGACTTGCTTGTGCATCATATCGTGGAAGATGGTAGTCATGGCGCGTTGGTAAGTAGCGCCGGCGTTCTTGAGACAAAGAAAGGCATTACGGTGTAATAGAAGTTTCCGAGAGGGTTCTAGCGGTCTTACTCGCGTCGTGCTCATACATCTTTATCCCGGTTGTAGAGAAGTGCTATTGTCACCCCCGCTGTACGTTAAGGGGTAGTCATTCTGTTAAGGGGCAACTCTATTGAAGGAGTGCTAAATACAATCAAGCTGAGGTTAAGGGAAGGCCAAATGGTTATCCCTTATCAAGTGACCGGGTGTTGAACAACTTCTCCTCCTTTCCCATACCCTAAATCGAGAGAAATGAATTTTATCTATCATTTTGCACCAGAAAGAAAAAAGGCACAGCCATGGAAATCCAGATCGAGAAATTGGTGAGGATGAGGATTTGAGATCGATTGAAGCTGTGAACAAATAGGTTTAACTCAGATTTGAGTTTGAGTTGATTTTGATTGGTAATTGAAAGAGATGAATGGAAGTAGAGCTCGAATCTGTGGTGTTCTCGAGAGAGTAAACTGGTCAGATTGATTACCGGCACTGAGAAGTGGAGCTCGAGCTGCTGGATGTTTTGATGAAACAAAGAGAAGACAATGGAGATGGTTCTGTTGCTTGGGTCGAGGTTGAATTGGCTACTGGTGTTGTTGATTGAGAAGAACAGAAATTAGGGTTTCTGTGATGTTTAAATGGGTTTGATTCTGTGGGTATATTTTGAGGATTCAGATGAAGATGGTGATATCGAGATGAACTCAGGGAAGCAAATTACAGGTATGGAATTTAGGTAGCTGAGTTGTTACAGCTGAGGCTGTCAATTGGTGATGCTGGTGAAGTTGGGTTGCAGTGGCAAGAAGAGATGCAGCTGCAGCTGGTGGAGTTAGAAGGAAATACTTTAACCAGTTTGGAGCTACAGGCACAGTGCAGGTCAAGGATTGTTGCTTTGAGAGTAGTTCAGTGCGGTGATGGCTGTGCTGCTGCAGGGAGACTGAGATGAAGGAGCTGGTGGAGATCAGAGGCAGTTGCTGTTGGCCTGAGATTGAAACTGGTTCAGGTGAATTAGATGGAGGTGAGATGAGGCATTTCAGGCTGTAAGTGAGCTGAAATAGCAGGGAATCAATTGAGTTAGGCTACAGAATTGCAGGTGGAGTTTGCTTGTGGTTGCTTCATTTTATTGGCGAGAGCAGGGACGGCATTGCAGGTGAGGATGTATGCCTAGGATTACAGGGGTGTGAGGATTGCATGGATGAAGTTGTTGCAGCTCAGTTGAAGAGCTGAAACTGCAGGTGCACATGAGTCAGGTGGTTTATGGCTTAGATGGTTGCAGGAATGGGTTATGGTGATGGCTTACAAGAGGGATCGCAGCTGCAATGAAGTTGGTGGCTCAGGGCAAGGAGAAGATGGCTTTGAACTAGAAGAGCAGGTGGTATTCTGGGTGTGCTGTGTATTGCAGAGCCGGGGATTGTAAACAGTGCTGGTGGTTGCCACTGTTGCAAGACAGCAAGAGTTGAAGCTGTTATGGGATGGTGTTGCATTTGGTGGTAATGATGTTGGTACGACTATGTGGAACTGAATTGCAGGCTTGAGTTGAACTGGAACTGAGAAGTTGTTGGTGGTGTTGCGGAGCTGGTAATGGAGGTGATGCAAGAGATTGAAGTGGTGGTAGCTGATGATGTTGTAGACTATCTTAGCAAGAAGAAGTGATTTTAATGCTGTTGAGCTGCAGGTAGTGGATGCAATTGCAGATGGGTGGTTTTGCTGGTGTTGAAATGCAGCTGAAGCCATATGGCTGGAAATGCACTGATGCACAATGATAGTGCAGCTCAGGATATGGCCTGTGCAATGGCTCACCCTGACAGACCCTGACTCAGCCTCTGACCCTGACTCAGCCTCTGACCCTGACTCAGCCTCTGACCCTGACTCAGCTGAGCCTTGACCCGATCCGACCCAGTTGACCCGACCGGTCCTGACCCGTTGACCCGGTGGCCGGTTTGACTTGGCCGGTCACCTGAAATATTTTCCGGCGACGATTCCGGCGGGATTCCGGCCACAATCCCAGTTTTCCGGCGAGCGTTTTTGGGACATAATTTCTACACGGGTTTCTCTCCATGGTGGGCCGGGTGAATTTCCAACTAATGGACTTTGAAGACAAAACCTAATTTTGGAAGGAGTGGAGCTATAAAAGAGAGGACTTTTACCTAATTGAAGATATCTTTTCTAATTCTTTTTCTCTCTACTTGTTTTCTAGGGTTTAGAACATGAAACTTCTCTTTCTTCTTGTGATGAACTCCTTGAATATGAGTACCTAAGTTTATTATTGGTTATGGAATAGTTGGATTTCACAAAGCATGATTCTTTGATTCAATATATTAGTTTTGTCTCATATTTATCGTTTGCAATTCTCTGAAAATATTGTTTTATGATTGATTGATTGTTTTGTCAAGTTGCAAATTGGTAGAACTTCTAATCACATCTATTGCTAGTTTAGGGTTTATTATACGCAAAAGTGATATTCCTTGGATACAAGTAGCATAATATGATTATAGTTTGTAGTGATATATTCTTATGATCATATGTGAATCGTAACCTTTGTTAAATTGAATTAGTGCGCTTTCCACGTTCAATTGCTTTGATTGGCTCTGATTTCATAGAACTTAACGCATCTAGGGAATTAAACTTGATTAGTGCTTTTACACGTTAGGTTGTTCCTTTAGGTAGAATTCATATTCGCATCTTTTAATGTGTTTGTTGATGACATGAGGAGGTTTGCGGGATATTCTTGCGATCAAGGTATTCTAGGGTCTTTGATAAAAGTTGAGATTAAATATCAATTCTAGTTATTGTGAAAAGCATGTTAGTGAATGAAAACGAAATCCTTAACCAATATCTCTTCTATCTTATTTGTTTGCTTATTTGTTTCTTTGCTTTTATATTTGTTTTTATTTTATTTTAGTTTATAAAAATCACAAAATCTACCGGTGATTTATATAGGAAACCATAACAATTTGACAACCTAGACCTCTCTGTGGGATCGATCCTTTCTTGCCCTTGCTATATTTATATTTTGAGTAGTAAGAAAGTGTAATTATATTTGTGTCAGCTTACGACAGCGATCAAATTTTGGCGCCGATTCTTGGGAGGCGACGGTTGTTAATTGTCTTTGGTTTCTTATTTTTGTATTTAGTTTTAGTTTTATTTTTTTTTATTTTTCTTATTTTCTGGGTTTTAACCTTGGTTTGAGAATCTTATTTCAGGTGCTTATTTCTATGGAAGGAGCATATTGGAGCAATGGATATGATTTTCAACCTCCTCAACACTATGAAAATTACCCACCATCTATGGGATGCAATCAAAACCAATTTATTGGCTATGATGCATATCTTAGAGAACCTTATGGTGATTTTCATACATACCAACAACAACCTTGTAGTGGGTATGTAAGTCAAGCACCTAGGTGGGATAATTCTACATCTAATTGGCTTTATTCGAGTTGTATGCAGATTATGAATGGGTTACAAAACATGCAACAAAGGCTAGACCAACTTGACCGTGATAGAGAGAACGTCGCACAAACCAATTTTTGGAATATTTCTTCTTACCCGAGCTCCGGATCGTAGTTATGATCATTCACCCATTCAAAGGGAAGAGTCATGGGAAAGAGAACATATTGTAGTCAATGGTGGTAAGCGTGTGAACGTCAGGAAACTTGCGCAGAAATTATACAAGTTGGAAGATGATGGAGCCTCGGAAGAGCTAGTCGATGAAATTAGTAGGACCATTCATATGGAACTTAAACGACGTCGTGGTAAGGGTTGGGAAACCGACGGCGATTCTTATTATGGTGAGTCCGAAGATGAAGACGAAGATGAATGTGTTAAAAGGACCAACCTTTGGAGATATTTGATGACATTAGTGTAGTTGACTCAATTATTGATCTTTATAATGATCAACCACCTATTCAAAAGGTAATTGAGTATGATGAAACTAGTGTGTTACACAACTTCTTTGCAACAAGGTGTGAGTCTAATAAAGAGGAGTATGTTGAGAATGAGACCGTTATGACCAATATTATGGAAGACCCAATTGAACTTGTGCATGATTGTAATGATAATGTTTATGTCGAGACTTTGGTTAAGGCGAAACGGACGAAGAATGGTTGCAAGGTTTACGTAGGACCATGATATAAAAGAGGCGAATAATTCACTTGAGTTTTTCAAAGATGAAGAGGATTCCCAGAATATGCTAAGAGATTGTGCAAGGCTTATTTCCAACCTGCCTATTGTTTCTTCTCCTTTACCTCTTATTGGTTTGAATGTATGTGCTTCGAGAATATTGTTGATTCGACTTTGTTTCTCGTTTTTCCGCCATTAGAGACACTTGATTCTCATATATGCAGTTATGGAACCGTAAAACCGTGGAAGTACCCGGGAACTCTATATTCTTTTACACTTCCATGTGTGGACAAGAATAAGTGGGGGAAGCTTTTATCGGTTCATGCTTCACTTTTGTTTATATTACTAATGTTGTGTGAAGCTAGTGTTTGCAAAACAGGTGCTATGGGTGGATCCCCAACTTTTCCGATTATTGGTGTATGGGGAATGAATCTTACAAGAAGCTAGGTCATCAGCCGACTTTAAAAACAAGCGCTAAGTGGGAGGCAAACCCACCGGGTTTTATATCTCTTTATCCTTTTGTTTTTATTTTTGTTTAGTTTATTTATTTTTTACTGTTTTATATCATATTTGCATCCCTATGTTTAATTTCATTGAGTGCGTAATCTATCTTAGAAGAGAATTATGACGAATACCTTTTCGTCAGAAAATTTCAGACTGCGCGTAGTTCAGTCCAGAGACCATAACTGTCAGGGACCGTTTATCGAAACACTGTGAAATTTTGACACTGTGTAGAAAACACGTAGGTGAACAACTTTGTGAAATGGAGTTTTCCAAATTCCTTACCAATTTGCACAGTTTTTGCGTTTTATCTGCTGTTACGTCAGAATTCGAATCGGTTTTTACATTGAGGACAATGTGAAGTTTAAGTGGGGGGAGCATTTATATGTTTGTTTTTGACACAATTAGTGGATGGAACCATTTTGAATGCAGGAGTTGAGGAACCAATTAACTAAAAGGGAAGAATATAGCTCAGAAATCACAACTTAACATGATAGTTGTTACCATATCTCGAATATCACCATATCGCATTCTATTTTTTTTTATTTTTCCATATTTATCTATTTGTTTTCTCTAAGTGCTTTGGTGGGTCACTAAACATCGACATTGTTCACATCTTACTAGATGAAATAGGGGGTTGAGTTACATAAAAAAAAAAAAAATGAAAAATATATGAAAAAAAAAAAAAAAGACCGACCAATTAGACCAAAACGGAATAAAAAGCATACACTTGGGAATGTGGTGATGTGTGAAACGTAGTCCCTGCCTCCGTCGCCAAACAAGCGTGGAATGCGTGGATCCAAGGCAACTATCATGTACTTACGACAAGAAGCATGCGCTTGGATCCAAAAGACGAATCATGTAGTCTAAAAAATTGGATCCGGTTGATCCAATCATTAAAAAAAAAAAAAAAAAAAAAAAAGGAAATTATTATTGTGTTGAATAAAGTCACTTTTGGTTCCCTTGTATATGCCAATTGATTTGATGTAGCATTCAGCACTAAGTAGCTCAATCCAATAGGATTAGGTTCATCTTAGCAGTGACCTTCAGGACAGTGGAAACATCGAACACTTGTGAATATTCGCCAACATCTACATCTATATCCATCTTCTTAATCTTTTCATTGTGATTGTGGTTTGTTAGTTTCCGAGTATTGTGGCTTGTTCAACTATCTAATTAGAGTTTATTTACTAATTGAATTGAATTTGCAAGGTACCTCCCCGTAGTCAATTTGGATTCGTTCATTGATTTGTCATGAATAGACGGAGTTCAAATATAGGTTTTGTAGGTAGATCTCTAGTAAACCTTCACGAGACTATAACTCGTCCACTAGGGACACCTAGGGGTTTAAAGGCTTGTTATTTATGCTAAAAGCAACTAGTAGCCTCGACGACACGGAAGTTGTTGTATTTTATTATTTTGTTTGATTTGCTCGAGGACTAAAGGAAGTCTAAGTGTGGGGGAATCGATAGGTGTAGAATACACCGTATTTAATATCTAGTATTTATGCTTTCTTTGCGAGTTTTCTTGTAAATTATGTATCTTATGTGTGCTTTTGAGTTTATTAGGTGCAATGGAGTCATTTGGAGCAAAGACCCTGGAACTCGTTCGAATCCAAGATTTCTTCTCATCATCTCGAAGAGCACGAAAAGACAAAGCCAATGGCGAAAGGCAGTCATTCGGGCTCGTATGAAGAAGTTAAGAAAACAAGAACTTGGAGGATTAAGGGCTAAATGGTCATTTCATAGAGAAGTGCTATTGTCACCCCGCTGTACGTTAGGGGGTAGTCATTCTGTTAAGGGGCAACTTTATTGAAGAGTGCTAAATACAATCAGAAAGCTGAGGTTAAGGGAAGGCCAAATGGTTATCCCTTATCAAGTGATCAGGTGTTGAACAACTCTCTCCTTTCCCATACCTCTAAATCGAGAGAAATGAATTTTATCTATCATTTTGTACCAGAGAGAAAACAAGCACAGCCATGGAAATCCAGATCGAAATTGGTGAGGATGAGGATTTGAGATCGATTGAAGCTGTGAACAAATAGGTTTAACTCAGATTTGAGTTTGAGTTGATTTTGATTGGTAATTGAAGGAGATGAATGGAAGTAGAGTCGAATCTGTGGTGTTCTCGAGTAAACTGGTTAGATTGATTATCGGCACTGAGAGGTGGAGCTCGAGCTGCTGGATGTTTTGATGAAACAAAAGAAGACAATGGAGATGGTTCTGCTGCTTGGGTCGAGGTTGAATTGGCTACTGGTGTTGTTGATTGAGAAGAACAGAAATTAGGGTTTCTGTGATGTTTAAATGGGTTTGATTCTGGGTATATTTTGAGGATTCAGATGAAGATGGTGATATCGAGATGAGGGGAAATTCAGATGTTACAGAGGCTGTCAATTGGTGATGCTGGTGAAGTTGGGTTGCAGTGGCAGAAAAGAGATGCAGCTGCAGCTGGTGGAGTTAGAAGGAAATACTTTAACCAGTTTGGAGCTACAGGCACAGTGCAGGTCAAGGGATTGTTGCTTTGAGAGTAGTTCAGTGCGGTGATGGCTGTGCTGCTGCAGGAGACTGAGATGAAGGAGCTGGTGGAGATCAGAGGCAGTTGCTGTTGGCCTGAGATTGAAACTGGTTCAGGTGAATTAGATGGAGGTGAGATGAGGCATTTCAGGCTGTAAGTGAGCTGAAATAGCAGGGAATCAATTGGATTAGGGCCAGAATTGCAGGTGGAGTTGGCTTGTGGTTGCTTCATTTTATTGGCGAGCAAGGACGGCATTGCAGGTGAGGATGTATGCCTAGGATTACAGGGGTGTGAGGATTGCATGGATGAAGTTGTTGCAGCTCAGTTGAAGAGCTGAAACTGCAGGTACACATGAGTCAGGTGGTTTATGGCTTAGATGGTTGCAGGAAATGGGTTCTGGTGATGGCTTACAAGAGGGGATCGCAGCTGCAATGAAGTTGGTGGCTCAGGGCAAGGAGAAGATGGCTTTGAACTAGAAGAGCAGGTGGTATTCTGGGTGTGCTGTGTATTGCAGAGCCGGGGATTGTAAACAGTGCTGGTGGTTGCCACTGTTGCAAGACAGCAAGAGTTGAAGCTGTTATGGGATGGTGTTGCATTTGGTGGTAATGATGTTGGTAACGACTATGTGGAACTGAATTGCAGGCTTGAGTTGAACTGGAACTGAGAAGTTGTTGGTGGTGTTGCGGAGTTGGTAATGGAGGTGATGCAAGAGATTGAAGTGGTGGTAGCTGATGCTGTTGTAGACTATCTTAGCAAGAAGAAGTGATTTTAATGCTATTCAGCTGCAGGTAGTGGAGCAATTGCAGATGGGTGGTTTTGCTGGTGTTGAATGCAGCTGAAGCCATATGGCTGGAAATGCACTGATGCACAATGATAGTGCAGCTCAGATATGGCCTGTGCAATGGCTTGGCCAGGACAGACCCTGACAGACCCTGACTCAGCCCCTGACCCTGACTCAGCCTCTGACCCTGACTCAGCTGAGCCTTGACTCCGATCCGACCCAGTTGACCCGACCGGTCCTGACCCGTTGACCCGGTGGCCAGTTTGACTTTGGCCGGTCACCTGAAATATTTTCCGGCGACGATTCCGGCGGGATTCCGGCCACAATCCCAGTTTTCCGGCGAGCGTTTTGGACATATTTTCTACACGGGTTTCTCTCCATGGTGGGCCGGGTGAATTTCCAACTAATGGACTTTGAAGACAAAACCTAATTTTGGAAGGAGTGGAGCTATAAAGAGAGGACTTTTACCTAAGTGAAGATATCTTTCTAATTCTTTTTTTCTCTCTACTTGTTTTCTAGTGGTTTTAATAAACTTCTCTTTCTTCTGTGATGGAGCCCCTTGAATATGAAGTACTAATTATTTATTGGTTATGGAATAGTTGGATTTCAAAGCATGATTCTTTGATTCAATATATTAGTTTTGTCTCATATTTATCGTTTGCAATTCTCCGAAAATATTGTTTTATGATTGATTGATTGTTTTGTCAAGTTGCAAATTGGTAGAACTTCTAATCACATCTATTGCTAGTTTAGGGTTTATTATACGCAAAAGTGATATTCCTTGGATACAAGTAGCATAATATGATTATAGTTTGTAGTGATATATTCTTATGATCATATGTGAATCGTAACCTTTGTTAAATTGAATTAGTGCGCTTTCCACGTTCGATTGCTTTGATTGGCCGATTTCATAGTAACTTAACGTCCCCAGGGAATTAAACTTGATTAGTGCTTTTTGTTAGGTTGTTCCTTTAGGTGGAATTCATATTCGCATCTTTTAATGTGTTTGTGATGACATGAGGAGGTTTCGGGTCTTCTCACATCAAAGGTATTCTGGTCTTTGATAAAGTTAGAATTAAATATCAATTCTGAATTGTGTGAAAAGCATGTTAGTGAATGGAAATCCTTAACTAATATCTCTTTCTATCT
Organism: Papaver armeniacum; assembly: GCA_023531295.1. NCBI lineage: Eukaryota > Viridiplantae > Streptophyta > Magnoliopsida > Ranunculales > Papaveraceae > Papaver > Papaver armeniacum. The sequence goes on from JAJJWW010017186.1 coordinate 56,201, forward strand.
TATTGTTTTGCTTATTTGTTTCTTTGTTTTTATATTTGCTTAGTTTATAAAATCGAGAAAACTCCACCTAATTTATATAGGAAACCATAACAATTCCGACAACCCAGACCTCTCAGGATCGATCCTTTCTTGCCCTTGCTATATTTATATTTTGAGTAGTAAGAAAGTGTATTATATTTGTGTCGCTTCACGACGGCGGCCCTTGGTTGTATCCGCTATATCCATCCATGAAAAAGAACATACCATGTCCACGGGTAGCGTCTACCAAGATGTCGATGTTAGGGAGCGAGAAATCGTCTTTTAGGGCAAAGCACTTGTTCGAGATCTCGAAATCGACACAACATACGATCCGACCATTCTTCTTTTTAATCGGGAACGATATGGCCAACCAGGTGGGATGGTGAATAGGTTTGACAAAACCAAAGCAAGCTAGTAATTTTTGGACCTCCGTCTTGATTTGTTCTTTCTCGTCGTGTCTCGAATTGTCTTGAGGCGCTTGACCGGTTTGGATCCCGGTATCACGTGCAGATGGTGGGTGACCGGTTTTTCATCCAAGCCAGGCATTTCTTCGTAAGTCCATGCGAACACTTCTTGGTATTCTTTGAGTAGGTCGACTAGCTTTGAGCGTTCGCGTAATGTAGAGTCGAACTGATCAGAATGGGTCGCGGTCCTCATTCCCTATATTGACAGTTTCGAGTTCGTCTGTGGTTAAGTCGGTCCCGTCATGCAGCTTTTGAGGGGCATCTGAAACTTCCTCCTGGTTATTGTGAAAACGTTCTTTCGGGCGGAGAGACCAGGTCATGGTCTCCCCTGATAATTGCTAACAACGGTGGTAATGTATGAGTTTTCCCTTTTTGCTTCGTCCTGCGGTAAGGGTGCATTCTCGCTTGGTGCGGGCACGGGTTACGCCCGGTGGTGGGAGACTGGCGGGTCTTCCTTCTGAGGAGACGGTGGGAGGGCGGTCTCCTCTCGCGGGAGTATCTCCGTTTTCCGCTATCTCTCGAGCGATGTCCATTTTGGCGAAAATCGTGAATCTTGGTCGTCACGCCTTTTGAACCCTCCCGGCCCATGTGCTTCTACGCAGTGGCGGGTGCATAGGGGGACAAGGACGCGTGGGATGCGGACAACTTCTCCGTTCAAAGATTGTTTCGTGCATTGGTGGTATGTTGAAGGAATGATTTTGAGATTGTGCAGCCACGGCCTTCCCAGTATCACGTGGTAGTCTGGTTCTTTTTCAATCACTTCAAACTTCACACTTGATTGAATTGGCCCTACTGCCAGCTCCAAGTTGATGTAGCCGTATGTGCTAGTTTGGTTGCCTTCGAAATCTGTCATCTTAGTGGGTTGTCGTACGATCTCGTTAGGTCGCACCCTGGTAGCTTTAAGTGTCTTGAGAGTGATGATATTGTAAGATGCGCCCGTGTCAATGAGCGCTCTTCGAAACTCTATGTTCCTGACGAGAGCCGTAACATGCAAGGCCCGGTTGTGACCGTCTTCTACCATCATGTCGTCATTGGTGAAAACAATATTGTTGGTGGATCTTCCTGGGATCCTTGGAGTCCCCGTGGGTGCAAGAACTAGTGATGCGTTCAGTGCTATTCGGTTAATAGCAGAGAATGTTTTTATTCGTTGGTCCTTGGAGAGGTGTAGCATTCACATAAGTTTTCTACCAACATGGTCGCTCCCTGGTCCGTCAAGCTTCCGGTCGGTGACGAAACCATTGATTTGAGAATGCTCATTCGGGATGTTAGTCCCCGGCTCGTGATCTCCGGGAACATGAACCACTTAGCTCCGATGTTAGGGCTGATGAGAAAGTCGAGTATGTTGTTAATCGCATCCTTCATTAGATCCATGTTTTTGGCATGGATCTCTCCCCGAGCTCGCATCGGTCAAACCAGTCTTAGGACCTCTTCATTGGTCATATTGCTTCCAGAAATTGACGAGTTATCATGACCTTGAGCGGGATCAATGTTTGTGGAGATGGCCTGATAGCCGACCATGCTTGCGCAAAATTTGAGGACGGAAGCTCGGAATTTGATATTGTAATCAAAGATCAATCCTCCCATTGTGGTCGCCAATTGTTTATGGGTAAAATCGTTCCCGCGATTTCGGTAAATTCGGTAGGTGAGTGAGAAATGGTTTAAACCCTAAACAAATGTGCTGCACGTGAGCACTTTATAGATTCGAGAGATCAATTCGTACAAGTCCGGCTAAACCAAGAAAATGGCCGTTCCAGACTTGCTTCGGTCACAAAGTGGAGGAGAAGGGTTGATTTGGGGAGGGAAGCAAAGAAAGGTGTTGAGACCAGAATAATTCTGGGAGAGTAGTGTCTCGACTTGTATTAGAAAGTGAAAGCTGCGGAAGCTTGCAAGAGATGAAAGCTTTTTTGGAGAGCTTGCAAAGTTGCCTTTTCTGAGAGTGTTGTGGTTTTTCTCCGACCCGAGACTTGTTGTCGGTGGAAATAGGTAAGACCTATTTATACAAGTCGAGATTGAAACGTACTCCTGGCCTCATGAAGGAAGAGAGTAAAGGGTGAAATAATGGGAGGAGGTGGTAACCGCATGGTGTTTATGGGTGAAAACATTTTCACCATTATTTCCTCATTTATTTGACCGCTTTATTCCTATTCACGCTTTCTTAATGTGAGCGTAGTGTACGCTGCATGCTGTGACCGCCAAACCAAGACCCTGGAAAGCATCCCCCGGTTTGTGTTGATGTCTCGAGTGTTGGTTGCACCTTGAGTGCAAGCGCGTTGCTAGTGGCGCGTGTGGCATGTGCCAATGGCATGTGCGGAACGCCTTTGTTCCGGTTGCACCTTGAGTGCAAGTGGAAATGCCGCAGCTTCTAGTGGCGTGTGTGGCATGTGCGGAATGCCTTGGTGTTAGGTTGTACATTGAGTGTAAGTGACAATGCCGGAGATGCTAGTGGCGTGTGTGACATGTGCCAATGGCGTGTGCGGAATGCCTGATGAGAAGCGGAAGCTTACAATGAAAATAAATTGAAATTGATAACTTGAAAAGGATATATAATCAACCAACTTAGTTTCTTCTACCCTTTGAATAAAGGAAGAACCTATAATGGAGATTCTTCTCAAATAACTTACAATTTCTACCCAATTAAATTGGAAACTATAAGATTATGAGAGGCATCTAGTTGATACTCTAGAATTAGATAATCTAATTCCCCCTAGAGATAACAATTAGGTTTGAAAGAAGAGAACCTCTCATTCTTACACAATATTCTAAAACCAAAAACTAAAACTCCTTTAGCCTTATGTCTTCTAATTTTTACTAGAACCATGGGCATACTTGGCATATTCAAAGTAATTCTAGGATGGACTATAAATGGTGCTTCAATATCGATATGGGACATCCACAATACATCATCCTCCCCTTCTTTAAACAAATTCGTCCTCGAATTCTTCAAAGCGTATTCTCCATTTTTGCTTGAACTTCTTCCTTGCTTGAAGACAATTCTACCTCGAAACCTTCCATTGTGGTTACTCACCAAATGTAGCACTTTGTCGTCATCATTGAGAGCATCCCCAAGTAGTAATGACACACCAATAATTTCTTCGTTTGTAAATACATCATTCTCCACTTGTTTGAACAAATTCGTCCACGAATTCTCCAAAGCATATTCTCCATTAGTGCTTGAACTTCTTCCTTGTTTGAAGACAATTCTACCTCTACACCTTCCATTGTAGTGACTCACCAAATGTAGCATCTTGTGTTCATAGTTAAGAGCATCCCCAAGTAGTAAAGAAACACCAAGCATTTCTCTCAACCTTGCACGAAGACTACAACCATGAAACTTATCTTCAATGAAAGCCCAAATTGGATTCATATATATTGTCTCTCCATTTTGTTGTAGCTTAAGTGAAGGCTTGCTTCCGGTAGTCGGTTCACATACTTGAAATTGTTCTCGAGATGCTTCGAACATAGCATTTTCCAATTCAATATCATACCTTGGTACACCAAAATCTTTTACTTCACTACCATTAACTACCTCATCAAAAATTGAACACAAAGGATTGTACTCTTCTTTATCTTGATTCTTACGTGATAGCACTTGGTCCATGATAGTAAAATAATCAAATATTTGATCCACATTCATGCCATCTTGATAGATTGGAAGGACACCCACTATTTCATATTCCTCATGACTCAAATAGCTATCAAATTTTGGTGGAGACATTTCATCAAACATCTTGTGGGCAATTTGTTCATCCTCATATCCACCAACCAAAATTGATACATCTAGTTCACTTACATCATCACAATCATTAGGTAGATTCCTTTCTTGGTTATGGAGACTTACAAGTTTCCAATAATATTCTTCACAAATTTCTCCTATTCTTAGATACATATCATCAAACACTTCATGTACAATATTCATTAACACATCATTTGAATGAATCCTATCCAAATTAACTCCTCTTTTGTAAACCATGGTGAAATCAATATAAGATTCAACAACCCGATTTGAAAACACTATCAAAGAACATATCAATCAACCCAAAAATACTTGAGAAAGAGATTAGTAGTGTTCACCTCAAAAAAAAATATATTCACCAATTACACCTTTTCCCCTTGAGAATCAAACCAAAGCTCTTGATACCAAATGATGAGAAGCGGAAGCTTACAATGAAAATAAATTGAAATTGATAACTTGAAAAGGATATATAATCAACCAACTTAGTTTCTTCTACCCTTTGAATAATGGAAGAACCTATAATGGAGATTCTTCTCAAATAACTTACAATTTCTACCCAATTAAATTGGAAACTATAAGATTATGAGAGGCGTCCCATAACTGGTACGAAACTCGTGGACATCTTTGATAATGTGTCTTCTGTAAATTTCCGTCCATGGGGGCCGATCCACTCTTCCATTGTTCAACCGAAGACTTTTGATATTGCTTCTGATGGTCCTGATGCTGTGTTGCGTACCGATGTCAAGACTATAAAATTTTGAGAACTTATTTATCTTCACAACTGCATTCCGAGATATATCCCGTCTCTATTCAACGAAGCATTTACTGTGACTCCGTACAACATTGACAGGGCTGCTCGTCAAATGGGATTTGACCAGGGTGTTCCATTTATCCGTCCGTCGGAGGCTCCGAAAGAACTTCTCCCGGGTATTTTTAATGCTGACGTGTTCTTGGCACTGCAGAGTCTTCCCTTCGGCCTATTGGGAGAAACCCGGTGGTAACCGTGAGTATAAGGAATTTTGGAGGAAGCAACTGTTGGCTTTCCAGGAATTCTCGGAGGATGTTGTGACAGATTCCCGTGGTGAGCCATCTTCTGACGTTTTGAAGAAGCATTTCCGGTTGAAGCCACTCCCAAGCAAACGGACCAGAGCTGATGATTGCAGTCTTCAAGCAGGAGAGAGATCTAAAAGGCAGGCATGTGATTCGGTGATTCTCAATTCCTCCAATATGCAGATATTTAAATCTCTTTCTGTCGATTCCTTCATTTCTCCAGAGTAAATTCTTCTAAGAGTGATCCTTGCTTGAAATCAGGGAATTCCGAAAGAGAATGTTTTCACAAGGTTGGCGCGCATTCAGAACGAGAAGTCTGGTAATGTTGGCCTTCATGTTGAGAAATCTGGCGACACTGATCCTCATGTTGAGAAGTCTGGTAACACTGATCTTTATGCTGAGAAGTCTGGTGAAACCGTTCCTTTTCCAGACAATGACAGAGATGACGCAAGCTCGGTTGGACAAGGTGCCTCCATAAGTGATCTTGTTGATGGGGCCATAATGGAACTTAGCACCCAGAGTGAAGTAGACATCGGGAGGAATGTAAGAGAGGCAACATCCGCTATTGTTGAGGTGGATCCCATTGAAGAACGTTCTGAGCAGGTTCCAATCAATAAAGCTGTCGTGGTGACTTCTTCTAAAAGGCCTCCTGCAACTGACAAGGCTCCTGTGATTGGTGAAGTATTGGTAATGCAGCCTGGGGCTTTGTTCGATCCTCCCTTCACTGTCCCATATCTAGGTCATGTGTTGGTTGGAGGATTCAGTGTGCCAGCTCAGTTCGAAGGGTTGTACATGGCGATATGGGAGAAGCACGGCCACATTGCTACCACTACGAATCTCAAAAGTCGTCTTGCATTGGTCAACCGCGTTCAGGAAGCTTTATTTTCTATCCATGGGATGAGCGTCACGACTGGTCGAATAGTTTCTGAGGAGATGATTGAAGACTGGAAGTGCCATCGAGATGTGTTTGTGCAGTACGGCTTCAATTCTCCTTAGTTCTTCAAAGGGTTCTCCGAGATTCAGGAGCTCCAGAAATTACAAGATGAAGTCCCTTCTGCAGACTGTGTTACTCGCCAGGAAGAAGAGGTTGAAAAGTTGTCTAAGGAGTTGAAGTTGAAGCATGTTGTACTTCAAAGGATGAAAGTCTCTCTTGCCCAAAAGGACGAGTTGCTTCTGAAGGACTTTCCTTGAAGGATTCATGCCACCTACTTGTCTTTTCTTTTAGATGCTTTTTTTTTCTGAGTGATAGTGAGGATTTCCTTTCATAATTTGACTTCCGGTTTTGCATTAATAGGTAATTGAATTGGTTTATTTTGAGATAGTTTTGTGAATGACTTTTCTGAAAGAGATTATTTTAAATGGAATTTGCATCTTGGTCATGAATGATTGCACATATCATATGAAATTGCAAATGTCGCGTAAAAGGGAAGTATGAAGGGAAACAAACATGGCGTTTGATCATTGAGCCTCTTTCTCTATGTGCGGGATGCCAAGTCCCCAGTGAATTCTAAAACTATCTTTCTTGTAAAAATTGTTGAATATAACTTACTTGTTTTTTGAAGCCTCACTTGTATCAAACCGAAGTAGCCTCTCTAAGGAAATCGTCCGCATTAATCTCTCAGAGAAGGAAAGCTATCCCTCTAAATTAAGCTTCTTCTGAACAATGCGTTTCAAAGCGTTGCATTCACTGGTAGGGTGGTGAAGGAACCGGTGGAAATGACAATACCTCGGGTCCATTACTTCTTGATCAGTTGGTGGACGCCATACATGAGGTAGCTATACCTCTCTGTTTCGTACACACGCCTCCAGCAATTCCAAAATCTTTTCCGTTGGGAACGGAAAGTGTAGGTACTTCGAGTCTAGATTTTCCTGCGTTCGTGGGCGTTGTGGTGTCTCTACATGGCTTCGATGTGGAGAACGTTTCGGATATGAAGTTGGAAGACTTGTGAGTGCCATCATATACGCGGATCGCTTGCCTGGGTGACGGGGTGTGGAAGGTGTCGTAATATCACTGCTAAGTGATCGAATTGAACGATCCCATCCTCTGTACTAACGTGTTCCTTGATTGATTTCTCCTTCCTCAAGTATTTCTTCACTTAGTTGAAAGGTCGATGCGGATTGGACGGTTTTCCGGGCTTCGACAAGAGTCTTGAGATATAAATCTTCTATCAGGGCTCCGTAAGCTGCAGGCTCCCTTTCTTTATCCGGCAGACGTTGTGGTACCCGGACAAGTCTTTTCCTCTGTGGAGTTGCCTCGAGTCTTCGTTGTCGGCTGGACCATGTTGTTCGTCTCTCCTGAGTCCCTTGTGATTACGCGCTCTTTCTACATCTCCACTGGTAAAGGTGTGACTCCTGGCTAAGGATTCAGCGTTTCTTGTACTGTCTGAGTAGATGCCCGCCGACCCTTCTTGTAATTGTGTTGTTATATCATTCAAAAGGCGGAATGTTTCGCTCTGTCTTCTAGCGATACCGTCTTGATTTTCCAAGACATCCTCCAGCATTCTAGCTACACTTCCCATGATATTTGAACCACCTGTGGTTTCCGGGTGAGGATACATCGCGAAATTAAAACCGAAAAATTGAGAGTTCAATTTTTTGTAACCGAGAGATCAACCTCCACTGTGGTCGCCAATTATTTATGGGTGAAAACTATTTCTGCCGGTTTTGGTAATTTGGGGTATGTGGATGAGAAATGAGTCTAAACCTTAAACAAATGCACTACACGGGAGTGCTTGTGTATTCGAGAAATCAATCTGTGCAAATCCGTCCTAAACCAAGAAATGGCCGTTCCAGACTTGTCTCGGTCACAAAGTGAAGGAGATGGGGTTGATCTTAGGGAGGAAAGCGAAGAAGGTGTTGGCTATGTATGACTTGTATCAGAAAGCTGAACTGGCTTGCAGGATGTAAGCTATCAGTTCCGGTGTTTGAATACGATGGTATCAACACTTGCCTCTGTTGTTTTGACTTGTTCCCTGTCCTTGGAAATATGGAGGAGAACCTATTTATACAAGTCATTTGAGCCTTATTCACGTCTCTCGTGGGAAGTGGAGGAAGTGGAGTGATGGAGTAGTGGAGTTGTGTGTTAGTGTTACACGACCAGTCTTGCCCACTTCTCTGTCATCTCTAACCGTCCATGAATTCGACACGTTCTTGTGATGGCGCGTTGCACGCATGCATCAGTCGTAAACCGCCGGACCAATACCCCGATATGTATCCCAGTTTGTGACATGATTGATGTCTCGAGTGTTTGGATCGTGGGACCTGAGAAAGTAGCATGTAATGCTAGATTAAATAACTAAGTTATTTAGGAAGTCGATACTTGTGAAGTATCGTGTGTATTATATGAGTCTTGCATCATCATGGTGTGGTAGAGTGACGGGTGGTGATCACCATGATGCCTCACTGACCAATTAACTCCTAAGCAGGGATGTATAACCAAGCCGGTGAAGTTGGACGGACAAGATGATCTTTGAGACACTCATCTGCGACCGTTGATGGAATTAGGGTTTTTGAAGAGGTGCGCAAGCATCACTCATCAGCTTGGTCGAATCCAAGCTTGGGATACAATTTTGGCAGGGCCGATCGTGCATGTGTGTATATGACATGACGGTATAGGCGCACATACCTCATTGTCTCGTGAAAGTGTGATCTGGGCCGCTCAATTTGTCCGACGAAGTTGAGTGGTCGAGATCAATTTGCAACAGAAATATGGTGCCGCAAAAGCCGCGCATCATGCCAACTTCGGGCGCGCGTTTCAAGACGACCAAGCTTGGTCGGTCTTGGCCGATTAGTCTGGTATACATACGGCGAGCTGGTGTACACGTCCATACCTTAATATCCCATAGAAACGTGATCTAAGCCACTCAATTTGTCCGGCAAAGTTGAGTGGTCGAGATTAGTTTGCAATCGGGAGGTGTGACCATGCCTAGTTCGGGCGTGCGAATCGAGGCAAACAGGCATGATATTCCTTGGCCGATCGGGTGTGGAGATAGATGGGCCCACGGTGGTCATGTTGATATGCACCAGACCTACTTAGTCTAATCCTGGACCCTTCATTCGTGCAGGAGAAAATGGACGCTCGTGATTGTTCAAACCCTAATTAGGGTTTCACCAGCCACGCGTCATGCCTTGTTTGGGCGCCGGCTGGAACGACCAACTATAGTTGGTCCTGACCGATCGGTCATGTATGTAGGCGGGCCCACGGTGTTTGTGTTGACATGCCCTGGGCCCTTTGAATCTACATCTACACCCTCCATCTATGCCTGCGAAGATGGACGGTTGAGACTGTTTTGCGATACATGTAATGTGCCGCAAACCCTAATTTAAGGTTTTTCGTCCATACTGCTTTGGCTTGGATGGTTTGGCAAGCTATGCCACCCTTTTGGGAGGCCGACTATACGGGGCCCGCGTTGGGTCGGTAGCGAATATTCCAATACCTGCTTGGGGTCATGGATTCAATCTAAGCCATCCAATCATGTTGGTGAAGTTGGATGGCCGTGATCGTTTTTTAGACTGATATGGACAGTCCAGGTTCAAACATGCTCAATCGGGCTAGTATAACACACCGAGAGATGTATGCTCAATCGGGCTAGTATAACACACCGAGATTTGTAGCCTGTACGGGTATTTCGTACATGCTTCATTATTAATGCTTGGAGGTTCGTGTTGCTCTGCTGAGAACAACACTCATTCGTCATGCCGCACCAGTAATGAGTACAGGAAATACAAGGTTGGTTATGCATTAATTAATAATGTTGTAAATTCACAGGGTATATGTGATTGTTGCTACATGCTCCAACCTGGATGAATTTCGTGTACTTAATTCACAGAATACTGGGATTGTTGTCACATGCTCCATTCTAGGTGAATTAGTAAAGTGAAGAAGTATTCATCACTTATCAATGGCTTTATCTTTTGCAAGATGTTAGCGAATAATTTTGGCCTTTACAATTTTAGCCTTAAATAAAAAATCCACCATCAACATTCTTACGACTCAATCAATCAACAATGTTCAACTATTATATTAATAAGGATGTTGTTCCTTATAATGTAATATTATCACATGTTGATGACTGTTACACATCCGGTCACACTTGCAATACATGAAGCATCAACTCACCAGTTGTACGATGTTAAAAGGAAATATATCGGTGAAGGAAAGTCAAATTTGTAGTGTTCCAAGTATCGAGTGCTGTCAGGAATACAAGATGTATTGGTTGTATAGATTTTGATCATTTGACAAGTAATTGTACTGCTGGATAAATACACATGATACATAATTTGGTTGTTTAGGAACCAAACACCATAGTTGGTTGTTTACGCACTAAACACCGTTATGAGTTTTATGGGAAATATTTTGCCGAATGCTAATTTTTCCAGTGCAAGATTGCACTTCTCGCATGTCCTTGGCCATGGAATTAAGGAGACATCATGTGACGGCTATTGGCTACAAAATATTTGTTTAACTATTGTCGACTTAGGTGAAGATATAATTGATTTTGTCTTCCAGATGTATAAGCAACGGGTATCAACGAATATCATAAAGAATTAGAACCAGTAATTTTAAGTATCTTAAATTATTTACGATTGATGATTAAGATAACATTTACATCTATATTATGGGATTTTTTTTAATATTAAAATATATTTTTAGAAAATAATACCAGATTTTTATCATGTTGATTCTTAATTCTTCGCTTATTATTCAATATTCATTTCAATATTAATGATTCTCAATAAACATCAATTCACTCGAACATTTCAGATACTTAAAATGGAAATTTTTTTAAGTTTTCATCACAAATAAGAATATATGTCACTTATACACAGTAGACGACATGGAGGTTTAGTAACATAGTTACATTTGTTGTAATATCTAAATTCACCTTAGCAATTAGGTACGATCGAATCAAGTCTATCAAAATTCTTCCAGTGAGGACAGTGTTCATTGAAAAGGAATTCCTATAGACATCTACATGCATCACAAAATATAACATACAAAATAATGGTAAATGATTTATAATAAAGTAAAGATAAAGAATTACTACGAATATTAATACTCCCTCCGTCCATTTTTAAGAGTCCGCTTTGACTTTGTCAAGATATTAAGGAAATCCTATAAAATGTCATGACTATCCCTTGACTAGCCTATTTAATATTAGGTCATTACCAAACTTAAAATTATTAGTGTTAAAAATTCTAATTTGGATAGTATTATTGTTTTAGGAAATATTTTAAAGAAATAAAAGCAAACTTATACTCCAAAATTTAAGAATTTTTTATTTCCTCCATTTGATTTTGGTTTCCTGCACTAAAACTTTGGAGCCTTTGGAATTTTTACTTGAGAGGGAAAAAAAATTGAAATTGTAGATTATTTCTTCTTTAGATATACTCTACCATGAATTTGAGATTTTGTCATAAATTTTTTTTGATTCTTTGTCATGTAAGAATAAATAGAAGTATTAGGAATTTTGTAACTACCCATAAATGTTTTTATTTAAAAAAGGAATGGCAATTAATATAAAAAAATATTGAATGGATTTTTTCCTTATATATGGTGATGATATTTATGATTTTGAATTAAGTTTATATTAAAAATGATTTTATAATTATAAAAATAAAGGGTATATTTGATAGTTTAATGGAAAAGTATGTCTATAAACAGAGCGGACAGATAAAAATGGACATACCAAAGTAGAAATTAGGACAGATAAAAATGGACAGAGGGAGTAGTATATATTAATTACTAACGAATTTTTAGAATCAGAGTATTCAAAACAGGTTGTGAGAGATTTGTATACGCTCCGAAAATATATTCGAGTGTATCTGCTCTGGATACAATTTGAATAAAATATTTTTAAAAGACAAAGGTCGGGGAGTAGTTTTCAATACATTTACATAAAAATGGAGTGTTATTATTAAAAGATAATTCAGAGTTTACGTATTGGAGATCCTAAATATGCTCTATATCTATAGTTTAGATTCATTATTTAGAACGCCAACTATATATATATATATTTGTTATGTTATCTCTATTCGAAGATCATAAATCTCCAATTAGATTGGGATGTGTTTAAGATAATTCAAAAAAACTCTTTTATAAAATTAATAGTTTTTGCACGAAATATTATAGAGGGCATGTGATTTTAAGGGATAGCAAATCTTCCAAGAAAAATGCCAAAGCATGTCTACATTGTAAGGTCTTTACTTATGAACGATCAAACAGTTTTTCAACATCTAATAAAGTCGTGATTATTATTCATAAGATGAGTCTCAAAGATATGGCTCCTAAGATATAGAATGAAAGAAATAGTTTAATTCATATTTCTGAGTGAGATATTACACAGTTCTCGCCCTTACATTATATTAGGTTGCAACCTGAAATGAAGCAATGAAATTCATGCACAAAATAGTTTAAGAAAGCTCGATTAACTTAGAAATAAGGTTTATGATTTTCGTATTTCTCAAAGTTAAATGGAGTATTCTCCCATTTTCAGAGCAATTTCATTTATACTTTTCAGAAATTAATAGACGATTGAGCATCAAGTAAACAAAACAACCTATATTATCAAAAGTGCACCACAAAGGCAAGACAAAGAACGATTGAAAATAAAAAATCATCCGAAGAATAATGCAGATTTGTCTATTATGGGACCCACAAAACTGTGCTTTAGTAAAATGATAATTTCTTATTTGAAAAATCAGGATGAATCAGATTTGTCTATTACATGTAAAGTTTTCCTTCTCTACAAGATTCAGGTCGTAAATGAACTTTTAAACATATTGTTACATGAAGCATCTAAGAGGTATAAGAAACGATTATTATGTAACGAGAAGGAAGCAACGCATCAAAACATACCAGCCAAAAAACTCGGCGCAGAATAAAGTAGAAATTAGACTCCAATGATGAAGAGTAGGCGGCCAATGATTTTTTCAAAACTAATCTGAACAAATAATGGATTGGTTTAAGATTTGAAAATAGGATTGGTTTAAGATTTGATTACTCATTGGATTGTTACATTAGTAGAAGAAGCTATAGCTAGCTTCTACATTAAGGTTCAGTTATATTGTTTTAGATTTTTTTTACAATACTCATTGGATTATAAATCCATGTTTATTTTTTGTAAGGATAATTGATATTCTTCCGTGGAAACCTGAAGTGCAATATTTATAATAACGATGATTATAGAAAATCAAGTAACCTTTCTGGGTTTTTTTTTCGGGTGGTGTTTATTACAGATTGCTGGGCCAATCAATTCCTTGACAATTTAGCTTTGGACAATATTCTAATTTATCATAGTGTCCATAGTTTGGCAGCAACTTTGACCACACTGTGATAGAGTTTTTTGCTTAATATATACATTTCATAGGTACTGCTGTGATAATAGCAGCTTAGACCACCAGTCGTTGATACTCAGCCAAGCTCCAAATGCTCGCTTCAACGATCACTACCACATTTAATAAGTGGTAGTGAATTTGGGATGTAGAAAGATATTTAAGCATGAACATGTGGAGAATCAACAATGTAATAAAGAATATGTAATTTTAGTGCCAGTACATATCGCATATCTGTAATACCTTTTCTTTTTCTTTCCATAAAATTTCCGACCCTTCCAGGGTACAAGAATTACAAACTAATGGTAAGGAGCTAATTCACAACCAACACAAGAGGATGAATCTTAGTTGTTTTTTTTTACTCCAAGACAAACACAATGTCTAGGTTTCTATGGATAACTTTTTAGTACTTCCAGCGGCAAAACTGGATTATAAGTCAACATAACAACAAGGTTTTGCTATATAAACCCGTAAAATAATAAAATTTTCGTATTACAACAACTGAAGTTCAGGAACAATAAAAGCTATGGTTTCGGAGAATAGGCGAAAGAGGAAAATATTTCTCCACAACAAGATAGTTCAAACTTCAGATCAAAATATATAAACAGATGAAGAACATATCGTCATCAAACATCCAATTAATGCAAGAAAAGTTCAACACCTATATATATAATATGTACACTTAAGACTAAAAAGAGAGGTTGAGCCGGGCCGTAAGGCAGAGGAAAAAGAAGAATGTAGGAATTTGGATTAATGAATTTCTTGATCTCTCACCGTAGGCTAATATATTTGATTGTTGTGATTACAAAATTGTTGAATATGAAAATCGGTTGTATGTTTGAAGTTTGATTGCTGCGGTTATATAAGTGTTTTGTGATATAGTTTGATTGTTGCTTTGCAATGAAGGTTGGGTTTGAAGAATGAGAATTTGTTGTTGCTAATGGAGGAAGAAAAATACAGAATTAGGGTTAGTTGATGGTGTAAATCAGGACAGTAGGCTAAAGTGTTTTGATTGTAGCCATTGGATCCTAGACCAAATTCAGGGGTACACTAGTAAACTCAGAAATTTACAAAATTTTTATTTTATAAAATTAATTAAAGTCTGGTCATAAACGGTCAATGAAGGCCAACCAAATCAAAAACAAAATAACCCTTTTATCTTTTCTCTACCCACTGGTTATTTTTTCCAAGTACCAAACGCCAAGCTGGACAAATGTTAGACCAAACTCCAAAGCTGGACAAAACCTGAGTACCAAAAACAAAATAACCCTTTTATCTTTTCTCTACCTATTTAATGTATTAGCCCCGCCATACCAAATCAAAAATGCATCGCCATGGGCCGGGGCCAAAGCTCGGGCACACCAAATAAAAAAATGCATCTCTACGCGGCAAAAAAAGGGGGCGAACCCCCAGTACTGATTAATTAGTTGTTAATGATTGTTGTTAGTTTAGTGTTAATTTAGGATAAAACGACACCAAATTAAAAAGAGAGAAAAAATGCCCGTTAGTAGCACGAACAAATTTAGTAAGGAGTTAAGGTCTAGCCCAGGACCACTGTTCCAAAAACAAACAAACAAACAAAAGCTGTCCAAGTGATGTCGCATCATGAAGCTTTACCTGAATATCCATGGGCTTTATTTGAAAATCCTGAATTGGTCTAAGCCATCGTACAAGCCCATAGAGGCTAGAGCTTACTTGCCTTAACCATGAATGAAAGGCTAATTCTGTATCTCGGTCTGTTTGTTTCTTGAAGTATGTTGTTCGCTTTTCCATCAAGACCAACAAGCAAACAAATAAATTTATTTGTTGATGTAAATTTATTTCATCATTTTGTAATGTATTCTAAATACAATAATTATGATTACCGTTATAATTTACAATAAAAAAAACGATTATTGATGCACGACCAAGTAAAAAATTTGTCTAAAAGTGAGGGTAGATTTGCATTTGATTCAAGATATGCTCAAAGTTATCAGTAGACTTTTGGATTGGATGAGAATGCATCCCTTCATAAGTTGTCACCACAATCCCTTCATCTCTTGATAAGCGCTGGACTTGCTTCTTTACGTTGCACCCTTGGTGCGTGCATCTATAGTAGCTTCTGCACACAATTACAGCAACACAGTTTGTGAATGAATTTTTACACCTACCATTACTGAAAAACGAAAAAAGAAGTCATAGGTCCGATGTATTTATGCACGTAACTGAAGAAGAGGACGAACTATATTACTATAATTAGATCTAAAGAGTAAATCCAAATCAAGAAACAAGATAAGATGACTAGATTATTAAAAGGGAATGAAACCTTGGATGGAGGTTGTTCTTGACAGATTTTTGGCCATACTTTCTCCATCTATACCCATCATCAAGTATATCAACATGGCTCCTCGTTTGAAAAGCATATTTGGGCTTCTTTATCTTCTTCTTGATCTTCTCCTCCTTAATTTGACCACGGCTATCATCACTTGTTGTTGTACTAGTAGTACTAGTAGTGTTAGTAGTAACGGATTTTTCTGCAGGATCATAATCATTTGTTGCAGTTGCTAATTTATGGATCGGCCCATGCTCGTCGCTGCTACAACTCTTGGTAGAAGCGTCATGATCAGCAGCATCACTATTACTAGACGGCCCATTCATCATTAGCTTCAACTGCTCCAAGAATCCGCCGCCTCCGGTCACGTTAGCTGAAAAAAGATATTGTGCCTGATCCTCCAACGATAACGGTGCAGTACTTGCAGTATTTGAGAAAGGGAACATTGGAGAAGATGATGAGTAGTTGTTATTCTCCATTAGAGGTATTGCAGAAAATTAAGAGATCGGAGTAAGAAGAAGTGAATGAAGGTAGGGTTATGTGTACATAGACGGATATATATATAAATAAAGGACCGATCAAAAAAAAAAAAAAAAATATAAATAAAGGGTACATGTAATTAGTGCACGAGAAAAATTTAAAGTGGATGCACACAGTGGGGGCGGCTAAAACGTTTCAAAATAATTCAATCCAATATAGACAAAAACAAAAGAGAGACGTAAACGACACGTAAAAGGGTAATGTGCATCATCATAAGATTAAAGCTAATTAAATGGAGATTGGTAGGATCAGGAAAGTAACTAGGTGGCTAGTGAAAATTCGAAAAACGATAATCATATCTCTTAATCTAGAGATTAATTTATCATTTAATCAGGATAATTAATAGGTCTAATTGGTGACTATGCGGTTAATCTCTTGTTATATTTGAATTGCTCATTATTTCCACAATATCATCGTTTAGTCCTTGTTTTGACCAGCTTACCTTGCCCGACGTGCGGGCAGGGTGACGAAGCTACAATGGATGATACGCCGAGAATACATTTCTTCTTTCCCTTTCATATAAAAAACAAATGTTAAAAATGATTCTTATTCAGGTTCTCCTTCAAATTTGGTTGATATTATAGTTGCTGAAAAATCAAACCTTTGATCATGGAGATAATTAGTAGTATAAAACTTGAGAGTAATACAAAAGGAAAAAAGATTGAGCCGTATTGTTATCTAAAGAGATGTATAAGAAAATAAGCTCCCCAGTTTCAAGTTTCAACCTTATATCGACTTTTGCGTCTTGGCTTACACGATGATGACAATCCAACATTCTACGTTGGTTTATGATTGGATAATCTATGGCTCGGGAAATCTCAATTCACCAAGTATACTGCATGAAGAAGGTAGAAGCACGTGGATTTGAAATTTGACGAATTATAGGAAATTAAACAGGTTTGAATTTTTGATGTAGTGTCATGGAGAAAACTAAGAGCAATGAAGAGATTAATATTCTATGTCCCCTTGACTTTGTTTAAATTAAAATGTCATTTCATTTTTATTTTTTATTTGAAATATTGTCATTTCATTCGTAAAAACTTATAATAAAAAAAAAATCCAGATGCATGTATAACGAATTAGCACGAGGGGATTAATATTTAATTTATCATAATAACATTTGATTAACCAAAGGTGACATGGTGAGAACGAATGCAGAAAATGCAAATATACTTTGATTCAGTTAATCCCGTAAGCATATGTTCGCGTGCCGAAATGACACGAGTTATTTCACAAGGTAATTAGCTGAAGTTTTTTTTTACCTGGCATTTTTAGGGGCGACCCCAAACAAATTAGGGGCGACTTTTTTATTCCCAACCCATATACACCGTTAAGGGATGTCCAAAAACGCGGAGAATACGTTAATGCCCTTACATAATCGGAAGCTTTTTTGTGTCCGATTGTTAATACTAAATCGGGAGTTAAGTAACGGAAAGATACTACCGATTGATATGAAATTTGTGTTAAATGCGCATCTGGCTTCTATAATAATCGGTAGGAACAATAACCTCACGAGACTACCGATTGTTAAAGTATACAAACAAGAAATCTTAAGAATTTTGCAATGGTGAAATTTGGGGCTCCTATATAATCGGTCGAATAAAAAAATGTCTAAGCTAACGATTAAGGGCTTCCCATAATCGGGATGGTAAAAGTAAACATTCCTACCGATTATGGTAGATTTCAAATTTCCTACAATGAAGGATTTTAGAAAAAACTCATTTTGGGGCAACCATAATCGGAAGGTAATTGGGTAATATATTTATCTTCCGATTATGGCTACATCCTGACTCAAGCCAAGTGGTTATGGTCGGCCATGTACCTTGAAACTATGGAATTTGGAGAGGTTCAATTTGGGGCTTCCAATAATCGGTAGGTTATAAGTAAACCCCTCTACCGATTTTGGGATACTCAACAATCGGTAGCTAATTAGGTGGTATTACCTACCGATTAATAACCGTTTGTCAGATAAAACCAATGTCAACCTAAATTCATTCTATTTCATTTTCTTTTCAACTTCCACTTCAACTCCTCTTCTCCTCTTTCCTTCCGATTACAACAAATGGAAAACCCCCCCTCTCCTCGCTATATATCGTTAATCGTCGAATCGAATCATCGTCGATTATTATCTATAAAGATGAAAGAAAAGGAACGTAAGAAAGCTCGAACCAAAAACGTAGTGCGCGGTGAGGATCTAAATATTGGATTGCATGCCCGTAATAAAGAGGTTTTAACTCACGAACCCGAAGAACACGAAGAAGATGAAGTCCCTGATGTAGGCGATACTGATAGCCAAACTCTCAGGCAACTTGAAATGGCGCCGATTAGGTAAGATTCTACCATTAATTAGGTTTATATTGCTTCAATTCGACGAATCCATGTTTTTCTTTTTTAGGGTTTTCGGTTATTACCCAGATTCGTTAGGTTAGGTATTGTTTTAAACTTAGATTGTGGCCGAATTATTCATTTCACGAGAACATTTGTCATATTCGGGTGTTAAATATTTAGGTTGCTTACCGATTATAGAACGTTTTTAGATTCGAGGCCTAAATCGATCATAATCGGAAGCTAATTGTGTTTTTCCTTCCGAATATACTAGTGAAGAACAAGTATTAGAGACCCAATAATCGATCATAATTGGAAGCTAATTTTGTTTTTCCCTTCCAAATATACTAGTGAAGAACAAGTATTAGAGACCCAATAATCGGGTGCTATATTTTGTAATTTCCTTCCGATTGTTTAGGTTGAACCACTTGAGTAATTTCTGGACTCAAAGTGATGCATATTCGGTAGAAATTAGTTTTGTGAGGCTTCCGATTGTGATGCATTCGGAAGGGTGGAATTTTTATGACTTTCGATTATTAGTATTCGGAGGGTTATGTTGAAATTTAGCTTCCGATTATTGTGTGTAGATAAACATATTCGAACACCAAAATGTTTCTTTTGTTTCCGATTATATGTATTCAGTGTCTTTAGGTGAACTGATATTTACGATTGAGAGTAATCGGAGGCAATTGGTTAAATCAACCAACCGAATATATAGATTAATAACCTGTTGTACTTTCTTTTGTTGTTTAGGGATACGATTACCATCTAACGCCTCAAATACCATTAGAATACGGTTCCATAACTGCTCTTCGGATTCCCGTTTGTGGAGCTTGTGAACACGATCATGAGCAGTTACCACAACCCACGCTCTATAAATAGCACAATCTTCTTCTTCGGCAAAAGCAATATCCATGTTTTTGGTTTTCAAAATTAGAACTGAAGAGAGGAAAGAGTTTGGTGCAATTGGGGTGATAGATATGAGTTTCTTTATATAGGTTTAGGTTCCAACGGCTCTTTTTCTTTTTCCCAAAAACTCCAACGGCTATTTCTGAAATTTGGTTTGAAATGCCAGGCTAATCGGTAGGTATTTGAGTTAGAATATCTACCGATTATGGTAGCTTTCAAAATTTGATTTTGGGGCAACCTATAATCGGTAGGTTATGTAACCTACTTGACGTCCGATTATGGCTACATTCAAATCACGAACCACATGGTTATGCCTGGCTCTGTACACTCAAAACCTATGGAATTTGGCAAGGGCTCGATCTGGGGATCCTTACAATCGGTAGGTTATTAAGTTGAGTAGACTACCGATTATAGTAGATTTCAAAATTCATCACATGAAGGATTTTAGAAAAAACTCATTTTGGGGCAACCAATAATCGGTAGGTTGTGGAACCTATTTGGCTTACGATTATGGCTACATCCAAATCACGAACCACATGGTTATGCCTGGCTCTGTACACTCAAAACCTATGGAATTTGGCAAGGGCTCGATCTGGGGATCCTTACAATCGGTAGGTTATTAAGTTGAGTAGACTACCGATTATGGTAGATTTCAAAATTCATCACATGAAGGATTTTAGAAAAAACTAAATTTGGGGCAACCTATAATCGGTAGGTTGTGGAACCTATTTGGCTTACGATTATGGCTACATCCAAATCACGAACCACATGGTTATGCCTGGCTCTGTACACTCCAAACCTATGGAATTTGGCAAGGGTTCGATCTGGGCTCCTTATAATCGGTAGGTTGTTAAGTTGGATAGACTACCGATTATGGTAGATTTCAAAATTCATCACAAGAAGGATTTTAGAAAAAACTCATTTTGGGGCAACTGTATAATCGGTAGGTTGTGGAACCTTTTTGGCTTACGATTATGGCTACATCCAACTCAACAAACCACATGGTTATGGCTGGTTGTGTACACTCAAAACCTATGAAATATGGCAAAGGTTGGATCTGGGGGCTCGTTATAATCGGTGGGTTATATAATTATATACCCTACCGATTATGGTAGATTTCAAAATTCATTACGTGAAGGATTTTAGAAAAAACTCATTTTGGGGCAACTTATAATCGGTAGTTTATGTAACCTATTAGGCTTCCGATTATGGCTACATCCACAGCTCAAGCCAAGTAGTTATGGCTGGCTGTGTACACTCAAAACCTATGGAATTTGGCCAAGGTTGAATATGGGGCTCCTTATAATCGGTAGTCTTACAAGTTGGATAAGCTACCGATTATAAAAGGGATTATTAGCCGAAGTATCTACACAATAATCGGTAGGTATAGTTTCAATTTAACCTACCGATTATGGTGTTGGCTACCGATTATATAAGGGCATATTAGCCATTTCGAAAAATCGAAGATAAGGGGTAGCTTAGATTTACGTTTGGGTGACCTTTTTTGTCTTTTAGTGTCGCCCCTAATTCGTTTGGGGTCGCCCCTAAAAGTGCCAAGTTTTTTTATAGTTACGTGCAAATATAAGAGTGTGTATCTTGTTTCATGCATCTTTTACGGTTACTAGTATGTAACCGGTGCTACGCACCGGGCTGATGAAATTAGCCAATTTAGTGTGGCGGGGCTTCGCCCCGCACCCGTGGTCAAATACATAGGATTTTTTCTGAATACTCCTTGGTTAGTTTTATTTTATTTTTAGGGATAGGAAATTCTAGTACCCTTTAGAAATGAAATTTGGTATGATAAACCTAAATTCATGTATTAACTTTATCGGCATATATTAAGATAAACTAATGAAATGATTCATCATTGGAAAAGCGAAAGAGTCAACTGGCCAGATTTTACTACAACTACTCGAAATGTGTTTAGATAACATATTCTTTCTATTGGGTATGGCTTCGACCATTCCTGGAACTCGAAAATTAGTTAACCATAGACATATATGTTTTAGTTAATGACCATATATATGATAGATATACCAAGTTCTCGTTGCAAACCTCGTGATATGCACCATGTAACTCACTTCATGAGCAATACAAAACATCCAAATTACAGGGCTAATATTCCAATGATTTATTCAAACGTTATGAATTGTCAATAATTTATCCGGTCGTTATGAATATTTTACTTAGCATTACACACCTTGCTTAGTATTTGATTAGATTTTATTCGACTCTATTGGTTTTTTCGTGTAGTATTATTTTCTGATATTACGGTCTAAAAACCTTATGGATTGCGTTAATGAAGCGATTTAGAGAAGGTTGCTCAAAATTTGGTTGGATCTAAACATATTTTCCCATTGTTGCGAATACACTGCTTTTGTCACCGTCACTTACTTTTAGTGGGAGAATATAACTGTCACAAAGTATGTGTTAGTGTTGTAATATTTTTTAATACGTGATAAGAATTAAATGGATTTTTCTTCCACGGAGTAAGTACTAAACTTGAACACTCTACAATCTCTACTCAAAACTAGCATCTTATCAACCATTACAATGTTCTTCTTGTTGGTGAAATGATTCGTACAATCTGTAAACCTTTAAAAGCAATGTTGCTCTCCTTAGAGCGATTCTAGACGAACGGCCCAAAAAAAACAAACAAACACACCCTTCATAGATTTTCAGAATTTGTGGTCCCTAATGGTTCCCCCTTGGAAGTTTAGCAGGGGGACAACATGTGTTGTGTCTAACTGGTTTTTTCATTGTTTGACACTTTAACATCATTAACACTGACCAATATCCCTTTATTCATAGCCGACAAAAAACACTTTTATGGTCACCACAACTAATTGCACAGATAACGGCATCCCCCACTTGCAAGTGCCTCCGCTTCCTATACCCTTTCTATTCTTTTAATCCTTTGCCCTGCTTCAAATGCAGACCTGTTTTGTGGTCAAATAAGCCCAACTTAAAAAAATATGATTGGATTTACTCAAGACTTCGCTGCGATTTGAGATCTAAAAAGATGTCGAAACTAGAAATTGGACTAAACTAATGATGGCATACCTTACACTTGGAAACTATTAAGTTGGCCGTCAGCAAAGGTAATTAGTTGCTCTTTGCCTAGGCGATAGTCTAAATACTTTTTCTTTATCCACGGCGATAGTCTATGATTCTCTCCGAAAGAAACTATATGAACCAAAATAAATGCAAAGAAACAGAGACAACATGGAATAAAAACCAAATACTAATTTGTCAGGGTTTGGAATGAAATTCTTTTTTGCTTTCACAATAATTTCTAGAAGCCTCTTGTGTATCCCATCGTTCTTTGACCTTAGCTGCTAATAAATCATCATTCTGTTTTTCAACATCAGATATTATTTCGTCAATATCTCACACTACCTATGCTAACTAAATGGTAGTCCCTTTTTGAGTACTTAACAATCCTTGCCGCAAAACAATTATTTTTCAGACAACAACATTAATTATTATGCAATATAAAGCTAAGTTATTCATGAAAAGCTAATAGATCCAGCTAAAGACCCATTCTGCAGTTTTATTTAAATTATTAGTACTTATATGACAAAAGCCTATTTATAACAATCAAATTAAAATCAATATAATACCTTAAATTTAGGTGAGAAGAAATGGTTGCACAACCATTCCTAGTTATCCTACATACACATTTGTACACCTTAGCTTTTGTTTCCTCGATAGTGTCAAAACCCTTGAAATAGGAGGACATCAAACTCCTACAATCATTATATATCTCGCCCAAGGAATAGTCCACTAAATTCCAGATATATGGAACGCTAAGGTCTACCCAGAACTTGTCCTGCAAAAAGATAAAATATAGAATCTCAACAAAATTTAAGTTAAGAAGATTACCTCCTTCATATAGCACTCCAACAAATACATGCCTTTACAGAATGAAAAACACCAAGCCAACTAATAAAAATCGATATAAAGATAGACAAAAAGAAATGGAGATAATTACCAATTATGCAGGGAGATTCTGGTCGTATTTGTCAGTGTGGATACCCTATCGGTACGGTAACTTAGGGAAAAGAAGCATCCTTTTGCACACGGAACATTTGAATACATATCCATATGTTATACTCTATAAGTGTAATTCTGTAGGACTTCTTCTAATATCACTTGAACTTCCTCAAATACCTGACCCATAGAATAACTGGCACAACTTATTTTCCGTCTTTAGCATTTGTATGTCTGGCAGTGTACCCGCATCTTAAAGCTACTTAATTTCGGTCATCGATAGTCCTAAAAAATATACACGGAAATACTAATTAAAAAAACATGGCCAGCTGCGCAGAAAAAATAAAAAAAGAAAAAAGAACCACTCCTGAGATTCTAATAGAGGATTAAAAATTTCCACAACTTTTAATCTTTAGCACTTCATGAAGATGAAGTGGAGAACTTTAACTTCTAATATAACTTCCATTTAACTTACTCTTTAGGTTTAAAATAAACCTCCGCAGAAAAGTAGATGCCTAATGCATAATTCAGAAAGATAGATGTCCAATGCATTTGTTAGCTCGATTTTCAGAACTCTAAATTTTGTCTTGGATATCTCATTTACATAATTCAGTTTTCTTATTAGTCTTCTATATAATTCAGTCTTCTTACTTATGCATTAATACTTAATATGGTCTTTATTAAACAAATCCTTGGCCATCTATCATTGGCCACGCCTTTTTCTGTAACTAATCTTAATGTACATATAAGAAGACTGAATTATGAAATGTGTACAATTGCATCATCTTAATGGCCCTAATATCTAAATAATAACCGCTAACAACAAAGTTTTGGTAAAAATATAAAAGGATTCATTTTCTACAATTGTGCACAAATAAAGTCACCACCTTTCACCACCATCGGTCCTAATACTTGAGAGGTGAATGCAGAATGGCTCTCAATTAGATTGGAGTATTCGTTACTCTATCATTTTCCAAAACCAGACCACATTTGCATCCATTTGTGTTTGTTGCTCTGATAAAGGAAAAAGAGGTTAATTAGACTACTTCCAAATTACTTTATTGTTGTAGTCTTACTCAATTTGGTATACTGTACTTTCCCCTGGAACTCAATTTGGTATACTTTTACCTATCTCAGCTAGAGAATCGGTTCATGAATCCACATTCAAATGGCAATGATTCAGCACTTTAAAGTCACCATATATCTTCAAGAATAACACACACAAAAGAATGAATGGGAGTTAAAATACGAATAATAGATTCACGATGATTATAAAGCTCATCAAAAAAAAATTATCCAACGTTGTTTCTTTTGTCTCGCAAGGAGAAGAAATGCATCAGAGATGTGCAAAAGAAGACCAATGTAAACATAAAAGACCCGAATAAACCCTTGTCGACAGATTCCATAGAAAGAATAATTGAAATAATCGTAACTTTTGAACCATTGAACTTGATCACCAAGAAAACTTCAAGAAATAGTTTTTTTTCACGAAATATTATCTTTTTTGTCGCTAAATTTTGCATAAAATAGATTTGTTTCTCCCGCTGCTAAATTTAGCATAAGATAGATTTGTTTCTCTTCCCGCGCCATTGCCTGTTAGGAAACTAACATAAGAGTGTAGAACAATGTCTGGTAAATATAGACACAAATGATTCTTAACAAATAAAATCTGTAGTTCTGTCTATTTTTTCTTATTCTTTTAAGACACAGATTTTGGCATTAAAAACAATATACGGAAATAATAAGATGCAACCAAAGATTTTCCGCACATTTCTTTATGAAAATTAATAAGATCTTGCGCATACTTCTATGGAAATTAATAAGATCAATAAGATCTTGCCATATATATATAGTGCAAATCTTACGGACCTGGTGATTTTATTAAAATAATGTAAACATGGTGTAAAAATTTCGTTAAGATTTCGACCAAATTTGACATGTCATCGTACTTTCTTTTGTTTACCAGGTACACCTAGGGGTTTAAAGGCTTGTTATTTATGCTAAAAGTGACCGTAGCCTCGACGACACGGAGTTGTTGTATTTTATTGTTTTGTTTGATTTGCTCGAGGACTAGCAAAGTCTAAGTGTGGGGGAATCTGATAGGTGTAGAATACACCGTATTTACTATCTAGTAGTTACGCTTTCTTTGCTATTTTTCTTGTGAATTATGTACTTTACGTGTGTTTTGAGTCTTATAGGTACTCTGGAGTCGCACGGACGAAAAGAAGAAGAAACTATCCAAATTGAGCCAAAAGGACAAAATTGTCATTTCATGGGCGGACACTATCTGGAGCTGAGCCTAGGTTAAGGGGAAACTCTATGTAGTGAAATATAAAAACAAGCCAGCTGATGTTAAGGGGTGGCCACATGTTATTGGATATTCCTTGGGGTGTCCCCTAGCCTGTGTAGAAGGGTACCCTTATCCATCCCTTACTTTTAACCCAACCCTAGTTCAGACAAGAAGATATTTCTTCCCTTCTCATTTACTCCTCTCTTTTTCACCTGAAATCGAGACTTAAGACAGCAGCCGCTGCTATTTCAAGAACAGATCGAGAAACACACAGAGGTGATGGGTTTGCTGGAATCGATGGAATTAAGAGGTACAACGAGACAGAGGTGACGGGTTTCTGGTAATTGCTAAAATCGAAGCTCAGAGAGGATGAATTGATGAAACAGAGATGATGTTGCTTCGATTATGGTGGTATTGATCGGCTCGACAGAGGAAGAAATTGGGTTGCTGTGATTCGAGAACTGAGATCGGTGATGGTCTGAGAACAAGAAGACCCTGACGCTGTTGATGGGCTATTATGTGAAATTGATGTTCTGGTGGAATGGGTTTTTGGTAATTGTTGAAATTGATTTCAAATTGATCAGCAGATGAAGAATTTGTGAGTGTTGATGCTGAAATGGATTGTGCTTGCTGGTTCTGCAATTGAAGATGGAGTGAGCTGTTGGCTGAGGAGTTAGAAGCTGCTGTGAGTTTGAATGGCTGAGCTGCAACTCATACAGTGGTGATTACTAGTGGTGGCAGAATGAATGGGTTGGAGGTTAGGCTCTGTGGTGGTAATGGTTCATGGTTGTTGGCAATATATTGCAGTTGAGTCTATTTTGGTCATTACAGCTGAAGATGAACCTGAGATGAAGGCACTGCAATGCTGGTGGTGGTGCTGTGCCAGGGAATTGGTAATGAACTCTGGTGGTATTGGTACTGACATGGCAGGCTGCAGCTTGGCTGTGTTAAGCTGAAAGTGATGTAGCTCTAGTTGAGGCTACTCAGCTGAGGCAGAGTGAAGCCAAGGATGAAACACATAAGAGAGGCAATGGTGGTGGCAGGCTAAGTTTAATTTGCAGGGAGGTGCTGAATGAATGAGCCAAGAACTAGTATGCAGGCACCTGAGATTACAGGACTGGTTGAATGTTGCAATTGAGCTGTGGTAATGTTGTTGTGCTCTGAGGTTGAATGAGCAGGATATGGGAGTGCTGAAATGGGAGAGCAGATGTTGCAGGGAGAATAAAATTGGTGGTTGTGGATGTGCCAGGTGATAAGGAATTTTGCTATGGATGAGCTGTTGCAGTTGCAGTTGGTAAAGGCAAGGACTCATGTGAATGAGTTGCAGGTATAAAGTGCAGCTGGAGTGTTGGCTTGGCTGTGCTGAGTGAATGATGTCTGGTGAAAATGGTGGTAGTGGTGTTGGATCCAGGCTTGTGCTGCAGTTTTCAAATGGAAGGAGGGGCTGCTGTGTAGTATGCTAGATATGAAGCTGGGGCAATAAATGGTGTTGGCCTGGGAATGTAATGCAGACTATGGAATGTCTGGCTTCTTTGTAAATTGGCACAGGTTTGTCTTGGTTTTGGCCTGTGGCAGTGGATGGCTGCAGCTGAACATAAAACTTGATGGTGGCTGTTGATGATGCAATTACAGTGAATGCGAGGTCTTAGGTGCAAGACCTTGCCGCTGTTGGAGCTGATAATGGCGCTAGAGTAGCAGGTGATGGTCTAATAGATGAAGGTGGTGTTGTTGGGAGTTTGTTGCAGGTCAGGATTGAAGGCTGTGATGGCTCAGTGGTGGTGAAATAAATGGAATTGGCAGAGTGGAATTGATGGTTTGGATTGTAATTTGAGGTTACTGAGAAGAGATGGCCTGGGTCTATGCATTGTGAGTTGCTGAGTTGAGCTGCAGGGTCTTGGATTGAGAATATGACAAGGGAAGCAATAAGTTCAGGAAGTATGGCTGTTGTTGCCGTGTTTATGCTGCAATGGAGCAGTTGGGATGGAGTGTTGTGGCGACAGAAGTTCAGTGCAGGGAATGTGGAGATTCAAGGGAGAATCTGTTAGGCTGAGTGAAATGGAGAGTTGGGTTGTGTTGGTTGTCTTGAGGTTTTGTGAGCCAGAGAAGAAGGGTTTTGAATTCAATGAATTTTGGGGGCTAATGAGACTCAGATGAATCATGAATTGCAGGTTATTGCAGGAGACAACTATAGATGAACTGAGCAGCTAGGAGTCATGACTGGGAAAGCTACAGACTGAGCAGGATTGTGTTGCTTTTGTAATGAAGCATAGCAGGTGGTGATGTGTTATGTTGCAGATGAACTGGAGCTGTGTTGTTGCAGGTTGAGGAACTGGTATTGTCTTGAAGTTACAGGGAGGATTGAATGAGTTGAGTTGTACACAGGGCCAACATGGCTGGAAGCACAATCATGGTGCAGCAGCAAAGTCAGGCTAGTGCAATGGCCTAGGCCAAGGTGACTTAGATTCTGACTCAGATGGATCACTGACTCACCCTGACTCATGAACCTGACTCGGTTTGACTCGGCCTGACCGAGTTGACCCGCCGATTCTATTGAGTTGACTCACTGATCCGGTGACCGGGCGGATTTTGCCGGTCACCTGAGATGTTTTCCGGTGCCGGACTCCGGCCAATTTCCGGCCATGATCCCAGTTTTCCGGCGACCGTTTTTGGGCAGAATTTTCACATGGGTTTCTCCTTCTTATGGGCTTGGTGGATTTTCATCTAATGGACTTTGAAGACTAGACCTAATTTTAGAAGTTGGAGGAAAGCTATAAAGGGAAGGTCTTCTACAACTTATAATATATCTTATTCTTGGAATTTTGGAGAGCCACTTTTGTTTACGCTTCTAGGGTTTGCTTTTGTTCTTCTTCTTCATTATTTTATTATTGAATATTGATTATGATGAACTCCATAGCTATGAGTAGCTAAACATATTATTGGTTATGGGATAAAAGTTGATTTCTCAACATGCTTTTGATTCAATGAATTAGTTTTGTCTCAGTAATTATTGTTTGCGATTCACAATTAATAGTGTTACAAGATTTGAAAACTTGTTAGGTTGAGTCCGGAATCAATCCGATTTGTGTTCATCTCTAGAGCTATATTAGGGTTTTCAATACGAAAAAGTTGTTTATCCCTGATTCTAAGTAGCATAATTGTGGTTAGTGCTTGTAGTGATATATCCTACTAGTCACAAGTGAATCATAACTTTTGTTAAAACGTTTAGTGCTTTTACACATTCGTTTGCATTGATGAGTCTTATTCCATAAAACTTAATGCTTTTAGGGAGTTAAACTTAATTGTGCTTTTACACTTTAGGTTGCTTTCTACGAAGAATTCACATATGCATCTTTTAATGTGGTTGTGATGAAAACAGGGAATTAACGGGTTATACTTGCGATCAAGATATCCTAGGACTTTTAATAAATACGAGATTAAATACCAATTCTAATCATTGATGATAATACATGTTTGTGATTGATACTATCCCGTGACCAATATCTCCTCCTTATTGATAATTCGAATTACTTACTTTGCTTTCAATTACTTTTATTTGCTTAGATACAACAAACATACCCCGTGGTTACTTAGAAACTGAAATTTTATAACAACGAAAGCCTCTCTGTGGATACGAACTCTTTCTTATCGCATACTATATTTATATCTAGTTGATTGAGAAAGTGAAATTATATTTGACGGATTGACAACCGACCAAATATTGGCGCCGCTGCCGGGGAGGCATACGGCTTGTTATTAAGTTTTTAGTTTCTTTTTACAATCTCTGCTTTTATCTTTGCTTTTCGGTTCTTGTCTTGTTTCTCACTTGTTTTGGAGAATTGTTTGCAGGTACCTAATCTCTGGCTTCTAAGGATTGGAATTATCCAAGGTGCGGGATAGCTACTCGACGCGGCACAATACTCCAACCAAGTCAAGACACAACGGACGAGCACGAGTTGGAAGTAGGAGAAGAGATTTTCCGACAACAAGAAGAAGGAAAAGAGGTTCCAATCGTAGACGAACCACACGTTGAGGAAGAATTAACAATGGGTGATGCAAATCGTTCACTCAAGGACTTAGCTTCTCATAGGCTTGATACACAACAGGGGTGTATTCAAACGAACTCTACTTTTGAGATAAAGCCGAGGTTTCTTAGAGAATTACCAAAATTCCATGGCATGGTGAATGAAGACCCAAACAAACATCTTTTGGACTTCCACACCATTGTCACGGCTATGCTTCCAGCGAATGTTGAGGCGGATGGTGCAATGTTGAAGGTTTTCCGTTTCTGTTTAATGGATAGTGCTAAGGATTGGTTGTACTATTTACCTCCCGGTGTAGTTGCAGGAAATCCCACAATACACCCCTCACTATATTTTGTTAACTAATCCATTCAAAAGATAATAGATGAACAATTATGAATATTTATTAATAACTTTCTTCAATCTTTACACAGGAAAATGGAATTATACTTAAGAGCTTACAAATATTTTCTCTCTTTCTCTCTCTTAATGACTTACTCTCCAATCCACCAAAAAGATCTCTCCACGACATGATCCACTCATCCCTTTATATAGGGTAGTACATAGTGAATGACTAAGCTATCCTTTATTTTCGGAAATGTCTGCATGAAGTGTCGCAGACGTACAAACATTCGTACTCGCGACACTTCTTAACTTTCGCTGAGTTTCATATCCTCTATCGTCATCCAACGCGTCATTTATATTTAACCTTTCGCGATCGACTCGCAATGTTGTTATCCATTGTCTTGCGAGTTGTTGTTGTGGCGATATTATGATCCTACATCTTGCCTCTTC
Source organism: Papaver armeniacum (assembly GCA_023531295.1). NCBI lineage: Eukaryota > Viridiplantae > Streptophyta > Magnoliopsida > Ranunculales > Papaveraceae > Papaver > Papaver armeniacum. Next base: position 86,982 of record JAJJWW010017186.1, read on the forward strand.
TCATGTCTTCTCTGCGAAGGAGAGAATGTCATGAGAATCGATATTTTGAACCGCCGCAACTTTTTATTTGTACTTGTTTGAGTTCCTTCTTTCCATACTGGACTTTATTACGGATGTCTACTCCTCCATTCTATTTCGACACGTTTCTTCCAATCGTTTATTCTTAACCATTCACGTCCCTTCTCACATTAAATGCTCTCGTTTCCCAGAGGATGTTTCTCTCTATATATATTTTTCATATCTTTCTCTTCTCCTCTTTTCGTCTTCTCTCTCTGCAATTTTTCTTTTATCTTCTTCTTCCGCAAGTTGCGCTTCTATTACTGCAAATCTTCAATATTTTTTATCATATCTTAATCTTCGATTCTTTATCCATCCCCATATTGATAATGGCTTCACTTAGTCGTATGTACAAACCTCGCTTTATTGAGACTCAGAAAAAGTTGCAAAATCAAGGTTTCACCCTTTCTATCATTCCTAATCAAAAAGGTTCATCTATACTCACTGCCAAGCTTTTTTCTGATCATCAGTGTGATGATCATAAGATTATTGTTTCGCTAGGTCAACTTCTCGCAGGACTTCCCATTCCTTTATATGATCTGAGATGCCACTCTTTTATGAAATCCTTTCCCATCCGAACTTCTCGCGAGTTGTCTATCAACTATGCGGCGATTGTATCCGCTAATGCTCGAGTTTGCCGGTCGTGGTCTTGGCAAAGGATCTCTATACCCTAACAGTGCCGAGAGATCCCGAATATGTAAATTTAGAAATAATCCCCGAGAAATACACTGTGGAAAACTTCTTTAAAAATTATGGAGTAATAGGCATGAGAAATAAGAAATCTCATTTGGGGAGCTCGGTTGAAGAGAAAAGATAATATCCCCGAGGATAAATTACTTATGCAAGATATCGGCGGCATTCGGGTAAGAACACTACTCCTCGCCCTCTAAAGATGAGAGGTGGTGGGTTGTTCCTTTGCTCTTAAGTGGACCTTACATAGCAGAGGTTCGCATGTACTCCTGCAAATCTCGCGGGGTTTCATCCTTGGGAATTTAAGTGGCCCGAGGAGACGAAAGAGGTATGTCTCCATAGTTTGCTTTTGCAATCCCTCTTTCCTCTTATATTCATTGAATTTGTAAATTTTCCAGATTGCCAAGGCGAGGAAAAGTTACAAGGCAAATCCACCGGCAAGCACCTTGGCAATACTTCGATCGCTACGGATGAAGTAAGAAATATCCTTTTTGTATTACTTAACAATATTGTTGCCTCTATTTCTTATCTTCATTTGTATGCGAAGGTTGACGCCGAGAAAAGATAGCTGCGAAGGTTAAAGGCAAAACTAAAGCCAATGCACGCAAGGATAAGTCTTACGCTCCACCATCTAAGAAGCGAAAAGCTCGGCCTTCCTCTCATCTTAGCTCAAGTTCGAATATTCCGATGAGGATGATGATGATAATGTTTTGGATTCAACTTTCCAAAATGAAGCTCAATCGGCCAATTCTCCTATGGATCAATTGTTCAGCATCTTCTCGGATTCTCTTCAAGGAATTGGAGATACTCATCTGACTTCTATATGCGAGAACCTCGCCACCATATGTAATGCTACACTGCTGGAGGGCAATGACTCTTTCAAAGGAGTTTCTAGATCTGTATCCCCTAACTTCTTAAATGCACTTAATTCATTGGTATGTTCGAACTCATATTTCTCCTCCCACCTTAGCTTTTAATTTATATTCTAATAACCTTTTTATCTTTCTTCGCAGGATGGAAAAACTTCTTTTGTGGTTGCCTCAGATCTTGAGAGGAGGTATAACATTCAATTGAAAAAGAATACCCAATCTTGCACAAGGATCAAAGAATTAGAAGTTGAGTCTGCGAGATATCGCGAAAAGATCCAACAATTGGAGACTGAGTTTTACGCGAGAAAAGACAAAGTTACCACTCTCCGAATGCTAATCAAAGCAACTTTATGGTATAAAAAAATTTCCCTCTTATTATTTTATTTTATCAATTTCTGTTGCTACTACGACTTATCACTTTCGGAGATGTATATAACCTCTCCGAAGAAGCTATTCTTCTCCATTCATTTCCGAGCCTATGGATAATGATACTCTTCTCGCTCATCTCAACAACTTTTTATGTAGTTCGTCGAGCAGAATTAATACTCTTTCATTAAATGAACTCCAAACCAAGTACCGCCTCTTAGAAATTGAGCACAGATCTAGTTTAAGTACAGCCAACCAGTTTAAACAAATGTACCTCGAGTCTCATGAGGAAACCAAAAATTTAAGGAAGAAAATTAATGACCATATAGATGACAAAGATCGCATTGCTAATAATGGTGCTGATCGCTGTCGTAAGCGACACAAATATAATTACACTTTCTTACTACTCAAAATATAAATATAGCAAGGGCAAGAAAGGATCGATCACAGAGAGGTCTAGGTTGTCAAATTGTTATGGTTCCCTATAAATAACAGGTAGTTTTGTGATTATATGTTGAAAAATAAAATAAAAAGCAAAACAATAAAAAGTAAACACGCAAATTAAGGATGAAAGTATTGGTCATGGATTTCGTTTTCATTCACTAACATGCTTTTCACAATAACTAGAATTGATATTTAATCTCAACTTTTATCAAAGACCCTAGAATACCTTGATCGCAAGAGTATCCCGCAAATCTCCTCATGTCATCAACAAACACATTAAAAGATGCGAATATGAATTCTACCTAAAGGAACAACCTAACGTGTAAAAGCACTAATCAAGTTTAATTCCTAGATGCATTAAGTTCTATGAAATCAGGCCAATCAAAGCAATTGAACGTGGAAAGCGCACTAATTCAATTTAACAAAGGTTACGATTCACATATGATCATAAGAATATATCACTACAAACTATAATCATATTATGCTACTTGTATTCAAGGAATATCACTTTTGCGTATAATAAACCTAAACTAGCAATAGATGTGATTAGAAGTTCTACCAATTTGCAACTTGACAAAACAATCAATCAATCATAAAACAATATTTTCAGAGAATTGCAAACGATAAATATGAGACAAAACTAATATATTGAATCAAAGAATCATGCTTTGTGAAATCCAACTATTCCATAACCAATAATAAACTTAGGTACTCATATTCAAGGAGTTCATCACAAGAAGAAAGAGAAAATACTTCATGGCTCTAAACCCTAGAATAAAGTAGAAGAGATAATAATAACGTCGTAGATAAAAGATCTCAAAAAGATAGAAGTCCTCTCTTTTATATATTCCTCAATTTCCATAAAGGATACTCCTTCCAAAATTAGGTTTTGTCTTCAAGTCCATTAGTTGGAAATTCACCCTACCACCATGGAGAGAAACCCGTGTAGAAATTGTCCCAAAAACGCTCGCCGGAAAACTGGGATTGTGGCCGGAATCCCGCCGGAATAGTCGCCGGAAAATATTTCAGGTGGCCGGCAAAGTCAAACCGGCCACCGGTCAATGAGTCAGAACAACCGGGTCAACTCGGTCAGCTCGATTCAACTCGGTCAGACCGAGTCAGGGAGAGTCAGAGTCTGCTCGGGGTGAGTCGAGTCCTGCTTCAGGTGAGTCGTGTCCGATTGGATGAGTCATTGTCATTGCGGCCAAGCCATTGCACATGCCTGCAATGTGCTTCACTATCATTGTGCAGCACCAGTGAACTTCCAGCCATCATGGCCATCACCCTGCCAGATTTCTTCACAAACATTTCAAAGACACTCGAGTCATGACTCCGGCAACCAAAATGCCAGTTCATTGCCTGCACATTCCATTCCTTGGCTTCTCCCACTTCCTGCAAGTCAGGATTAACACCACAAACCCATACCCCATTCACAGTTTCAAAATCTTTGTAATCTGCCTCATACCACCAGACTTCTAGCCTTCTGTAGCTTCCACCTGCTTCTTTTAGTTCACTGACCTTTCCTTGTTGGCGAGACCTCCTTATGCTCGGCTCGGTTCATAACACCACCAGAATCACTTCATAGCTCACCTCCAGTGCCTTCGATTGCCACTTCTAAGATGCAATGCATCTGCACTACTTGATAGCACACCAAGCAACACCAACGGCTGACCTATGCCAATTCCCTGCAATCTCCAATGTTGTAGCTTGTAGCTTCTCTCTGCATTGCCATCAGATCATAACCTGCAACTCAGAATCACATATTCATTATCAGCATCACAAGCCCAACACAAGACCACACGACCGCTTCTCCACATATCCACCGAGAGACTCAAGCCATCTCGAGCTCGAGCCATTACACATAACACCTTCTCGTGAGCCTCAAATCCACTACAATTTGCACCATTTATTGTCTTGACCTAATTCCATCCGAAGTTGCACGAGAGCCACACAACTCCACTCGCTTTGCACTATGCCCTGCATCTCAGCTCCAGATTCCTTAACTTGTTGCCAATATTGAACACCAAACTACGAGCGGCATCTAGCATTCCCTGTCTCAAATCACAACATCTTTCCAGCTCAAGGTCACCTGCAATTTCAGGATGAACCACAACCTGTGACCTAAGAAGCATACATCTAATTAACATAGCACCAACTCAAATTCCAGTTCCAGCCTTTGCTTCATTCTGTCCCTGACTCACTACAATACTTGACCCATAAATGACTCGACTTAGTGCATTAACACCTGCAATCAATTCACATTCATTCACAAACCAAACTCCATCAGCTCAAACTCAATTCCATTCTCAAAACCTCCAATCTCTCTTGAGCTCAATTGCAACAACTATCTCAGGTCTTCCATTCCATTCATTGTTCCACCCATTTGAGTTGCAGCTCCCAACATCACCTGCATCTCTGCTTGCCATCAACAGAATCACTCAGCCACAACTGGTTGCATAGCTCAACCAATTAGAATTCCAGCACCAGTTACCATTCCCTGACTAGCTACGGTCCATCTCTTGGCTGACTGCCAACACCCTTCACTTCCATGCCTGCACAAGCTTTAAGCACCACCACCTGAGCCATTGTAGCCCTGTAACTCTAGCCATCAACATCCAGTGCCTGCCTCAACCTCTGCCAGCATCAGAACTAAACCCATTAGCTCCATCTGCTTTCCCAACAATCCTCTCCAGCTCTGCAAAACTGAATTCAATCCCAGCAGCTTATTTAACATCTCCACCTCATTTGCTTCTCTAGACTAAGCTGCGGTGATCGTCTCCTCTCGCTAGGCTCGGCTCTCAATAGCAGTGCACGTGAGAATTGCTGCCTCTTCTCCTTCTTTTGTTCCATGCGACTCCAAAGTACCTAATAAGCTCAAAAGTAAACATAAGATACATAATTTACAAGAAAACTCGCAAAGAAAGCATAAATACTAGATATTAAATACGGTGTATTCTACACCTATCAGGTGCCCAGGCATTAGCAACATTTCAAAAGTCCCTTCTCGAAGTGCAAATGGAGCGAAATGACTTGCTTCGTCAGAATTCCTTACTTCTGAGCGAGAAAACCAAACTCGTTCACTTCTTATTATAAATAATGATGATGAATTCGCTTGGGCCATGAAAATCTTAGATAATGCCAGGAATAATTTAGGTGTTGATGTTAGTCTTCATACTGAGCACACTTCCTTGGTTAAAGATATAATATCCGACGAGAGAAGGTTACTTATTATACCTTCTTGTTTCTTACTTCGTAATATTCTTTCTTTGAGTTGTTAACTTATCGTTGTCTACTTGCGAGTCCGAAAAAGATTTCAAGCAAGGATTGAAGAACTTGAATCGAGAAAGCACATTTCCGCAAAGAATTTCAACCTTCGAGAATAAATATTCCAAGTTGAAAAATCAGTTTCAAACTACAGTGGCGAATTTTAATAATGATGCCGTTCGTTTTCGCAATGAAGCCATGGAGTATGTTTGTAAAGATCATAAAATCCCTCTTTCTTCATATCCTTGGCTTTCCGAAGAAGTTCTGAGAATTTACATCTCGGACATTTCGATAGTGAAGCCGGTGAAGAAGAAAATTACAGCGGCGAGAATAATAGAATTGAAGGATCGGATAGAGGAGAAGAATCGCCAAAGAGATAATTCTTTTGTTTCTTTCATTGCGTGTAATATCTGCGTGCATTTACGTGTCTTTTTGTAAACTTCTTGGGTTTGTTGTCCAGTAAATTCCATCTTCATTCCCTTTTCTTGGAGTTTTTTCCTTGTAATATAATTGGCTAACATTATTAATGTATAACTCTTTCATTGGAAGATGGATAACAATATTTCATCTTTTCCATCCCCATATTTGCCTCTGTTATGCATCTTCAGATGAAAGAATGAAATTTCTGAGATTTTGCACTTTCTTCTTCTGATCAGGATCGATGTTGGAATTTATAATTGCGATGAAATCGCAAGAACTTTTCATTAAAGAAGAGATTTTTTGGTCTCGCCTCATCATTTTTGGTGGACTTCTAAGCTTGACCTTCCCAAGTAAAGGTCTTACTCAGCCACCCTTTATTGCGACAAGATCGCAGGACGTCTTTACACTTGCATGTAAAAACCCATTGACCTTGTCTTATCATTATTCAAGTATTTTTGCCTCTGCAGGATATTTGGCTTGCGACAATATGACAGGCCTAAATTCTCTTGCGAAAGTAAAGCCCCATGACATTGTCGTCGTGCGACGAAATCGCAGGACGTCTTTACACTTGCATGTAAGGACCCATTGATCTCGTCTTACCCTCGCGTTAGTATTTTTGCCTCTCGGGGATCATTGCACAAATATGACAAGCCTAAGTTTCCTTGCGGAAACAAAGCCTCGTGACATTTGCGTCTTTGGCACTTATCAGCTCCCTAATGGAGGGTGCCGCCCTTATCACCTCCCCGGTTGCCCCTTCAAGGAGGCGTACATCGGCCATACAAGGCTAGCTCCTCCCATCCGGTCTTAACAACAACCGATTGTTTTCGCAGCCTCTTATCCCTTATACCTATAGAGTTTATGGTTACAAGGCTGCACCCTAAGTGGAGTTTTCTTGGGACGAGTGCGGCATGCGCCAAGACTTGTCAAGAGTGGTAAGGAAGTTCCATGCTCCCGCACTCTTGACTCAACCGTGTACCTCGGCGCCTTGATCATACGCGACTCCTTGAAAGAGACCCTCGGTCGCCCAACCATGGTATAACCTACATATATAGTTGGGAATCCAAGGTATCTCCTCCGAGGATAGGCTTTCATGGGCCCCAAAATGCATGACCCGGGTTCGGGGCGGTGTAACCTTTCCCCGAGCCATGTTAGAGATACCCCCTTATATGACGCACTTTAGGTCTTACATTTGCCTCTTACGAAATGTAATTCGCGAACTAGGTGTACGCCATAAAGGTTCGTCCCATTCATTTATTCATTCATTCTTTGTTAAATCATTCAATCATTCATATTTAATTCTTTATCGATATTTAATTTTGCGAAGACATCGCACAATGTTGTTCATTCATTTTTGCCTCGAGATTCTTGTACAATCTTCTTGTCGAAATTCTCACGTATCATTTCTTCTTAGTCTTGCCTTTGATATACCTTTGTCGATTACTTACCACAGACCATTCAAACTTACTTTTTATGCCTTTTGTTCATTGTACTCTTTGCCTCGGGCGTTATCCCAATCCTTGAAGGACTCCTTCCCATCGTAACGTTACTTTGCTTCCATGCATTCATCTGCGGCACTTCTCGATGTTTCCACGGCACTTCGCGATGAACTACAACCAATTATCGTTGCGACATCGTAACATTCGCCTATTCTTGTGGCACTTCACGATGCTTCTTCATTTCTTATCTCTATAGTATCCACCATCAGCTTCTCTTTTCTCTGTTCATCTTTGATATTCTGTTTCCAACCTTTCCTTTTAGCATTTCTCTCTTCACAGCTCTCTACGTCAACCTCATAACATTTCTGACCTTCCTTCCAATCTCCCTTTATAATTCCAATACCATTTGGATGGGAAATTTTATGCATTGATGGTATGTTGATCTTACTCCCAAGATTTCGTGCAGCCATGGTCGCCCGATTAATGCGTTATAAGGAGATTCCACGTCAACCACGCAAAATAAAATGTCGGTGACAACCCTTGTAAAGGTATCCTCATGTGAACCTCTCCTTTAGGTTTGTTATTTGTCTTGATTAAAACAAGTAGATTTTGTACGTTGAAGGAATCAAATTTTCATCCTCTCCACCCATGGTCTTATAAGTATGGTAAAACAGAATATTCACCGAACTACCGAGTGTCGATTAGGATTCTATTGATTGCCCAACAATTTTACGCCGTCATCTTCTCCATCAATCTGGTCTTGGATTAATGTCTAGTCGCACCACCAACGGGCTATCATGTGCTTCTCTTCCTTTGGGTATCTCGTCGGCGAGAGAAAGAAATAATTTTTAGTTGCAAATCTTTCAATTGCGACTTTCGCTTGAGTTCATCACTTCTTTGTTATGAAAATCTCTTGCATATACTCTACTAAGCACATTATCGTGAAAATCTTCAATTGTACGATATGAATGAACTATAGAGTTGCAAAATAGATTTTGGCCTTTGTTCCCACTTCTATTACGAATGCTTCTTTTCCCTTCTTTGAAACTATTCTTTGCACTTGATGGTGATGTTGTTAGTACTTGCTTCCCTTTATCTTCATTTTTTTAGAAAATGAGCCAATTTCCCGATCAATCATTACGAGGATGATTCTCTTTATGTTTCGCAATCATTTGTTAGATGTCCATGAAAGCGATGGTAAGAACAATATTCGTGACTTCTGTCACTTGGTGGTGGTTCACTCCCGCATTCCATGGTGGTGGTACGTCCTCCATTACAAGTATAGCTTCCCAAATTTTCTCAACACTAGCATTTAGTGGTGGCATTTCGATCTCTTCCCATACCACTCTGCGATTTCTTGGCCTACCATGGTTATTCGCCTTTGTCCTCCATAAGTTTCTTGCATATGATCTAATCTCACGAATTTTATTATTGTTGCGCGGTTGTAGTAGTTCCTTTCTCTATCAAACTCCTCCGATCTCGGCTTCCCATTGCCACTATTTTCTGCATTGTCCATCGTCAACTCGTTTTTCCAGGTTGCCCTTGCGAAGTGGTCGCCACTGAATTTAAAAATTTTGGTAATAAACTTGCATTCGCAGCGTTCGAACTTGTATTCGCAATAGGGTATGATTCCATTTCATTTTGTCTTTCTTCCAAAGCAATGTATTCTTCTTGGAGTTCTCGTGACTCATTACCATCGTAATCGTATTTTTAATTGAATATTTGAATGTATAACAAACTTGTTGCGAACAGAGCATTTACAAATGATAAAATGAGATATCTTTCCTCTACCCTTGGCCATTTCTTCTGCACATTGTCCTCCATCTCATTGTCAAATGTCTTAAACTCTCGCCAACTCTTTGTTTCAATCCGAATACATCTTCAATTCCCTGGTCGCGTGGAATTGTTACTTATATACGCTCCCAAGAAAATAGTTTGTAAATGGTTGAATGACGAGATTGTGTTTCTCGGTAATCCTTCAAACCATTTCGGTGCTTCTCCAATTAAGCTTGATGCGAAGTATTTGCACAATATGGCATCATGATTCTCCCACCTGTAACATACATCTCATATAAGCCTTGATGTGTTGTATCGCACGGGTTGTTCCATCGAAAATGTTGGTTAATGCGAGTGATTGCATTTAGGTGGTATTCCTCCCATTTGTACTTCTATTGTGAAAGGAGTCTTCGCAGCTTCTGCGATGGCTTCATCCAAACATCTTCTTCCTCCTTCCTCCCCTCTTTGTTTAACAATTTTCTCATTTCTTCTAGTTCTTTCAAGATTTGCTCATTTTCCTCGGGATTTGACTCTTTTGGTCTTTTTAGCTCGCCTCTCGCCTCCTGTGTTCATGCTGTTTTGACCTTCTTGTCCACTATTTTCTTCTCTCCTTTCTCTGCGACTTTCTTCTTCGTCTCTTTCATCAATTCGCACACCATTATATCTATTGTTCTCTCTTCTGGATTCTCTATCAACTCTCCTCTGCATCCTTTCGTATTCTCCATTGGTATTTCTATTGACACGATCTTGTGCTCGCCTCCTCTCTCGGTTGTCGTGATTATTTTTAGGATTGTTTCTTCCAATTCTTGGTTTTCCACTTCTGCTCTTACTCTCTCTCTCTCGCGGGCTAAGCGTGCTTGTGACATAATGTTTCTCAATGTCGTCCACGATCTCTTTTTGCCTTCTCAATGCTTCTCTTCCATGCGGTATTGCTCTTCCTTCGGTAATTTGGGTCATTTGGCCCCCTGAAATCGCCTAGTTCCTGATTTTCTTCATTCTGCTCATCTTGGAAATTCTCGGGATGGGGAATATAACGATCTTCTGCGTCCTCTCTCCTTTCATGATGTTCTGAGCTGAGATTTTGTGCTTCCCGTTGGTTTTCTACCTCTGTAATTTCTATTGGTAAAGCTCTCCTCCTTTCTTCCCTAGTCGATCTTGAACTCGATCTCGCAGTGCTTCTCGATCTTCTATTTTGCAATCTTATATTTTCCATTCTTAATTCATGATTCTGTCTTGTCAAGTTTGCTCGTTCCTCGGCCTCTAGTCGCCTCTCTTCATGTATCGTTTGTCTCAATGTTTCCAATCTTGTGAGTTCTTCATTTCTCGGATTCATTTCTCCATTCATTCTTTGATCTTCTTCTCCTTGTCCATTGTTTACCAATTGTTGCTCTTCTTCCCTTTCATCCTCAGAATCCGTCCTCCAAGTGTGCACACTTACTCTATCGTAATCCACAGTTTCATTTTGCTACTGGTGGAATTAAAGCTTGGACATGATTCTCTTCATCATTCCTCATATTCATTCTTGACGATTCTCCTCTTTCATTTCTCCTTTCTCCAGCCAAGTCTTCCACTTCTTCTCACCGGTTGTTCAAGTACATTTCTTCTTCTAGCCATTTCTCTTTTGGTAAATTCTTTGAAAATTATCTCAAATTTCTTTCTTGTTAATTCTCTTCTTTTAATCTTTGTTCAAAACTGTTTCTAGCGCCAATATGTAGTTGCAGGAAATCCCACAATACACCCCTCACTATATTTTGTTTAACTAATCCATTCAAAAGATAATAGATGAACAATTATGAATATTTATTAATAACTTTCTTCAATCTTTACACAGGAAAATGGAATTATACTTAAGATCTTACAAATATTTTCTCTCTTTCTCTCTCTTAATGACTTACTCTCCAATCCACCAAAAAGATCTCTCCCACGACAGATCCACTCATCCCTTTATATAGGGTAGTACATAGTGAATGACAGCTAAGCTATCCTTTATTTTCGGAAATGTCTTGCGAAGTGTCGCAGACGTACAAACATTCGTATTCGCGACACTTCTTAACTTTCGCCGGGTTTCATATCCTCCTATCGTCATCCAATGCGTCATTTATATTTAACCTTCTGCGACTGACTCGCAATGTTGTTATCCATTGTCTTCGCGAGTTGTTGTTGTGGCGATATTATGATCCTACACCCGGAAGTGTCACAACATGGAATGGGTTGAAGAAACTCTTTTTAGAGAGATATTTTCCTGCATCCAAGGCTACTCAAATTCGCAAGGAGATTTGTGGGATGAAGCAAAACGTGGGAGAATCCTTATATGAATGTTGGGAACGGTACAAGAGATTGGTTGCAAGCTGCCCTCACCGCCAATTTAGTGACGCTATGATAATCCAATACTTCTATGAAGGACTCCAATCAAGTGATAGGAATCTTATTGACGCTGCGGGTGGTGGTGCACTAGTTAGCAAAACGGTGGCACAAGCTAGAGAGTTGATTGAAAATATGGCAGCGAACTCACAACAATTCTTAAGTCGTGGTTCGGATGTGATTCTAAGAAGGGTGAGTGAAGTGAGCGAGGTGGAGGAACTTCGTCAACAAATGGGTAACATGACAGCAATGTTGCAACAAGTTGCATCCACGGTTATACCAAGTTCTCCTCAATCTTATGAAGACGAGCAAGCTAATGCGATCTTTCCAAATCAACCAAGACGGTGTGATCCCTACTCCAACACTTACAATCCGGGATGGAGAGATCACCCCAATTTTAGCTATGCCAACAAGCAAGGAGCGGTTCAACAACCTACCTTCAACTCTTCAAGTGGATTTCAACCTCAACAACAACAATTCCAGCCGAGACAACAATTTCAGCAACCTCAAGCACAACAATCAATGCAAAATCAAGGTTCGGATATTGATTCAAAGCTTCAAACAATGATGCAAGGTATTTCTACCATGTTTAAAGAGAGTCAACAAGAGACTAAGAGTGCTATCAAGGAGTTGCAAACACAAATGGGTTCCATGGCTATTGAGTTGAACCAATTGAAGGCGCAAAATAGTGGGAAACTCCCTTCTCAACCTATCAACCCAAAAGAGGGTGTCAATGCTATTACGTTGAGAAGTGGTACACAACTTGTGCAACCCAAAATTACTGATTCGGGCAAGGTGGACACACCCAAGGAACCTGTTTTGGAGGAGAATAATGAGGATACTCCACAAACTTCTAAGGTACCTATTCCTAACTCTAAAACTCCGGTTTCTACTTATGTTCCTCCTTTACCTTTTCCTCGCAGATTTGCAAGTTCTAAGAAGGCGGAACTAGAAAAGGAGATTTTAGACGTTCTTAAATAGATCCATGTGAACATACCACTCATTGATGCTATCAAGCAAGTTCCAAAGTATGCAAAGGTGTTGAAGGACTTGTGTACCAACAAACAAAGGCTCAAAGGTAATGAAGTGCTTAGTGTGGGGGAGAATGCTTCGGCAATCTTACAACACAAACTCCCACTTAAGTGCAAGGATCCGGGTAGTTTTGACATTCCGTCACGATTGGTAACACAACTTTTAACAAAGCTATGTTGGATTTAGGCGCATCCGTTAATGTTATGCCTGCGTCAATGTATAATTCACTTGATCTTGGTCCTCTTAAAAAGGATGACATTGTATTGCAATTAGCCGATCGCTCTAATGTCTACCCAATGGGTATTGTTGAGGATGTTCTTGTGCAGGTTAATCAACTTGTATTTCCAGCGGACTTTTGTGTGTTAGAGATGGATAAAGGTTCTCCGGACTCGTCTCTTCCATTGCTTCTTGGGCGTCCCTTCATGAAAACGGCGAAAACCATAATTGATGTGGACAAGGGAACGCTAACTATGGAGTTTGATGGAGAAACAATACGTTTCAACATTTTCGAGACGATGAGATATCCTAGCGATGTCCACTCTTGTTTCTCCATTGATGTTATATTGGCACAACAAATGTTTGAATTAAACGGTGATGATGCTTTGGAAACCGTGTTAACTACATCCATGGATAATGGTGTAGATTGTGGTAATGAAGTCAAGGAAGCCCTTGGTGATCTTAATTCCCTCCAAGGATGCCCGAAAACTCATAATATCTCTTTTATTTCTTTACCATGCAGTGATGAAAAGCTTGTACCTTCAATTATTAAATCTCCGATTTTAGAATTGAAACCTCTTCTGAAACCACCTTAAGTACTTGTACTTGGGTGATAATGAAGAGTTACTGGTGATTGTTTCTAACAAGCTTAGTGATTACAGGAGCAAAAACTTCTAAGGGTACTAAGGAAGTACAAGACGGCCATAGGATGGACAATTGCCGATATCAAGGGTATTAGCCCTGCCGTTTGTATGCACAAAATTCGTTTGGAGGATGATGCAAAGCCTAAAAGGGACGCGCAACGTCGTTTGAATCCTCCCATGATGGAAGTTGTGAAAAAGGAGATACTCAAGCTTTGGAAGTGGGTGTTATCTACCCCATATCCGATAGCAAGTGGGTAAGCCCGGTACAAGTAGTACCAAAGAAATCGGGTGTGACAGTGGTGGAGAATGATAAGAATGAACTTGTCCCAACTCGTGTGCAAACCGGTTGGAGGGTTTGTATTGATTATAGAAAATTGAATGCCACCACTAGAAAAGACCATTTTTCATTACCTTTTATTGATCAAATGCTTGAACGTTTAGCTGGACACTCTTACTATTGCTTTCTTGATGGCTATTCAGGTTATAATCAGTTGTGATAAGCCAGGAGGACCAAGAGAAAACCACTTTCACTTGTCCTTTCGGTACTTTTGCTTATAGAAGGATGCCTTTTGGCTTGTGCAATGCTCCGGCTACTTTTCAAAGGTGTATGGTAAGTATCTTTTCGGAATATGTTGAAAACATAATCGAAGTGTTCATGGATGACTTTAGTGTCTTTGGTGATTCTTTTGACCTTTGCTTGAACAATTTGTCTCTAATCCTTGAACGATGTGTTGAAACAAATCTTGTGCTAAATTGGGAGAAGTGCCATTTCTAAAGGCTTGGAAGTCGATAAATCTAAGATAGACCTTATTCGTGCTCTAACCCCTCCCACTACGGTGAGGGAGATACGTTCTTTTCTTGGTCATGCAGGTTTTTATCGTAGGTTCATCAAGGATTTTTCCAAGATAGCATCACCACTTTGTAACTTATTGCAAAAAGTGTGGTTTTTAACTTTGATGAGAAATGTATGGCGGCATTCAATCGTTTGAAAGAACTTTTGATTTCAGCCCCTATCATTAAACCACCGGATTGGAGTAAGCCGTTTGAACTCATGTGTGATGCAAGTGACTATGCCGTTGGTTCGGTGCTTGGGCAACGTGTGGGGAAGCTTCCTCATGCTATCTATTATGCTTCTAGAACGTTGAATGAGGCCCAACAAAATTACACAACCACTGAAAAAGAGTTATTAGCCATTGTTTTTGCTTTAGAAAAGTTTCGCTCTTATCTAATTGGTACAAAAGTTGTTGTCTTTTCTGATCATGCAGCACTTAGATACTTGCTTACAAAGAAAGAGGCGAAACCGAGGCTCATACGATGGATATTACTCTTGCAAGAGTTTGATATTGAAATCAAAGACAAGAAAGGAATTGAGAACACCATTGCGGATCACTTGAGCCGACTTGCTGTGGACAAGGAGACTATCCCGTTGCGTGAAAGTTTCCCGGATGAGCAACTTTTCTCAATTGCCTTTGGAGAACCATGGTATGCCGATATTGTCAATTACTTAGTTTCTAAACAAATCCCAAAGAACTTGTCTCGTGCTGAGAGGGACAAACTTAAGAGGTTAGGGAACCAATACATATGGGATGATCCGTACTTATGGAAACATGGTAGTGACCAAGTAATACGAAGGTGCGTGCCCGAATCCGAATTTAACTCTATCTTGTCTTTTTGTCACTCTTATGCTTGCGGAGGACATTTTGGGAGTAAGAGAACCGCACACGAGGTACTTGAAAGTGGTTTTTATTGGCCAACTTTGTTTAAGGATGCACATATATTTTGTACAACTTGTGATAGGTGCCAAAGAACCGGCAATCTAGGTGCCCGAAATCAAATGCCGCAAACTTATATTCAATTTATTGAAGTTTTTGATGTATGGGGTATTGATTTTATGGGGCCTTTTGTCAACTCCCATGGGAATTTTTATATCTTACTTGCGGTTGATTATGTCTCGAAATCGGTGGAAGCTAAAGCCACCCCAACTAATGATTCTAAAGTGGTTTCAGATTTTGTGCAAGCTCACATTTTTGCAAGGTTTGGAATTTCAAGAGCCATAATTAGCGATGGGGGTTCTCACTTCAAAAACAGGATTCTACAAAGCTTGTTGACGAAGTACAATGTGTCGCATAAGATTGCAACACCTTATCATCCCCAAACCAATGGACAAGCCGAGATGTCTAACCGGGAGGTGAAATCTATTCTAGAAAAGACGGTGAATCCAACAAGGAAAGATTGGAGCATGCGACTTAATGATGCTTTGTGGGCGTATAAAACCGCATATAAAACACCTATTGGAATGTCTCCTTTTAGGCTTGTGTATGGTAAACCTTGTCACTTACCCGTGGAAATTGAGCATAAGGCGTTTTGGGCTATTAAGCAATGCAACATGGAGATGGATGGCGCTGGAAAGAAAAGGAAGTTACAACTCCAAGAGATAGAGGAGCTTCGCAATGATGCATTTGAAAGCTCGCGAATTTATAAGGAAAAGACGAAAGCATTTCATGATAACATGATTTCTAGGAAACAATTTTGCATTGGGCAGAAAGTGCTTTTGTTTAATTCTCGCTTGCAATTATTTCCGGGTAAATTAAGTCACGATGGATCGGACCTTTTATTGTTACTAATGTGTTTTCTCATGGTGCAGTGGAAATTGTAGCATAGCTACAGGGAAAGAACTTAAAGTTAATGGGCACCGGTTGAAACCATATTATGAGAATTTCACTTCCGAAGTGGTGGAAGGAGTTAACTTTGTGGATGTACTCCCTCTGGAGGAGTCATAGAAAAGCAAGGAGTTAGTCGGGCTGACGACTTTAAACCAAGCGCTAATTGGGAGGCAACCCAAAGGATGAGTATTTCTTGTCTTGTATTTATTTCTTTTCTTGTTTTTAGTTTTTCTTGTTTTGTTTTTACTTTGTTTTTGCTGATTTCTTATTAGGATTTCCCACCTTGACTTACTTTGGACGATTCAATTTACATTGAGGACAATGTAAAGTTTAAGTGTGGGGGAGTGGTTTATGTTGTAAATTTTTGCAATTTTTCAACTTTTTTGTGAACTAGTGAATAAGAAACCTCCAACTTGTAGTTAGTTTAGAGTCACATAGTATACATGTCGCTAAGATTACATCGAGAATCTCACAATAGTGACTGAACTTAGAGATGACAGAGAACATGATCGGGTTTCTTAATTGTATGAGAGTTAAAGTTGGATTTAACCATGCCAGTGGCAAATAAGGTGCAGATCGAATTCGGTATTAGAACAAAGTGATCCCCTATAGTGGAGACTACCCATGTTACATAATGTGAGGCACCAATCTTCAATTCTTTGTACCTGTCTAAATTTGTGCTTTTAGAGTGTGTGTCACCGTACGTAAATTCCGGGCAGAATGGTGAGCTGTCCAATTTCCCACGATAGAAGCACTATTTTGATCTCTTGAGTGCTATTTTTATCAACCATGTTGGTGACATCGAATTGCTAACTTACATACCACTTGTGATCTTGTTCGCAGTTAGCACCATCAACCTTATCTCTCTCTACACCAACGGGTCCATAGAAACACCATCATCATCAACAAGAGGAGCATCACAAATTCGAAGGAAAGTTGAACACGTTCGAGGTTTACAAGCAACGGTACAGAAATGGGCAGATTTCAGATTTGAGTAAAGCAACAAAACAGGGGCAGAATTTTTATAAGTTGAAGACTATTATACAAGAGTGGAAATTATTAAGGATGAGAATTCGAGAAGTCTATGATATCAAGACATATAAGTTGTGAAGATTCAAGCGGTAAAGTACTTATACCATGGCATTGTACTTACATTTTTATTTTTGTATTTTACTTTCTCTTGTCTCAAAAAAAAAAAAAAAAAAAAAAAAAAAATTGAAAATAAAAAAAAAAAAAAAAAAAAAAAAAAAAAAAAAAAAAAAAGAGAGAAAAAAAAATGAGACAAGAGAAAAGTTTTAGGTTTGTTAATAGTTTTTATTATTTTGTTTTATTTTTATTTTGTATTTGTTTTATCTCTTATTTAAAAAAAAAAAAAGGGTATTAAAAAAAAAAAAAATTGGGTTTGTATAGTTTGTTTTTATTTTTGTATTCTTTCAATAAAGCCTATGGAAAGAAGGAATATCTATAATGAAGTTTCAAGCGACAAGGAATTTGAGGGAAAGAATCATATTGTCAAGATTCTACGAAGTTCAAGAGTTATCATCAAGAGTTGAAGACCGAAGAAGAAGATGAGGACACCGATAGAAGACCGAAGACGTTTCTATGGATGCTGTGAGAGTGGTGCTAGCTGCACGCCGAACGGATTCACGGTAAGTAAGCATATTTCCACCTTCGTTAAATGGTTGATTTCCTTTCGAATAGATCGTCAGAAAAATGGGTTTTCAAAAATATATAAAAGATGTGGGTTTTCAAAATATTTGGAGGGTTTTTACCTTCCTACCATTCAACGTGTCGCAGGATTCTCTCTTCATTCCAACCTGGACACATGTGTGACCCATAAAAAGCTGTTTATTATTGAGAGCAATTTCATAAAACCCTTTCTTGTGAGGCAGAGTCGAGACTTTTGATCACTCCGAACCCGAATTTTAGTCGAAAAGGGATGGTTATCTCTCTCTCAACTTTTAAGAATGAGATTGTGTTCATTTATGTGTCTAACTTCTTATGACTAGTGTGCAGAATCTCTATGTCTTCTTAGCACGTTGGATGCTATCATTACGGAGAACTAGTAAGTTGGAAAAATAGGTTTTGTGGGTATATCTCTAGTAAACCCTCACGAGACTATAACTCGTCCACTAGGGACACCTAGGGGTTTAAAGGCTTGTTATTTATGCTAAAAGTGACCGTAGCCTCGACGACACGGAGTTGTTGTATTTTATTGTTTTGTTTGATTTGCTCGAGGACTAGCAAAGTCTAAGTGTGGGAGAATCTGATAGGTGTAGAATACACCGTATTTACTATCTAGTAGTTACGCTTTCTTTGCTATTTTTCTTGTGAAATATGTACTTTACGTGTGTTTTGAGTCTTATAGGTACTCTGGAGTCGCACGGACGAAAAGAAGAAGAAACTATCCAAATTGAGCCAAAAGGACAAAATTGTCATTTCATGGGCGGACACTATCTGGAGCTGAGCCTAGGTTAAGGGGCAACTCTATGTAGTGAAATATAAAAACAAGCCAGCTGATGTTAAGGGGTGGCCACATGTTATTGGATATTCCTTGGGGTATCCCCTAGCCTGTGTAGAAGGGTACCCTTATCCATCCCTTGCTCTTAACCCAACCCTAGTTCGAGACAAGAAGATATTTCTTCCTTCTCATTTACTCCTCTCTTTTTCACCGAAATCGAGACTTAAGACAAGAAGCTACTGCTATTTCAAGAACAGATCGAGAAACACACAGAGGTGATGGGTTTCTTTGGAATCGATGGAATTAAGAGGTACAACGAGACAGAGGTGATGGGTTTATGGTAATTGCTAAAATCGAAGCTCAGAGAGGATGAATTGATGAAACAGAGATGATGTTGCTTCGATTATGGTGGTATTGATCGGCTCGACAGAGGAAGAAATTGGGTTGCTGTGATTCGAGAACTGAGATCGGTGATGGTCTGAGAACAAGAAGACCCTGACGCTGTTGATGGGCTATTATGTGAAATTGATGTTCTGGTGGAATGGGTTTTTGGTAATTGTTGAAATTGATTTCAAATTGATCAGCAGATGAAGAATTTGTGAGTGTTGCTCTTTGAAATGGATTGTGCTTATTTGGTTACGCAATTGAAGATGGAGTGAGCTGTTGGCTGAGGAGTTAGAAGCTGCTGTGAGTTTGAATGGCTGAGCTGCAACTCATGCAGTGGTGATTACTAGTGGTGGCAGAATGAATGGGTTGGAGGTTAGGCTCTGTGGTGGTAATGGTTCATGGTTGTTGGCAATATATTGCAGTTGAGTCTATTTTGGTCATTACAGCTGAAGATGAACCTGAGATGAAGGCACTGCAATGCTGGTGGTGGTGCTGTGCCAGGGAATTGGTAATGAACTCTGGTGGTATTTGTACTGACATGGCAGGCTGCAGCTTGGCTGTGTTAAGCTGCAAGTGATGTAGCTCTAGTTGAGGCTACTCAGCTGAGGCAGAGTGAAGCCAAGGATGAAACACAGAAGAGAGGCAATGGTGGTGGCAGGCTAAGTTTAATTTGCAGGGAGGTGCTGAATGAATGAGCCAAGAACTAATATGAAGGGACCTGAGATTACAGGACTGGTTGAATGTTGCAATTGAGCTGTGGTAATGTTGTTGTGCTCTGAGGTTGAATGAGCAGGATATGGGAGTGCTGAAATGGGAGAGCAGATGTTGCAGGGAGAATAAAATTGGTGGTTGTGGATGTGCCAGGTGATAAGGAATTTTGCTTTATGGAGGAGTCACATTGCGATTCTGGTTAGTAAAGGCAAGGACTCATGTGAATGAGTTGCGGTATAAAGTGCGGTGGAGTGTTGGCTTAGTTTGTCTTGAGTGAATGATGTCTGGTGAAAATGGTGGTAGTGGTGTTGGATCCGGGCTTGTCTTTGCAGTTTTCAAATGGAAGGAGGGGTCTTGTGTAGTATGCTAGATATGAAGTAGGGATAAATGGTGTTGGCCTGGGAATGTAATGCAGACTATGGAATGTCTGGTGCTGTTGTAAATTGTCCTGGGTTTGTACTGGTTTTGGCCTGTGGCAGTGGATGGCTGCAGCTGAACATAAAACTTGATGGTGGCTGTTGATGATGCAATTACAGTGAATGCGAGGTCTCAGGTGCAAGACCTTGCCGCTGTTGGAGCTGATAATGGCGCTAGAGTGGCAGGTGATGGTCTAACAGATGAAGGTGGTGTTGTTGGGAGTTTGTTGCAGGTCAGGATTGAAGGCTGTGATGGCTCAGTGGTGGTGCAATAAATTGAATTGGCAGAGTGGAATTGATGGCTTGGATTGTAATTTGAGGTTACTGGGAAGAGATGGCCTGGGTCTATGCATTGTGAGTTGCTGAGTTGAGCTGCAGGGTCTTGGATTGAGAATATGACAAGGGAAGCAATAAGTTCAGGAAGTATGGCTACTGTTGCCGTGTTTATGCTGCAATGGAGCAGTTGGGATGGAGTGTTGTGGCGACAGAAGTTCAGTGCAGGGAATGTGGATATTCAAGGGAGAATCTGTTAGGCTGAGTGAAATGGAGAGTTGGGTTGTGTTGGTTATCTTGAGGTTTTGTGAGCCAGAGAAGAAGGGTTTTGAATTCAATGAATGTTGGGGGCTAATGAGACTCAGATGAATCATGAATTGCGAGGTTATTGCGGGAGACAACTATAGATTTCTTGAGCAGCTAGGAGTCATGACTGGGAAAGCTACTGGTCGAGCGGATTGTGTTGCTTTTGTAATGAAGCATAGCGAGGTGGTCTTTGTGTTATGTTGCGGCTGAACCGGAGTATGTCTTGTTGCGGAGTTGAGGAACCGGTATTGTCTTGAAGTTCTGAGGAGGATTGAATGAGTTGAGTTGTACACATGGGGCCAACATGGCCGGAAGCACAATCATGGTGCAAAGCAAAGTCGAGCTAGTGCAATGGCCTAGGCCAAGGTGACTTAGATTTCGACTCGAGATGGATCAGCGACTCACCCCGACTCATGGGCGACTCGGTTTGACTCGGCCGACCGAGTTGACCCGCCGATTCTATTGAGTTGACTCATCGATCCGGTGGACCGGGGCGGATTTTGCCGGTCACCTGAGATGTTTCCCACTTAGGACTCGCCAATTTCCGCCATGATCCCATTTTCCAGCGACAGTTTTTGGCGGGAAATTTTCACATGGGTTTCTCCTTCTTATGGGCTTGGTGGATTTTCATCTAATGGACTTTAAAGACTAGACCTAATTTTAGAAGTTGGAGGAAAGCTATAAAGGGAAGGTCTTCTACAACTTATAATATATCTTATTCTTGGAATTTTGTAGAGCCACTTTTGTTTACGCTTCTAGGGTTTGCTTTTGTTCTTCTTCTTCATTATTTTATTATTGAATATTGATTATGATGAACTCCATAGCTATGAGTAGCTAAACATATTATTGGTTATGGGATAAAAGTTGATTTCTCAACATGCTTTTGATTCAATGAATTAGTTTTGTCTCAGTAATTATTGTTTGCGATTCACAATTAATAGTGTTACAAGATTTGAAACTTGTTAGGTTGAGTCCGGAATCAATCCGATTTGTGTTCATCTCTATAGCTATATTAGGGTTTTCAATACGAAAAAGTTGTTTATCCCTGATTCTAAGTAGCATAATTGTGGTTAGTGCTTGTAGTGATATATCCTACTAGTCACAAGTGAATCATAACTTTTGTTAAAACGTTTAGTGCTTTTACACATTCGTTTGCATTGATGAGTCTTATTCCATAAAACTTAATGCTTTAGGGAGTTAAACTTAATTGTGCTTTTACACTTTAGGTTGCTTTCTACGAAGAATTCACATATGCATCTTTTAATGTGGTTGTGATGAAAACAGGGAATTAACGGGTTATACTTGTGATCAAGATATCCTAGGACTTTTAATAAATACGAGATTAAATACCAATTTTAATCATTGATGATAATACATGTTTGTGATTGATACTATCCCGTGACCAATATCTCCTCCTTATTGATAATTCGAATTACTTACTTTGCTTTCAATTACTTTTATTTGCTTAGATACAACAAACATACCTTGTGGTTACTTAGAAACTGAAATTTTATAACAACGAAAGCCTCTCTGTGGATACGAACTCTTTCTTATCGCATACTATATTTATATCTAGTTGATTGAGAAAGTGAAATTATATTTTACGGATTGACAACCGACCAATACTAAAGCTTTTGGACGTGGGTGTTATCTACCCCATATCCGATAGCAAGTGGGTAAGCCCGGTACAAGTAGTACAAAAGAAATCAGGTGTGACGGTTGTGGAGAATGATAAGAATGAACTTGTCCCAACTCGTGTGCAAACCGGTTGGAGGGTTTGTATAGATCACAGAAAATTGAATGCCACCACTAGGAAATATCATTTTCCATTTTCTTTTATTGATCAAATGCTTGAACGTTTAGCTGGACACTCTTAATTGCTTCCTTGATGGCTATTCAGGTTACAATCAGATTGTGATAGCGCCGGAGGATCAAGAGAAAACTACTTTCACTTGTCCTTTCGGTACTTTTGCTTATAGAAGGATGCCTTTTGGCTTGTGCAATGCTCCATCTACTTTTCAAGGTGTATGGTAAGTATCTTTTCAGAATATGTTGAAAACATAATCGAAGTGTTCATGGACGATTTTAGTGTCTTTGGTGACTCATTTGACCTTTGCTTGAACAACTTGTCTCCAATCCTTGAACGATGTGTTGAAACAAACCTTGTGCTGAATTGGGAGAAGTGCCATTTTATGGTAACTCATGGCATAGTTTTAGGCCATATAATATCTTCTAAAGGCTTGGAAGTTGATAAATCTAAGATAGACCTTATTCGTGCTTTAACCCCTCCACTACGGTGAGGGAGATACGCTCTTTTCTTGGTCATGCAGGTTTTTATCGTAGATTTATCAAGGACTTTTCCAAGATAGCATCACCACTTTGTTACTTATTGCAAAAAGATGTGGTTTTTAACTTTGATGAAAAGTTTATGGCGGCATTCAATCGTTTGAAAGAACTTTTGATTTCATCCCCTATCATTAAACCACCGGATTGGAGCAAGCCTTTTGAGCTCATGTGTGATGCAAGTGACTATGCGGTTGGTGCGGTGCTTGGGCAACGTGTGGGGAAGATACCTCATGCTATTTGTTATGCTTCTAGAACGTTAAATGAGGCCCAACAAAACTACACAACCACTGAAAAAGAGTTGTTAGCCATTGTTTTTGATTTGGAAAAGTTTCGCTCTTATCTAATTGGTACAAAAGTTGTTGTTTTTTCTGATCATGCAGCACTTAGGTACTTTCTAATGAAGAAAGAAGCGAAACCGAGGCTCATACGATGGATTTTACTCTTGCAAGAGTTTGATATTAAAATCAAGGAAAAGAAAGGAATTGAGAAAACCGTTGCGGATCACTTGATCCGTCTTGCTGTGGACAAGGAAGCTATCCCATTGCGTGAAAGTTTCCCGGATGAACAACTATTCTCAATTGCCTTTGGAGAACCATGGTATGCCGATATTG
This sequence comes from Papaver armeniacum, assembly GCA_023531295.1. Lineage (NCBI taxonomy): Eukaryota > Viridiplantae > Streptophyta > Magnoliopsida > Ranunculales > Papaveraceae > Papaver > Papaver armeniacum. Next base: position 110,731 of record JAJJWW010017186.1, read on the forward strand.
TCAATTACTTGGTGACTAAGCAAACCCCAAAGAACTTGTCTCGTGCTGAGAGGGACAAACTTAAGAAGTTAGGAAACCAATACATATGGGATGATCCATACTTGTGGAAACATTGTAGTGACCAAGTAATAAGAAGGCGCGTTCCCAAATCTGAATTTAATTCTATCTTGTCCTTTTGTCACTCTTATGCTTGCGAAGTACATTTTGGGAGTAAGAGAACCGCTCACAAGGTACTTGAAAGTGGTTTTTATTGGCCAACCTTGTTCAAGGATGCGTATATACTTTTTACAACTTGTGATAGGTGCCAAAGAACAGGCAATCTAGGTGCCCGAAATCAAATGCCACAAACTTTTATTCAATTTATTGAAGTTTGTGATGTATGGGGTATTGATTTTATGGGTCCTTTTGTCAACTCCCATGGGAATTTTTATATCTTACTTGTTGTTGATTATGTCTCTAAATGGGTGGAAGCTAAGGCCACCTCAACTAATGATTCTAAAGTGGTTTCAGATTTTGTGCAAGCTAATATTTTTGCAAGGTTTGGAATTCCAAGAGCCATAATTAGCGATGGGGGTTCTCACTTCAAAAACATGATCTTACAAAGCTTGTTGAAGAAGTATAATGTGTCGCACAAGATTGCAACACCTTATCATCCCCAAACAAATGGACAAGCCGAGGTTTCTAACCGAGAGGTGAAATCCATTCTAGAGAAGGCGGTGAACCCAACAAGGAAAGATTGGAGCATGCGACTTAATGATGCTTTGTGGGCTTATAGAACCGCATACAAGACACCTATCGGGATGTCTCCCTTTAGTCTTGTGTATGGTAAACCTTGTCATTTACCCGTTAAAATTGAGCATAAGGCGTTTTGGGCTATTAAGCAATGCAATATGGAGATGGATGGGGTTGGAAAGCAAAGGAAGTTACAACTCCAAGAGCTAGAGGAGCTTTAAAATGATGCATTTGAAAGCTCACGCATTTATAAGGAAAAGATGAAAGCATTTCATGATAACATTATTTCTAGGAAACAATTTTGCATTGGGCAAAAAGTGTTTTTATTTAATTCTCACTTGCATTTATTTCCGGGTAAATTAAGGTCACGATGGATCGGACCTTTTATTGTTACTAATTTGTTTTCTCATGGTGCAGTGGAAATTCGTAGCATAGCTACATGAAAAGAACTTAAAGTTAATGGACACCGGTTGAAACCATATTATGAGAATTTCACTTCCGAAGTGGTGGAAGGAGTTAACTTTGTGGAAGTAATCCCTCTGGAGGAGTCATAGAAAGCAAGGAGATAGTCGGGCTGATGACTTTAAACCAAGCGTTAAATGGGAGGCAACCCAAAGGATGAGTATTTCTTGTCTTGTTTTTAGTTTTTCTTGTCTTGTTTTTATTTTTTCTGATTTCTTGTCACATATCATGTTAAATTTTTCCCACCTTGACTTACTTTGGATGACTCAATTTAAATTGAGGACAATGTAAAGTTTAAGTGTGGGGGAGTGGTTAAGCATTTGCATTGTAAAATTTTCATGAAATTTTCAACTTTTGTGTAAATTAGTAAATAAAAAACTCCAACTTGTGGTTAGTTTAGAGTCACATAGTATACATGTCGCTAAGATTACATCGAGATTCTCATAAGAGTGACTGAACTTAGAGATGATAGAGAACATGATCGGGTTTCTTAATTGTATGAGAGTTAAAGTTGGATTTAACCATGCCAGTGGCAAATAAGGTGCAGACTGAATTCGGTATTAGAGTAGCGGTCCCCTATAGTGGATACTACCCATGTTACATCATGAGAGGCACCGACCTTCACTTCTTTGTACCTGTCTAAATATGTGCTTTTAGAGTGTGTGTCACCGTACGTAAACTCCGGGTAGAATGGTAAGCTACCCAACTGATAGGTGTAGAATACACCGTATTTACTATCTAGTAGTTACGCTTTCTTTGCTATTTTTCTTGTAAATTATGTACTTTACGTGTGTTTTTGAGTTATTAGGTACTCTGGAGTCATTGGGAGCAAAAGAAGGAGAAAGCATCCAATTGGAGCGAAAAGGAGCACAAAGGCTGACCTCTTTTCTTGTTCACGTGCATTCATTAATTCGATTTATTGAGAACCGAGCCTAGCCGAGCCAATAGGAGGCGAACACCGCAGACTTAGTATAGAGAAGCATGGAGCAGAGAACCTTGGTGGCCCTTAATAATGAGTGGGTGCTTATAGTTTTTGGTTACCCCTTATCTTACCAGTTGGGGTGGATAAATCCAGATTCTTACATAATACCTAAAATTCAGAGAAGAAGTTTATTTCTTCTTCTTCATCGATTTTTGTCAAACTGTGAGGGCGGCACCATCATGAGATCGAAATTGGTGGTAGTGAAACTAGTGGTTGCCGATGATGGAAGATCGATGTATTGCCGAGAGATCGAGATGTGTAATGAGCTGAGATTAACAGTTCCGTTTAGAGCCAAACCTGAGAAGGAAATAGGGTTCGAGCAAGAAATCAGAGATGGGTTTTTGCAGCTGTGAAGATTCAGGTCGGGAATAAAATGAAGAAGCAGTGGCGATTGAGATTCTGGTTTGTTTTGATTGGAATTTTCAGTTTGGAGGCTTGCTGTCTATCTCTGAGAAGAAGGAAGATTGAAATCGAGAAATTTGGATCTGAGAAGATGAATCAGAGAGATGGAGTCGAGAGGATCATATCAAAATAAGGGTTTACTAAGAACCAGAGGAAGAAATTCAGAATCTCAGAAGCTAGGGTTTGGTGGCTGTGACAATGTTAAAATGGGTTTTGTTTCAGGAAATTTGAGATGGTATTGGTGTTGATGAAATGAGTTGTTGATGCTGGAAACGATTCATAGAAACAGGGTTTGGTTGTGCTGATGGTGAATTAAAATTACAGGGTCTCTGTGTGGTTGAATCTGGTGCCTTAGATGTATGCCAGGGATGAATGGGCTCAAGGTTAGGCTGGAGATGAAATGGGTGACTGAGAAGGAGGTGCAGAATGTGGACTGGAGCTTGCAAGACTTGGAGTTGGTTATGTTGCAGGTGGCTTGAACCTGGTGGAATTGAAGTGATGCTGGAGAGTATTGGCAATGGAATTGGTGGCTGCTTGTAAGGAACTGAGATGGTAGTGCACATGAGTTGTTGGCTATGCAGTGGTGGAACTGGTGATATGCGCTGTGCAGAGATGGAGCTAACAAGAGAAGGTTGGTGACTGCAGTGTCTAAACTGCAGGGTTGGCCAGTATTGATTGAGCTGCTGTTATGTGCTATGTGGAAGTAAAAGCTGAAGTGCATATGGAGTTGGCTCTAAGATGTTTAAATGAACCTGGTGATATTGGTGAATGCAAGCTACAGCTCAGATGGAAGATAAAGAAGAGATGGTGATTGTGTACTGAAATAGAGTTGAACCTGTAGCTCAATTTATGGGAAACTGCAGGTGGAATAGGTGGCCTGACTGGGAAGGATATGTTAAGAGATGGCTTGTCTGTTGAGCAGGTTGAACTGAAGATGCAGTGGTGTTGTGTGTGCTTGTTGTTGGTGAGATGGGGATTGTATGAAATCGCAGTTGCTGCTGATACAGGGAATGGTGGTATAGCTGGGCTGAGATGAATTAAAAAATTGATGTTGATGTTACAACTGAAGAGAATTGGTGCCGGTGTTGTTCATTTTGAGTTGAAGTATTGCAGGTAGAATGCAGTGAAGCTGAAAGCAGATGAATGCTTAGGCAGCCCGAGTACTGGTTAGTTAAATGCTTGGTTTGCTAGTTATGGATGTTAAGTCTAGTAGATGCAGTAAGGTGAATCATTGAGCGAGGTTCAGTGCTGTTGCTGGCACTTGGAAGTTGAATTCAAGATTGCAGGTGATGCTGCTAAGAATTGCAGGAAACTATCCAAGCTACTTGCAATGGTTGAGTTCAAGTGTTGAAGGTGCAAATTGGCTGCGAGAGAGAGAAGGCAGATGGTCATGATGTTGTTCTTGAGGAATTTGAGATGCAAAATGATGATGTTAACTGAAATTGCAGGGAAATTACAGAGGCCAGCCATCATGGCTGGCAGTGAAACACAATCATGGTGCGGCAGGGCCATCATGGCTGAGCACAATGATTGCAACAGCTCAGGCCAAAGCAAGTCAGACTACTCAGTTCTGATTCGGTTCCAACTCAGCTCCTGACTCGTAACGTCGTTAGTGACCGTTATTGACCGTCAGCATTTGACGGTTGACTGTTATGTTTGACCGGTGACCGGGTGGACTTTGCCGGTCACCGGAGCCGTTTTCCGGGCACTTTTCCGGCCGTTTTCCGGCGACGATTTTTGGGTCATATTTTCTACATGGGTCTCTCCTCCTTATGGGCTTGGTGGATTTTCATCTAATGGACTTTGAAGACTAGACCTAATTTTAGAAGTTGGAGAAAAGCTATAAAGGGAAGGTCTTCTACAACTTATCTTATATCTTATTCTCGGAACTTTGGAGAGCCGTTTTTGGTTACGCAACTAGGGTTTGCTTTTGTTCATCTTCTTCTTTATTCCATTGATATTTTTGGTGATGAAGTCTATAGCTATGAGTAGCTAAATTCTCTATTATTGGTTAAGGATGTAGTCCGATTTCTAAAACTTGTGTTTGCTTCATGTATTAGTTTTCTCTCTTGATTATCGTTCAATTCTCTACTGTTTTTATGATCACATGATTGAAGTATTGTGATAGGATTATGGTGTTTGATTAGTTAAGTGGCCAATTAATTGAACTTGCATCTTAGTCCATAGCTATTTTAGGGTTTTTCATCAAGCGATAACCTTGAATACGAGTAGCATGATATGTTTACGGTTTGTAGTGATACACTCTCGTAATCATATGTAGAGTTTGACCATTGTCCGAATTGTTTTGCGCAACGCATGACAATTGCATTGATTAGCCTATTTCTGAAACTTAATGCTCCTAGGAATTGAACTTGATTAGCGCAAGGCGTTAGGTTATTCTTTAGGTAGAATTCACATACGCAGCCCTAATGTGTGTGTTGATGAACTTGAGAAATTAATAGATTATCTTGCTTTCTTGATTCTCTAGGCTTTTGATAACACAAGAGATTAAATCGTAATTCTAATCATATATGCAAGCACATGTCTAAGATTGAAGATGAACTCCTTGACCAATATCTCTCTCTATTGATTATTATCTACAACTTATTTGCTTTTAATTTGCTTTTGTTGCTTACATAAAATTCAGAAATTCCCCCCAATTGGTTACTTTAAGAAATTGATTACGAAATAACTACAATTGTCTCTCTGTGGATACGAACTCTTTCTTATCATATACTTTAGGAAAGTGAAATTATTTTTGACGCATACGACAGCGATCACCAACCTCCCACCAATAGAAGCACTATTTTGATCTCTTGAGTGCTATTTTATCAATCATGATGGTGACATCGAATTGCTAACTTACATACCACTTGTAATCTTGTTCGCAATTAGCGCCATCCACTTTATCTCTCTCTACACCAACAGGTCCATAGAAACACCATCATCATCAACAAGAGGAGCATCACATATTTGAAGGAAAGTTGAAGACGTTCAAGGTTTACAAGCAACAATACAGAAATGAGCAGATTTCAGATTCAAGTAAAGCAACAAGACAAGGAGCAGAATTTTTACAAGTTGAAGACTATTGTACAAGAGCGAAGATTATCAAGGATGAGAGTTCGAGAAGTTTATGATATCAAGACATACAAGTTGTGAAGAATCAAGCGGTAAAGTACTTACACCATGGCCTTTGTACTTACATTTTTATTTTATCTTTATTCATATTTGTTTATTTGTATTTCATTTTCTCTTGTCTAAAAAAAAAAAAGACAAGAGAAAATTTTGTTAGGTTCATTATTAGTTTTATTATTTTGTTTTGTTTTGTTTTCATTTTGTATTTGTTTTAATTTTCTTGTCTCAATTAACTAACAAAAAAAAAAAGACAAGAATAAATACTTTACCAGCTATTTGGTTTTTGTAGAGACCTTGCCATGGTGATCCGTATTTGACAAAATGATTGTTTTCCAGTTGTATTTATATCATGCAGAATATATGTTTTTATTACTTGAATTCGACATAATTTATATTGGCATGTCTAAAATAATGTTGGCACGTAGTTACCTTTTCGGTTTTTTTCAAGAGATATGTTTTTTCCAAAGCATTATCATAATGGAATATGTCATGTGCAGTTAGACTGTGATAGAGGAAGTTTCTTTCATTAAGTGTGAATCTAAAGATCATTGTTTTCCCTATCGTAGCTAATATGTCTTCAACACAGTCTTCGTTGTTTTTCTGCAAAAGAAAATCATTACCTAAGATTTGTTTTTCTTTCCTGTCATTCCCTGTCTTTTCCAAATATAAAAGTTACCTTTACATCCACAATTGGTAATACCATCATTTTTCGTTACTCTAGTATCATCTATAGCCATTTTAGCCATTCGTCTCATTGCTGTGACTATACCATTGTTGACGCCGTCACGTACTAATAGTTGGAGAATATAACTGTCACAAAATATGCAATAGTTTTGCATCAGTTTTTTATTTTATAGATGAACTTTCATCGCTTAATATTTTTATTTATTACTGTGGCATTGGTGCACCTACTATGACCCTACATGTAATGCACCATGGTTTGCCATCCATGTAAACATTTTTTTTCTGTGCATCCTGGACATGCCATGTAGTACCACAGAGATCCTGCTTCAAAATTGTTGTTTTAACGATAAAAGTTGCGCCTTACATTGCATTTGGTTCATTTATAAGTGAAATATAATTTTAATTGAATTACTTCTCAAATGTCACCTTAAATTTTTCCTCGTCATGTAACATTTTTAATATTTCGTTGTGTGTTATATGATTTTCAAACATTTTTTTTTTGCTTCGTTGAGTGTTAAGCGCAATCCAAAAATTGAATTTAAGATTAATTTGATATGAATGTTATACGTACCTTGAAACTGTTCAAAAATGTTCAAAATAGTTGAAGTTATTATTACTATTCGAGTAACCCCATCATTTTCCAGCATAGAATCACATAATTGGGTTGTCAGATTACCCATATTACCTTTATCGAAATTCCATTGTGGCTTTGTATTAAAACATCACGTGTGAGTGCATCAGTTTCGTTTTTTCTACGTTTCATCTTACTCTTCGAAAGACCCCTTAGGATCCCTAGAGCATCTGTAGAAAATAATCAATTTAGATATTCTTATCATATCGTACTATGGATATTAAAGAGTATTTTTAAAAATTGGTATTACACCTGCTAGATCTATTCACATTTTTTTATCTTTTCTCTTAGCGTTGTGATAGGTGTCTAAAACACCTAATTTTATATCTAGTATTTATGCTTTCTTTGTTATTATTCTTGTTAATTGCATCTCTTATGTTCATTTTTGAGTGTTATAGGTACTTTGTAGTCGTTATGAACAAAAGAAGGAGAAAATCATTTAAATTGGAGCGTAAAGGCAGAATCGTCATTTCGCAGACCGAGTGATGGAAGCCAAGCCAAGCCAACTGAGTTCTATCATTATAGTGGCCTGTATCATTTTGATGGATGCCTCTATCAATTTCCATCACTACACAACCCTAAGAGTCAGAGAAGTTTTATCTTCACTCTTATCATTTGAGTTCACCTAAAATTGAGAGAATGAAGAAAAAGCATTGAGCCCATTATTCTTGAAATTTAGAGAATCGATGGGTTCAAACTGTTGCATCGGGAAATGGAGATCCGAGAAGAGTTCTGGTTCAATTGAGAGGTTAGGGTTTGTAGAGAAGACCTGTCTGGAGATAGGTGATGAACAGAGAATAAGAAGCTGGATTGTGAAGAAACTGGAAGAAAGAAGATGGAGGTTGATGTGTTGTTTGATTGAGAAATTGAGGGTTTATGAAGAATTATAAGATGGGTTTTGTGATGATGTTTGCTGCCGATAAAAAAAGGGGTTGGAACTGAAGTCTTTGTGATCTTATGGCTGGAGTTACAAGATGGCTGGCTTGGGATATGTCGCAGGTGGAGCGAGAGGCTAATGGGTTTGAGCTGAGGATTCACGAACCGAAGAAGAACTGAGATTCAAAGTTTACAAGTGGTGGTGGCTCAAGATGGTTCTGAGATGAAGTGTTGCAGCTGAACTGAATTCCTGGAGATGCAGAAGGTGGTATTTGTGGTTGCAGTTGAAATGGAAGGTGCCACTGAAGATTTTGCAGCTGAGTTATGGGTTGAGGTTGTGATTGGTGATGAAGGATGAAGGCTAGATGTATTAGTTGCAGGTGATATTGCAGTGTGCAACTGGTGTGTGATGGCAGTGTTGACGAGATGGCTCTGGCGGTATGAATGGGACTGTAATGTGATGGAAGTGATGAATTAATGAAATTGGCAAGATGTGTTTGATTCTGGTAGTCAAGGTTTAGCCAAGAAGAATCAACAGTGAGTTGCAAGTATCTTTGTGCAGTGACTGAAGCTACAGAGAAGGAATGATGATTTTGGTATGAGTTACAAAAGGGGATTGGTGCAATGTGCCAAGGAATTGGTGGTTTGCAAAGATGAGTTAATGGAGTTATCTTGAGAAGGTTATGGCTTTGAGTAAGGCTGCAAGAATTGCTTTGGCCTAGGATCAAGTCAGATGAGTTAGCCCATGACTCAGACCTGACTCTCTGACTAGAACCAGCTGACTCAGCCTTGACCGATTTTCGTTAGTCAACTGTTAACTTTAACGGTCGACTGTTAGTTTGACCAGTCACCTGAGGTACATTTTCCATTCATCTGAGGTGATTTTCCGGTCACTTCTCCGGCCATAATACCAGTTTTCCGGTGAATGTTTTTGGGACATATTTTCACATGGGTATTCCTCACATATGGGCTTGGTGGACATCTTGTTATTGGACTTTGGGCTTTGAAGGCCTAGTTTTGGAAGGATGAAAAGCTACAAAAGGAAAAGTCTTCTACTTCTTTGGGAGGACGTATTTTTCTACTTGGAGTTTTGGAGAGCGGCGACGAGGGTTTGCTTTTCATTTGTTTTTCATCTTCTGCATTATTTTATTATTGATTATGATTATGATGAACTCAAAAGCTATGAGTATCTAAACACATATTATTGGTTATGGGATAAAGTTGATTTCTCAACATGTTATTTGAATCTATGAATTAGTTTTGTCTCAATAATTTATTGTTTGTGATTCACAATTAATAGCGTTATATAGTTTGAATGCTTGTTTAGTCGAGTCCGGAATCGATTGAGTTTGCCTTCATCCTTATTGCTAGATTAGGGTTTTCAATACGAAAAAGTTGTTTATTCCTGATTCTAAGTAGCATAATTGTGGGTAGTGCTTGTAGTGATATATCCTACTAGTCACAAGTGAGTCATAACTTTTGTTAAAACGGATTAGTGTTTTTACACGTTCATTTGCATTTATTAGTCTTATTCCATAGAACTTAGTGCTTTTAGGGAGTTAAACTTGATTGTGCTTTTACACGTTAGGTTGCTTTCTAGGAAGAATTCACATATACATCTTTTAATGTGGTTGTGATGAAATCAGGGAATTAGCGGGATATACTTGCGATCAAGGTATCCTAGGACTTTTAGTAAATGAGAGATTAAAATATCAATTCTAGTCATTGATGAAAATACATGTTTGTGAATGATACTATCCCGTGACCAATATCCTCTCCTTATTGATTATTTACTTTGCTTTCTATTATTTTTATTGCTTTGCTAAAACAAAATTCCCCCCTTGGTTACTAAGAAACTGAAATTCTATAACAACAAAAGCCTCTCTGTGGGAACGAACTCTTTCTTACCACATACTTCATTTATATTTAGTAGAGTGAGAAAGTGAAATTATTTTTGCTCGGCTGACAACCGATCACGTTGTAAAATCTGATATTGCAATTTGTATCTCGGTATTTGTTTATTTATTTTTTTCAGCCAATATAACTATGCTCGTGGATATATTCACCCAGATTTTCCTTGTACTGGGTACTGGTCGAAAACCTCCGTGGTACTGCTGTAGGTTAGACTGCTGGATTCGAATGATTTGTTGATATTTGATTCTTTCCTTGAAGTAAAGAATTTAATTTAGCTTAATATAAGCATGTATCTGGTTTCCCGTTTTCATCGTTTTATCGGGGTTAGTATCAACCGTACCAGCAGCTTAATCAAATACAACACATTGAACTTTGGAGTTCATGCAATAAAGAAAATACCGAAAGAACGGCATGTCTCATTCAATAATCTAAAACATTACGATGGTGGCAAGTATATACTCAATTATTGTACAACACTGTCATTAAAAATGTAATAGATACCTAACTTTACCAAAACCACTTTTGGGTCGAGCACAAATCACTCCTCCATCATAACATATGACCTTCATAATTTATTTTGGTCAAGACAAAAAACTCAATATCGCTTCCTTAAATAACCTGTTAACTGGCATGCAATCAAGTAAGATATACTCAATATCTCTTCCAAGTATGTAACCCATGCTACGCACAGGGCCCGTCGGGACTTGTTGCTTCGGTGTGGCGGGGCAAAACCGAAAAACAGATGCAACTAACTTGCCAAAATCCGAAAAATCAGGCTAAACCTTGATATTCAAAATTTAGCGAAATAAATGAAGAGAATAGATAAAATGAGGAATAGAAACTAACTTCAAATTACCTTTCTACGGGAATCCATGATCATCACTGTTCATATTTCAAGGAATCAACATTTGGCAATCCATCTCCGACTAACAAAGGAGAATCAAAAAAATTAGAAGACGGTGGAAGAAGACAAAATCACAAAGCTGGACTAAACCATGATCAAACGACTCTTTGGTGACCTGTTAATCGACTCTTTGCAAAACAAAAAAAATACTATATATAACTAAAATCTTAATGGCCCTGGCTTAATTATGTCCTAACAATGAGTAAATCTTGAGACTCAACTTTCTATAAGCACGCTTATGAATTCCTCATTGCAATTGCTGGGCCAGTTTGCAGACTTGATTCAATGCACGAACAAAAAAAAATTGACACCTTGTTCGACATTGATTAAGTAAAGTCCAAGTCCAAAAGCCAATATTGATCGACTCTTTATCAACAATCATTCAGACTCAGTTACTATGCAGAAACAAACAGAAGTTGAAACGAAATTGGGGTACGCAAATTAAATATGAGGTCTTACAGAGGGAAGAACAAATGATTCATAGAGAACCCAACACTGGAATAAAGCCTATTATCACCTGTAATACCAAAAAAAAAAAAATAAAAAAAAAAAAAAAAAAAAAACACCATATGCACCTGGAGAGAGTTTCGATCAACAAGATGAAGGTCAACACTCCATAGATCTGTTTTTTTTTTTTTTGAATCTCCACTTCTTCAATAGCAATTCTTTCAGCGTCTTCTTATATTATTCCTTATAATTACTCTGGTATGAACACCGTGATATGTGCTTACCATATATACGAATTATCAAATTAAGTATATGAATTATCAAATTAAGAACATTGATGAATGCTTCGATCACTTTGTCATCAAACTCGAACATAATGTGAAATAAAATGAAGGTGGTATTTTCCTGGATTGGTGCATTTTTCTCTTTCTACTTGCTCGAATCCTCACTGCATGGGTTTCAGCCATTATTCTTTGTTGTTCCTGTGGCACCTTGTTCCTGCAGATGCCGTTGTTGCTGCTGTTGGCGCGTCTCCTCCTCTGCCCTAGTACACGTCTATGCATGGGAATAATACATGTATTATCAATCATTAAGAAGTTTTATACCTATCTATAAAGTAATATTACTTTGAAAATTTCATGAAACTTCGTAAAGGCGCTAACTTTTGTACGATATTAACTAATCAAGGTGTATCATGTTACTTGAATTTAAAGGAGAACCTGGATATAGACTTCTACTGGCATGCATCGCACTGATGCAATCTCTACAATAATTTAAAGGAGAACCTGGATATATACACTGTAATTTTTGTCCATGGAGACCTCGTGATCTATTTTTAAGAGAGATTTTCTGTAATTACTACAAAAGGACCTGATTAGTGAGAATGGAACAGAAGAAAGATCTTAAACATTTATGAAACAATAACAAACAATTAAAACTAAATTGCACAAAAAAATCTTAAAACTTTCAATTAATTATAGTAAAAAGGGTGAAGCAAGCAACGAAGGAGAAAAAAGATCAAGAGGAAAAGGGCTAGGGTTTCTCCATAACTTATATATTGAGGCAGCAATGCCAAGCCTTCCGATCGCCACAATTTCGCCTTTCTGCATGTTAAGAAAGTCCTTAACATTAATACACACATTAATATAGATATTTTAAAAACGGAAATTCATTACCATTGATACCTAAAATAGGAATCCATATCATATGAATGGTAAGTATCTGCATCATAAATGGTATACGGTTTAAGAAAAAAAAATTCTATTCAACTTAATTTCTTTTCTTTCTCTTAAAACCTTCATTTAGATAAATACGCGTTATATGTTTCCTTTTTTTTTTCTCCGTCATATAAAGATCTTGGGGGAAATCTTATCTGCGGTAATTTTTCTTTACATAGGGAAATTATCCGACTTTTTGCATAAGAGTATATGCACGAAAGCACAATATTTGGAAATCTTAAATATATTTGACTAAGAATCTACGCAAAATCTAGCAACCAATCTTCACGAAATTTCCTTTGTTGGATAGATTCCTTTGTTGGCTAGATTTTGCGGCTAATCTGAAGGTTCAGATTTCATATTTTATTAAAAATTAACGGCCACGAAATGTAAGGGTCTAACTTTGATTTCGGCCAATCAAAAGCGAGATTTCCGTTCACCGGCCAATGGGAAGGGAGGTAAGCGCAACTCTCGACGTGGTGTGAGAGATGTGATTGGGTGTTTAGGTTGTTGATACTTATATACAAAGATAAGGGTCTGTATCTTGTTTCATGCATTTTTTTTATTTTTCTTTCGAAAAAGAGGCTAACCTCATTGCATTACATAGAAAACTGATTTAGGAAATCGGAAACCTTATAGATATTTTTCAAGATCAGATAATGTTCATACAAGTAATAGTATCCCACCAATTCTTGCCTATCAAGTCTATCATTTTAGAACTAAAAACCGTTTCTGAGAACCTTCTCTCTCACAAAGGAGATGAACAAATATTTTGGGCCAAACTGATTTTGGAAACAAAACCAGTATGTGTCAAAGCACAAGGAAATGACAGGATCAAAACCAACCATATATTCATTGGAACATGTAAAAAACATGAATCGGAGTTTTTGAAGTTTAGCATGCCTAATGCAATCAAGGTAACAGTGACCCAACTAATAGTAACAGTAGCCAAAATGTAACCAAAGTGTCTCAATTAACCATAGTAATCTAGATCCGTCTTTACGTGTCTGTGAGGGAGAAAATTGGGCTGACTCGGCATTGAGGATGCAGTAACAATTGCAACTGAAGTTGATACTGATGTTGATGGAACTGCTGCTATCTTACCCTTCATTACTAAATCTAAAATAGTTAAATCTAAAGCAACAAAAACAAAGACAGATGTAAAAATAGTTAAATCTAAAGCAACAAAAACAAAGACTAATGTAAGAATGCTTAGCCGGTTCAGAGCATCAGATTGAATAAATAACACAGGAGTTGCTGCTTGGGGTTGAATAAAGATCGCCGACATGCTCTGCATATGTCTCACACTAACCATACCACCTTCTGATCGAACTAATTCTTTACCGAACGGAAAATAATAAGCTCGTCGGATCCCCCGGAGATGACATCGGAGCAATAATACTTGTTGAAGATTATCAGCTTCACTCTTAAAGCAAAAGTCGAAAGAAAAGCGATCCAAATATAAAAACCCCATCACTGAGATTATAGCAGCCCCAACATAAGAATAAAAGCAGTCGAACCAAAACTTAAAACCAATCCAAAATAAAATTCCATCACCACCATAAACAACAGGAAAAAAAAGGTGGAGATGATGCCGAATCAAGATCTGATGGAGTTGCTTTGTTTTCTTCATATCTTAGGTTCGAAAATGGTTGTATGCTTAGATTTTTTTTCCACGCGAAAGATCTTTGTCCATAATTGCATGATCATTCATAGACTCGTGGAGAGAATCCATAAAATTTCAATAAGAAACAGGACCGTTGATGGAGACGAATCGGTAATTAAAACTTTTAAAAATTAAGAGTAGAAGATAGATGAGGTAAAAATAAAGCTAAATATGGTGCTTGTTCTGCTCAGATCAGATCAAATGGAACCAATCTGAGCAAAATGAAAACAATGCATCAAATCCCAGTTAAGAGACTACGTTTAGGCTATTAGGATATTAGAGCTTTTTACAGACAAAGAAAACAATTAGATTGCAGTTCAACAGAAGACTAAGTATTTATTTTTCACTTGGTGTCTAGTTTTTAAAATCTTAGAGTCTCCAACTTCTGCAAATGTTATGATAAGTCGGCCAAAAATTTACTTTGGTCATTTGTAATCAGAGAGGTAATGTGTTACTTCTTTATTTTCTTTCTTCTGTTTTGCTTTGTTTTTGTAACTCTTGGGGGTGGTATAAGCCTTTTATACCCTTTTGTTTTTTTTATCTATAAACTTTTCTTTACCATAAAAAAAAAAAAAAAAAAACTAAAAATTAGAATATTATTGGTTGTATGGTCAAACTGTTTAAAATCAAATACGTGCATACATTCTCTACCAGAAACCAAGAAGTTCAACCATCTATTTGTTTTTTAAGTTTTTTAAAATCACATGAGTAAATTATTGTTAGTTTTCCGACTGTCTTCGCATTCCTTTTGAAATGTTTGGATAACAACATATTCATTTTAAAGGATCTATTACTCTTCTTCAATGAATTTCTGAAAACAATTCCGAAATTTATTCGGACTCGTATCCGAACTATCAGATAATATCCACAAATATATATTGGATCCCGATATCCGAATTCTTTTTACCGAAAATATAACTAATCGGATATGAATGTATCCACATCGAAAATTTTATACGAACACATACTAATCAAATTAAATTCCCAGCCGCCTTAAATATTCTAAAACCCACTCAATGCACCCAACATGAGGTGGCGTCCCCATGAGCATTCAACTTCGTTACACGTTTCATTACTTGCGTCATTTTTTTCCTTCATCTCTTCTCCATCTGCTATACGATCGGTTAAGCTTTTTTCCATCAAGTTTTGTGTATAAGTAAAAGTAATGGGAAAAACATCAGGAAGATACAAGAAAAAATTATCAAGATCCGGTCTTGAAATGTATCATTTTCTTTCATGAAAACAAACTTAAGATTTAAGAAACAAGATTAAGTTATACGAGGGTAAGCACAAATTATTCAAAATTAAGATAAGAAAAATATGATCAAGTTTAGTCCTTTGATTTGTGGATCAAGCTCAAACTAAAAATAATAACTATGAGTTTTGTCAAAGAGTGAGTTTTGAATCTATGGATGTTCTTTGCAACCTGAGTGAGAAAATGGAGTATAATCTAATCAAAACTTTAATTTACTAATGATTATTTGAGATAGTAATAAACTAGGTTCAAACAGGAGGAGGAATAGATTTTTTTTTTGCTATTTTAGATGTTCAGCCATTAGAGAACAGTAAACCAAATGGATAATTTTCTAGCGAGAAAGTTTGATTCTTTGTTTGTGTTAAATTTCTTTCCTTCAATCTTCATCTCATGTGTTAAAAAAGACTTTTGATATGGTTTTCGCCATTTCGGTTTAACTGATCTTCTATTTGAAAACAAATCAGATGAAGTAGATCTATTTCGCAGAGAAATAAAACTAAAACGTAGGAGAAAAGAGATAAATCGATTTGGCTGCTTATGTGGATGCCACCTAAGGGTGGGTGCATCGGGTGCACGAGATACGGGCGCCACAAAACATTTTCGTTTTTCCGGGGCATTTAATTGTAACAAAATTTATTTATATATGTATATATATATTTTGAATCCTACTTTCGTCCCTCAAAATATAGTGGAAATTGAATACATACCCTTACTTTTGGTGATCTTCACAAATACCCATACGGGTATAACTTTTTTTATTTTCAAAATTATTATCTTTTTTTACCTTTTTTCTTTTTTAAATTTATTTCTTAAATTAAAACATTATTCTCCAATTACAAAAGAGTTGGTCGGTAACCTCGCAACAAGCTGAGCACCAACCCCTTTCTGAATGACAAGCCCTATTTTATGAAAAACAAAATCTCTAATTTTATCACAGAAGTCATGATTGGCTATGCATCATCTCAATCTTTTCACAAAAGCCACCATGTCCTCTCCAAGCTCACCAAGGGTGGAGAAAGCTAAAACACCCAAACCATACCCCTAAATACTGCACTTATCCAAATACATTTTGCGCTTAGGAGCGACGACATTAGAGATATCAATGCCAGACATGAAAGCACGAACCCCCCTCCAGTGAAAGGAGAAACCCATATGACATCATCCTAACCATTTTTCCAGTTATAAACAAGGATATTAGCATGTCTCAAGGCACAACCATCATCAGTTAAAAGGCCCAAAAGCAACTTCCTTCCTAAGAGGTACACCAGCAAAACTTCGGATAAAGGAACTGATACCGTGACCTATAGTCCACAAAAAGTACCCTTAAACAATTGATCCCACCCTTTTGCAAAATTTGAAAAGAATTTTCTAGTAAATAATAAATAGAATAGTTTATAAGGATTCAGTGGGAAGCCTAGCAACAAGCTTAACTCCTACACTTTTTTGTATGGCAATTCCTAATCTGTGAAATAGACTCGCTCTTGAAATCGAAATTATGAATAAAATAATAATTTTCATAATCACATTTTTAACCTTTGTATCTTGTACTTATATTCTTCTTTACTCGGTGTTGATGGTGGTTTTTAGTTTAGGGCTAAAATTGTAAGACCCTGTATTTAATGTGTTGTCATTCTGCAAAGAAATAGAGCCATTAAAAGTAATGGGTGCCTATGCATCTTTACTCACATATGTATTGAGCAATTCAGTAAATTTATATATAAAATTTATCCTGAATGGTGCGTGCAACAACAATCCCAAATATTCTGTAAATTTTATTTTCCACCTGCATTACTCACTAATGCATGGCCTGTCGAGTATTCATTCTACGCCATGTTCCCCAGCCGAACTCTTGATGTTGACATGACATGACAATTAATGTTCGCTCGTAGCTGACTAGCATGAATTTCCCGAAGTGTCAAGATTAAGATGCGCATAGGAGTACTCGATTAGAGGCACGCAAAGTTATGCTGCCCTCTGAAACATAACTAGTAATTTGTATGAACGCACAAAATTCACCAGAAGTTGATTGATTTTGTGTCAACTCACAAAATTCAATCTTTCTAACCTAATTTTATTAATTTACAAGAATTAGGTCTTTTTTTGCGGCTTGCGCAATATCTCGAACCCTATTGGTCGAGACCAAACCTAGGCAAACTAGGAAATTAATCCATCATGGATTAGTAGGAGCAGGATCCTACCAAAAATCAGAAAACAAGAAATAAAAAGGAACTGCGGCAAGTAAGAGAAGCGGCAAGAGGAGGCGTGACCGCGCCACTTGGCCGACCGATTTGCTTCAGCAGGCGCCACTTGTGGCGCGCTGGCCACGCTCCATGTTGCTGCTTGCCGGCCCCCTTTCCCATCGACCAATCAGATTGCTTTAAAATCGCCACATACACTTCCAATTAAAAGTGGAAGTTGGTTGGTCGAGGCAATTAATTCCTTAAGGAATTGGACATATGCTGCCCATGTCAGTCTCAAAACGATCACAACCGCACGTTTTGGCCGGCTGATTTACCAAGCTTGGCCGCTCCTGACGCGACCGAACAAGCGTCATCAGGCACACCGGTGGGCCCACTAATACTCCGGCCAATCGGAGCCCTTCTAACTCGCCAACAGAGCCACTAAAAGATTGCCCAAAGTTAGTTGGTTGCGCGACTTACGAAACCCTAACTTCTATTAAGCAGCAATACATTGCTGCCGCAAAACTATCTTGGCCGTCTAGCTTCGCCAGCCGAATTGGTCGGCCTAGATTCAATTCCGATCGATGGACAAAGCGCGGATACGCTCACTAGCGGCCCAACTATAGCGTTGGCCGGTCGAATGGTCCACAGCATGCCGCTAACACCAAAAACCGTTGGCCCAAAATGGGATGACCACACGACTTTTAAAACCTAAATTGAATCAACGACAACCATTAAATGCCGCAAATCATCTCGGCCGCCCAACTTCGCCAGTCGAATCGGTCGGCCTAACTCCTATTTTAGGCGGCCAACAAGATGTGGCCATGGTCACCGGCCACCCCATTTCCATAAGCCGCAATCAGCCAAGATGCGGCTTGCCTATATGGCCCCCAAATGGTCGCCCGAAAGTGGCTAGTCGCGCTGCATTTAGGAATTCTAATAATTCAACATCAACCATTAACTGCCACAAATCATCTCGGCCGTCCAAATTCGCTAGCCGAATTGATCGGCCTAGATCTAATTTTAGGCAACCAATAAGATGTCATCGTGACCCCTTGCCGCATGGCTTGCGTGTGATTGGTTAAAGTAACTAGGTCATGCAAACAAGACCCACTTAGCAACCTGCTGCATATTTTCCACGAAAATACGCAAGACATCAACCATGTCACAACGGTGGAGCATTCACCTAACGCACACAACGTGCTGGGTTCGAATCATGCCAAAAACAACAACGGTTATCAACACAAGTATCCAGAAAACACCAAAGAACTCATAGCTTGCATTTCGCAAGCAAGTTCCACAATCTGATACAAGTCATAAAACAACCACACCTTCAGATTTAACCATTCTGATCTCAACACCTTTTTTGTTTCCCTCCCTAAGATCAACCCTTCTTCTTTATTTTGTGACCGAAGCAAGACTGGGATGGCCATTTCTTGTTTTAGGCCAGAATTGTACAGATTGATCTCTCGAATCTAACGTACTCTCGTGCAGTGCATTTTTTTAGGGTTTAGATTCGTTTCTCGGCAGCACACCCAAATTTACCATTTAACAAAATCAGTTTTTACCCCAAAACAACTAGCGACCACAATGGGAGATTATTTTCTCGGTTGCAAAATCATTTTTTCAATATTTATTCCAGCTTTATCAATTTCAAAAGGGTGGATCTTAGATCCAATTCAATCATTAAACTCAATTTAGGTTCAACAACCAATTTCAATTCCGGTGTTCCGTTCACTAAGAAGCTTCACAAAGATGCTTTTTCAAGCAATTCTATTGGAAATTCCTTGGATAGCTGAGCACCAGTAAATCTCCCAGAAGAAAGGACCAGAAAGCCACGTGGAGACACAAGAAGACGTGACTACTACTCATGAGGGCACAATGGCTTCTCTCGAGATTCAGATGGAGCAGTCGCATCAGCAACACCATAAGTGTTATATGGAGCAAGCCGGAAACGCCTCAAAGTTATCACTGATATTAATGACACTAGGGTCCACACCCAGAGAGATAAATGTAAGATTCGCATCGTCGTTGTTTCAATATGGAGATAGTCGACAACAGATCTCAACATCAGTGGAGTCCTAGAAAGGCACCTGTGGAGATTACGAAAGCAAAGATCCATGCCATGGCGTAATTCCATGAATTCGTATATCCGCAATAACAAAGGAGGCTTAACACATCTTCATTGAAATCATCATTAAGGGGTTCTCCTATTATGCCAACCCAAGCAAGAGCAAGCCCGGGACATCTTCGGATCTATTGGAGCCGAAACGTCAAGAAAGCTAACACAGATAGTTCACAGTGTAGCGTGCGAGATACAAGATGCGCCGAACAACACCTCCGATCGGTTCCATATGATGATTCTCCCAACCATAAATATTTCTTCATTCCCGAGCCGATCACTCTCAAGACTTGGACAGGATGTTCCAGCAAATCTCGATGACTACGTCAAGAGGTCCAGAATTGAGGCCCTCGACTCCCAATTATATTGATGGTACTAACACATCAAGATATAACTCACAAATAGAGACATCTCATCAGCAACGTCACCCACAGACATGACATGTAGTTCAGAAAGGTTACGGGTCGTTTTTCAAAACTCTGTCAAAATGTTTTTACACTGCCCTCTGGAAGAACTGAAGCTGGCACTAACTGGTGAAGAATCTGAGGGTGAGATATATACCAAATGATTTGTATGGAAGTCTTCTACAACATACTAAAACGGCACATTAATCCATTGAATGATATATAAATGGCAGCCGAACTCTCGACTACGTGACAGCTGAAAATCTGCAGAATTCTTCATGGAAATTCTCGGTGTCAGGTCCTTTTCACCCACCAAACGGACTCCGAATCAAGAAATTCTTTGTGAAGAAGTTAGATCTTCCTCTTATCAAAATAATGAGAGGTCAACCATCTCATTCCGACGTCGGATGAAGATTTTGCGGCCGTTATGGCAAGAAGACACAAATCTAAAATTTTCATCAAGTCAATACACCAAGGTCGCACTAACAATCAGGCAAGCAATAATATGAGAGATTACACACGCATGGAATCGGGAGGAGCCACTTCATCGAAAATAAAATAGGGGAAGGAAGGAAAGGAAGAAACTCATCCTTTGGGTCATGACGGCCGATCAAAGCATTTAATGTTCGTGGTCGTGGCTAGAATCACCACCTATGCTCGCCTAAATCCCGTGGACATAACTACCACTACTTATGCCTCTACCGCTCATCCAATATTTATGGTTGTGGTTACCCAACCCCATGACCACCATCACCACGCCTCTCCCTGCCAAGTTCGTGCTCGTAGCTACCACGCCTCTCCCTGCCAGGTTCGTAGCCACCACTCTTCCATGTCAAGGATCGTGACCGTAGTAAGCCAAGCTCCATCCAACCTATTTTGTTTCCATGAAAATGCAGTCTCTTCTGATCACAGTTGCTGCCAAGAACCGTTGTTGCTCGTTTGTTGATACCAGCCAGAGCTTCACCATAGCAACCATTACGGACATAGGTAATCCGAACTTTTGCATAATTTATTTTCCCATGGAGGAAGTAATAGAGTCACCAGTACGGAGGCAATATTGTGATATCTTTATAATGGTAAACCCACCGACCATACTAGATAGAACCACATAAATCACACTTGGGGATTGAGGCTCAACACGGAATCCCTTCACTGTCAATTACATCTTCAACTCAGAAGAGACGGTCAACCAAGAAGTCATAACCGTGGCAAGGTCACCACTATTTAAGGATGTAGCGTAAGGATATCATCAAATCCATGTTTGGAAGGCGCCTGACCAACAAGCATTATTTGGTTCAGCCATTCATAAGCGTTGTTATCAGTGAAGAATCAAAAAGGAAAGTTGTGCCTCAGCAAGCCACACCGACCAACCGCATCATGTCTGCCACATCACCTACTCATAACTTAGCACCTGCCTACCCAAGACTT
Source organism: Papaver armeniacum (assembly GCA_023531295.1). Lineage (NCBI taxonomy): Eukaryota > Viridiplantae > Streptophyta > Magnoliopsida > Ranunculales > Papaveraceae > Papaver > Papaver armeniacum. The sequence goes on from JAJJWW010017186.1 coordinate 132,172, forward strand.
GCACGAAGCTGCGCATCAACTACCACATCGCCGACAAAGTCAGATTCGGTGTTTCTAGATTTCCAATTTCCTATGGAAGGGGTGCATAGAAGTTTGGATAGAATACAGGTCTATCAAGTGCGACTCCTGTCCATTGATCAACAAATGACGAATCTAAAATATTGTCGCCTTCATCAATTCGTCAACCACCTTACCAGTGAATGCAACAGAAGTACATCTTTCAGGAGAAAATAGTCTCATGATAATTACACATGGGGACTGCCAGCACGGGATGCCTTAACGTCCCTCAACCAGGTTATTTCTGATGTCAACATCGTCACTGTCAAAGCTTTACGAGTCGCAGGGATTTCTCAACATGAAGCCGTACACGTGCATCAAAGACCCCAAAGGAATATTCAGAGATACTTATGGTCATATCACCCTTGAGCAAAGCCAAATACGATGCTCCTCAGCTGCAGAATTACTATCAAGGGACCCGCCTGATGATCAGTAGCAAAACTGAACTACAGTTCCTGTGAACGTACTGAAACTCTTCAACAAACAACAAAATTCGCATTATCGTGATTGGGGGATTGAAGGCTTGCATAATGAAAAAGCGGGGTACAACAACCACACCCAATATTTTGCTTAGAAATCTATATGGACAAACTCCAATATACTTTCTAGAGAATCAACTAGAATTCAGACTCAATCTAGATAAAAAGTATATCAAAGAGTTTATATCTCAATCTCTCGATTTGATCTTTAATCAAGCAAATAGAAATGTGCGAGTCTTTATCGAAGAGAGATAACTTGGATGGTACCGAAGACCAATATCCAAGTGTCAATCAATTTAAATCAACAACCAAAAGGTTGGATTTTCTAATTTATAGAACAACGCACAACCTGTGATATTTCAATTATATAAACAAATATAATGCGGAATAGAAATAACACAGCCACCAGAATTTTGTTAACGAGGAAACCGCAAATGGAGAAAAAACCCCGGGACCTAGTCCAGATTGAACACACACTGTATTAAGCCGCTACAAAATTAATTAGGATGAGGATTTGTGGTTGAAGACACTACCTACTCAAAATTAACTTGGTCTGGAGTGTAGTTGAACCCCAATCAATCTCACACCGATCCAAGGTACAATTATGCTCATACGCCTATGATTGGTAGGATGCTACGTACTTGATTCCCTTAGCTGATCTCACCCACAACTAAGAGTTCCAACGACCCAAAGTCGAAGACTTTAATAAACAAATCTGTATCACACAGAAAAGTCTACGGTAATAGATAAATCCGTCTCCCACAAATATACCTACGAGTTTTTGTTCCGTCTTTTGATAAATCAAGGTGAACAGGAACCAATTGATAACCCGGACTTATATTCCCGAAGAACAGCTTAGATCAATCACCTCACAATAATCTTAATCGACGCATTATTAATACAAAGTTTGTTATGAGCGAAAAAGATATTGCGGAATCACAAACGATGAGACGAAGTGTTTGTGATTTCTTTTCTATCTTGCCTATCGAGATATAAATCTCAGAAGAAAATTATTTTCGTGGAGGGCCTGGTATAAGTGAAGCTAACCAGAGAAGAGTATAAAGTCAGGAGTTTGATTTTCACTGACAGATGAGGTCGAGGAAAGAAGCAGTTCAAAACCAAAACTCAGATGTTTTGAGTTTCACGTGAACACAAGGGAACGCGAGTTCTGACCTGAAAAACAAAAATCCAGGGAAAGTTATTTTCTCGGATACAAGTCTATCCGAGGAGCTTACGAGAGAATTGCCTTGATATGAATGTAAACATGAGAGGCTAAACTTTATTGATTAAGAATTCAATGTTCTAGCGTGAAGCTTTATTATTATACAAGTTTGTTATGAGTTTTAATCACATGATTTAGTCTATTAATTGTTCTATTGCCGTCGAATAATTCATACACAAGTAGAAATCGCAAGACCTTGATTACGTGGAGCAATTACTTGGCCGAAGACAACACCCGACAAGTGGACCTTGAGTAGAGTTTAACTCTTTTTGGGATCAACCTAATTCACAAAGCCTAAGCGTTCGGTCGGATTACACCTTGAGTGAGCTACTACTTGGTGGTTCGGTTGGATAGAATACGTGTTAAGGAGGCTTTTAGTATCAGGTGGTAAAAGGAGTTTGGAGGATAACCAGGAATATCAGTTATCGGCAGTAGTGCGAAGGATTCCTTGATCATATCTTTCTTTTTTATTTGTTATTCTGTTTATTTAGCTTTAAAACAATCCCCCATTGTCTTTATTAAGAAATATAAATTTGTTGCGGTTACGACACGCATCACTTGCCTATCAGAGATATAAATCTCAAGCCAATTATTCCAATTGTACTCGTACGATAGAAACAGCAAGATCATATCACATAACTACAAGAAAAGTAGTATCGATCTGGCTTCACAATCCCAATGAAGTCTTTAAGTCGTTAACCTGGTTTAGAGAAGACAACCCATGGTTAAAGGAGAATCGACTCTAGATTATGCAACTAGTATCAAACGTAAGGTGTGGGGATTAGGTTTCCCAATTGCTAGAGTTCTCCCTTATATAGTCTTTCAAATCAGGGTTTGCAATCAATGTTAGCTTAGTAACAAAGCATTCAATATTCACCGTTAGATGAAAACCTGATTAGATTCAAGCTAATATTTCTCAACCGTTGGATCGAAACCTTAGCTTGTTACACACAAATGAAATGTACAATTTTGGGTTTATGTAACCGTTCCCAAATATTGATATTTATTGGTTCAACAATAGTTAACAAATGGTTAGCCATATGAGAAATTTCATATCAACCATATTCTTCTTCACCATAACTATTTCAAATGACTCAAATGAACTAGTTAGAGAGTTGTTCAATTGCTTAGATCTTATGTAACTACACAATACACAATCGAAGCAAAAACGGTTTGATTCACTCGAATCGGTTCATGAACTTTATAGCCACTGTTTGCAAAAGCATTCCTTAGTTTATATAAACATGAGTTCAAGAACAACCGATTTTACATATAACCTACTCAAGTTCGCGGACTGGGTTCGCGGACTTAAGCTCATGGAAGGAGTTCACAAACTCCAGCAGAAATTCTCGGGCCGAGAACTTCCGCCAGTTCGCGGACTTGGCTCACGCCACATTCCGTTTCTCTTGATCAACAAAGTTCGCAAACTTTGGTTCAAGGAATAAGGACTTATACATATATGTGTTTTCACAACAATGCTTATATCCTACCAATGGTTATGTAATCTAGACTCTCATTTCAATCATTGAAACATTCTCAGAGGATGTTATATAGCCGTTATTCACAGACCATTTTTCGTCAGAGCAATTTTCAAAGTGATTGAAACATAACATGACATTCGTCACTAGGTAAAGATGAATTTGGCTAAAGCGAAAGCTTACCAACACATATTTCGAGAAATAGATAGGCGAGTTAAACTCGGCTCGAAATAAAAAATGTGTATAATGAAAGTCTATATATCAAAACGAATTTTGTCTTAAGAATAGGAGATAGAGTAAATATACTTTTGAGTGACAGATAAGTTCAAGTCTCCAAATACCTTTTAGTCGATGAAGTTCCACCAGTTCCTTGAGTAGTCCCTCGTCTTGTATGATGATTTCCATTGAGTCTTGAGCTCAACTACACTTTCTATCCTAGTCCGAGACCTTTAACTATAATAGGCTAGAAATCAAGACTTATATTTTTGATCACTAACATTGACAAACATGCTTGAGATAGCAATGTATGCGAGTTCGACCGAGCAATGCTCTAACAATCTCCCCCTTTGTCAATTTTAGTGACAAAACTATTAATACATATGGAATACAAAAAATAAATAAATTAACTTTTGTAGATCCTATTCCACATGCCTACTCTTCAACATTACTCGAAATCTTCGTCATTTCCAAGTACTCCAATGATCCCAAAGGTTGTAAGTTTAGCATCATCGTTGTTGAAAATCCACAGCTATAACAACAAGAAAACAAGAGTTCTCAATCATAGTTATACAGTGTCATAGTATCATTACACAGCGTCAAAGTCCAATTGTATCACAACTTCAACAACAATACTATGGTGACATGTATCACTCACCCTTTGTCAATACTCCATCTCACATGGAAACCACTCCCCCTTACATAATGATCCGAAAACCATATGTATTTTTAGTGTGAACTACATATTAATTCTCCCCCTTTTTGTCAATAAAATTGGCAAAGGTACAAGAACGGGATCCTAATGAAATTTACGAAAGAGACATTTCATGACCAAAAGAAAGAAACACATATCATATTATTTAGATGCAATCATAAAGCCGAAGCTAAATGCATTCATCAAGGAGTTTAAAGATACAAGACAACCCCTATAATATTCCACAGCCGCACTCCCCACAAAGATTTGGCAATTAAGCACAAGTTCAAAAAGAACTCTCCCCCATAATATGTCATTCCCGAAAGAACAACAAGAGCGACCTTAATTTCGAAAGAAAAGAAGGATTTCTTTGGACATAACAAATCACATACAAGTATGAATTTGAATCCAAAATACTCATTTAAATTAACCACAAGAAGTTCATGATTAATTTAATCGATAATGCTCAACACAAGTGAACTTATGGAGACTCAAAAATACTCAATTAGATTAATCACTAGAGAACCCATAATTAATCTAATCGAAATACACAACCAAACTAATCACAAAAGTAATCAATTTAATTGGTCATACTCGACATAAGAGAATCTATGGAGCAATGACTAAGTTAATCATGAAAATAATCAACCTAATCAAAAACGCTCAAACATAAGAAGACTTATGGAGCTATAACTAAATAACCAAACAAGATGATTAATTTAGTTCAAAAATGCTCGACATAAAGTATCTTACGGAACAACAACAAAGCTAATCATAAAATAATCAACTTGGTCGTTTAGTGCTCAACATAAGACACATTACGGAGCCTAACAGTAATACATAAAATATGGATCAGGGAAGATCAATTACTGCGGAATACACAGGGATTCATTCTATTTTCCATCACCATTTGCACAATGACAAAAAATAGACATAATCCTTGAAAACAAAAGATTTTAACCTATCTTGAGTCAATAATTGACAATATAGGCTTAACTTTTTTATTTGTCAAAAGTCTATTCATTCCTTTATCAACATATGAATATCGACTCATGAAAGACTTTACTTTTGACAATATATGGGATAATCATAGTTCGCGGACGCAAACACACATATCCCATAACAATTGCAATATATAAAACCATAAAGATTAATACTGCAAAAATCATCTTCCAAACAAATTTAGAGTTTAAAACAAATAAATCTAAAAACATGAAGATGAAAACGTTGGACATAGCTATGTGTAATCACAATAATGGATATTCCAAACTCTAGTTATTCTTATAAACAAAAGCAGAAAAGTAGAAGATTTACTAGGCAAACTTAAACAAAAACATACTTTTATGCCAATGCTGAACACGAACTGAAGTCATATAAATGGTTCTGGATCCTCATGAGTCTTGAGATCGTTGAACTTGTGATGGACAGCATCTACTGCTTCTTTAGAAAAGATATCTTCATTAAGAAGGTCTTTAATTTGTGTTTTCATGAGACCAAGGTCAGACGTAACCTTTTCCAACTCAGTTCTTAACACATTAAGACTTTTCAAGGTATCAACAAGCTGCGGTTTTTCTTCCTTGTAATATTTAAGAAAGTCATGAAACACTTCAGCAGAGATCATCTCCTCTTTCTCGACATCCTCGTGTGTATAGGCAAAGTAACATGAGGCATTGGGATGATCATCTTCAACAAGAGTTCTTTTCTTCCTCCCTTTAGACTCAAAACCAATACCTTTAGCAAGAAAGCCTCTAGCGAAACAACAAGTTTGTGAAGAGGAAGTCATTCTTGACAGAAATACAATAACCCAGAGTATACAAACGTGACTCAAAGGTTTGGTATTTAAAGGTTTCTTAGGGAAGAAGGTTTTTAGGGTTTTCAAACTGTTGACTCGTGATTGTAACGCGTGTACACATACGAATACAACATGACCCACAAGGAACAAAATATAAAAAATTTATACATATGACTTCGTAAATGTCTCAATAAATTTCTTCACATTAGTGAAGAATTTTAGAGCACAAGTGTAGCAGACCACCTAATTGCAGTAAGACTTGCATTAAAAGGAGACAAACGATAATAGACACTAAAAAAAAAATTAAGGCAAAATTGTCTGCAGACACTAGTTTAGATATAAACAATAAGAGGATAGCTCAACTAAGCAGAACACAAAAAAAAATGCCACAGTATACCTGACTCTTACACATCTTGCTCAACAGGTTTTTTATGAGCAAGTTCTTAATCCTTGTGATTAATTAGCACAAGTATGAGCTCTGAGCTCATTACAAGAACTGTGTTTATGATCAAGTATCTTTTTCCTTCTGAATCTAGAGAGAGATCCCTTTTTATGTGAGAAATTATCATAAAACTTACTGTCATCAAAATACGAGACATAGTTAGAGTTCTTACCAGAAAAATTTTGACTTGAGGAGGATGACAACCTGTCGACGATTTCTTTATATCCTTCAATTATCTCCATCAGGTTATTCCTCACATCATCAATTTTCCTTGTTTCTTCTGGGATTTCATTCACATCAAGGGTAAAGTTGTTTCCAGAGGAATTAACTTGATCTTCTCTCAGGCGATTCTTGTTGATGCGTGTCGTAGGTGCAATCAAATTAATTAATATTTCCACTCAATTAAAAATAATATAATGGAAGTCAAGTTCGTTCCCACGAGGAGCAAGAGATTCTAGTTGTAAAAATTGTCACAAAAGGGGGGTGTAAAAAGCAAAAGAAAATAAACAAAGCAATTAAAAGGTAAAGTTGAAATCAATAAGAGATACAAGATCAAGGAATCCTTCTTCGTTGCAAAACAATGAATCAAGTTATGTTCTTTTCTACTTGTTATTAGTCACAGATTATCACCAACCGTAGGATAGCAGGTCCGCTTAGCTAGCCCCAAAATCCCTTATTTCACTGAGTAACAAGTCCGCTTAGTTATCAGATTCTATTCAAAAGAACCACCTTGAGGTTCGCTTACAAGATGTAATTCCCCGAATGCATTAAGATCTATGAATTTAGGTTTAGTACTAGTAGTTAAACTCGGTTCGCTTGGTCCACTTTCTAGCGTTGTTTTTACATACAATCGCTCCACGGAATCCCTCCGCAAGGTCTCGTGTTTTCTACTTGTGTAAAGTGTCGAGAACGATTACTTATTCCCTAACTTATACTAGATTTAGATCAAATTAACAAATCAATTTAGCGTGCACTCTAAACAATCTATCAATCAATCATGAATGAATAAACATTCCTATTAGTAAAAACAAACGATAATCATGTGAAAAACTTCAAGATAGAATTGAAACAAAACTCAAATCATATATTAAGAACTGAATTGAAAAACTCGTGTTTTTGAAATTCACACAATAATAATTAAAAGATTTAAAGTTCACACAAATAATTAAGAAGAAGAATTGAAAGCAAAAACACAAGTGTTGTGTGTGTAGAGAGGTGTGTAAAAGATGTAGAAAACTTCTCTATTTATAGGCTTCAATACTCTCCAAATCTTCCAAGGAATAGAATCCTTTTCCTTTAGCAATTCAATTTCCAAATCCAAGCCTTTCTCAACTCTTCCATCTTCTCTTTCCAAATTTGAGCCCAATTCTCCATCCAATTCCTAGTCCAAGTCTTCACACCCATGAGAGAAGTCCACAGAAAATTCTGGAATTTTTGCCTCGCCGGAAAACTGGTATTTTGGCCGGAATCCGACCGGAAAAATCACCGCCGGTCGTCTGAATTTCTCTTTTCCGTCACAGGTATATTCGACGGAATATTCCGTCGATCCACCGTTAGGACTAACGGTCAAAAGGGTCAAACCGTCAGTCAACGGTCAATGGGCAGAGTGAGTCGGTCACGAGTCGACTTCTAACTCGGTGATTGGTCTAAGCTGGGTTGAGTTGGATCGGTTCTTTGGATCGCTCCTCGGACTCACCGAGTTGACTCGCCGAAGTCGTAGAGTTTCGTTTATTTTTGGTGTTTTCTACGAATTCAGGCCTTTACTTCTTGTCTTCAATTCATAACTCTAATTTCAGCTCAAACCCCTTTAATCGCATCAAATTATGTGACATCGAACCCATCTTTCTCCCAACTCTCGATTCATCTCAAAATTCTTCAATCGACGTAAATTCATCTTCGATTTCTCCTCACTGTTTCGATTTCCACGAGATCCCTTATCTTAATTTCTTCTCGATTCAAACTCTTACTTTAATTTCTTCCTCGTCTCTGCATCTCATCAATTAATTACTGAAACCCATCTCCATTCAACGATTGTAGCTCTATTTTCTTCAATCTCAGATTCAAAAATACATTTTCGTGATTTTTCTCCTCAGCAGCATCAATTTCCAGACGGTAATTCTCGATCTAAATCTTCACACAAACCCTTGATTCCTTCAGACCCTTCTGTTTTAAGAACCCTAACTTGTAAACACATCTCGGATCTTATAATTTCGGCTTCCAATTCTTCGTCTTGATTTAGATTCAATCGGTAATTTCTTTCTTCTTCCTTCTCATTTTCGAGAGAATTGTAATAAACCTGAATGATTGAGAGAACTCGCGAAGTAAATATGTCGATTTAGGGTTGGGTAATTTGAGGTTGGATTGTTACACCCCAGGGATAGGTACCACCCTCTAAATGATAAGGGGTACCTGAATAGCAACCCCCTTAACCTTGACTGGGCTTGGCATTAGTACTCCTCCAAAAAGAGAGTTGCCCCTTAACCTTGACTGGGCTCCAGATAGTGTTCGCCCATGAAATGACAATTTTGCCCTTTTGCTCAAATTGGGTGATTTCTTCTTCTTTTCCACAATGCGACTCCATAGTAGCTACAAAACTCAAAACAAGCGTAAAATACATAATTTACAAGAAAAATAACAAAGAAAGCATAAACAATAGATAGTAAATAGGATGTATTCTACACCCTATCAAATTCCCCCACACTTAGACTTTGCTAGTCCTCGAGAAAATCAAACTAAAAACTCACAACTTCAAAGCGTTCAAGCGTCCCAAGCATCCAAAAAGTTATGAGGACATAGAGTTTCTGCATTCTAGTAATAAGAAGTTAGAAATACTAAAGAACATATTCTCATTCCTAAATGTTGAGTGAGAAATAACCACACCATAATGAGAGAACGCGTGTTTGAGAAACGATCAATAAGCATTTCGCCTCGACTTCTGCCTCACCAAAAAGGATTTTATGATAATTGCACTCAAAAAGACAGCTTTTTTATGGTTCTCACATGTGTGCGGTATGAATGAAGAGAGAAATCTGCGACACGTTGAATGGTGGGAAGGACAACTTCCGAAATATTTTTAAAAACCCACATCTTTTAACATTTTTGAAAAACCATTTTTCTGACGATCTCTAAGAAAGGAAATCAACCACTATTATCGAGGATGAGATTACTTACTCACCTTCACATCCGATCGCCAATTATGATAACACCACTCTCACGGCATCCAATCGTCTTCCGCTCCTCGTCTTGATCTCCTTGGTCTTCGTCTTTGGTTTCAACTATTGGTGATTTGAATTTCATAAATCCTTAACAATTTATAATTACCTTAAATCCCTTGAAACTTCCTTAAATACTTATTAAATAAATAAAAACAAAACAAAACCTTGAAACAAAACAAGAGAAATTTACAAAATAAACCTCAATGTAATTGCCTCAAAATCCTCTTTTACTTTTAGCTCTTATAAATAAGTCTTCAACTTGGGTGTAAGGAAATTTGTATGTTGCTTTACTTGAATATGATATGAAACAAGAAAAAGATTAAATCCGTTGTTGTCGAGAGAGAAAAAAGCAAGAAGGAAAAAGATATGATTGAAATACAAAATCCTATGGGTTGCCTCAAAGAAAGCTCTTTAGTTAGATGGAAAATTTAAGCATGCTTGTTTTAATGATTGAGCAACTCTAATAATGAGGCATGATTAAATCCATTATTTAACACTCTAACAAGTAAGAAATCCGAATGTAGTTCTCTAACATTTCCAAGTTCAATTATGTCGGTCAAAATCTCTATGTAAACATACCTAGAAGTATGCTAGGGACTCTAAAATCTCTAAAAGTTGAAGTTTTAGGTAAAACTTTTTTTTGTTTTTAAATTTTTAAATTTTTTTGTAAATTTTTTAAATGCATCATTGTCCTCAATGTAATGAAAGTTCATCATGATATGAAACAAGAAAAAGAAATAACAAAAAGCAAAAAGATAAGAAATCAAAACCTATGGGTTGCCTCCCAAGCGCAATGTTCTTCACATTACTCCTCCGAGGGAGTGCATCTCCAAATGAAAGTTCATCCATATTCACAGCGATGTTCTCTATGGCTTCAATCCGTTGACTTTGGAAACCGAATTGTCTCTAAGACTAGTAATTTCAACTGCACCATGAGGAAAAACATTAGTAACAACATATGGTCCAATCCAACGGGACCTTAACTTTCCAGGAAATAGTTTAAGGTGAGAATGATATAAAAGGACTTTTTGTCCCACGATGAAGCTTTTACGAGAAATCATCTTGTCATGAAAAAGCTTGGTCTTTTCCTTGTAAATACGGGCACTCTCGTAAGCATCATTACGTATCTCCTCTATCTCATTTAGTTGTAACTTCCTTTGTTTCCCCGCTTCATCATACTCCATGTTGAATTTCTTTATCGCCCAATAAGCCTTATGTTCAAGTTCAACCGGAAGATGACAAGCCTTGCCATAAACCAACCGATATGGAGACATACCAATCGGTGTCTTATACGCCGTTCTATACGCCCAAAGTGCATCGTTGAGCTTAAAGCTCCAATCTTTCCTTGTGGTATTCACCGTTTTCTCAAGAATGGACTTGATCTCACGATTTGAAATTTCCGCTTGTCCACTAGTTTGTGGATGATAAGGCGTACCAATTTTGTGTGTTATGTTGTACTTCTTGAGGAGAGCGTGGAAAGCCTTCTTGAAATGCGAGCCTCCATCGCTTATCACCACTCTTGGTGTTCCATGCCTTGTGAATATGTTTTCCCTTACAAAATCACAAACAACTTGAGAGTCATTAGTTTTGGTGGCTCTAGCCTCCACCCATTTCGAAACATAATCTACGGCAAGAAGTATATAAAAATTTCCATTCGAATTGACAAAAGGGCCCATAAAATCAATACCCCACACATCAAAAATCTCAACGGCGAGAATTGGTGTGAGTGGCATTTGATTTCGAGCACCTAGATTGCCCGTTCGTTGACATCTATCACACGATTTACAAAAAACATATGAATCTTCAAACAAGGTGGGCCAATAAAATCCACTCTCGAGAACTTTGAGAGCGGTGCGTTTAGAACCAAAGTGGCCACCACAAGCAAAAGTGTGGCAAAGGAGAGAATGGATTGAAATTCGGAATTAGGCACGCACCTTCGCATTATTTGATCAACCCCATATTTCCATAAGTATGGTTCATCCCACACATATTGCTTAGCTACCTTCTTAAGTTTCATCTTTTGGAAATTATACATTGTACTAGGTACTTTCCTTGTCACCAAATAATTCACTATATCCGCATACCAAGGTGTTGATTCTTCCATGGAGAAAAGTTGTTCGTCCGGAAAGCGGTCATGTAATGGAAGTTCCTCTTGAGACATAACAAGTCTACTAAGATGATCCGCAACGGTATTCTCCACACCCCTCTTATCACGAATTTCTATGTCGAACTCTTGTAACAATAGGATCCACCGGATTAATCTTGGCTTAGCTTCTTTCTTCTTTATTAAGTGTCTTAGTGCGGCATGATCGGAATATACAATAACCTTTTTACCCACCAAGTATGATCGAAATTTTTCCAACGCAAAAACTATAGCCAATAACTCCTTTTCCGTGGTAGAATAATTGATTTGTGCATCATTAAGGGTCCTAGATGCATAATAGATAACATGGGACAACTTGTCCACTCTTTGACCCAAAACGGCTCCAACCGCATAATCACTAGCATCACACATTAATTCAAATGGAAGATTCCAATCCGGTGATTTGATAATTGGCGCACTTGTCAACATTTCTTTCAATTTGTCAAAAGCATCCTCGCATTCCTTGTTGAAGTCAAAAAGTACCTCCTTTTGTAATAATTTGCACATCGGCATGGAGATTTTGGAGAAATCCTTGATAAACCGCCTATAGAAACCTGCATGACCAAGAAAAGAACGGATTTCCCTCACCGAAGTGGGATATTGTAAGTTTCTTATTAAATCTATCTTTGACTTGTCCACTTCGAGCCCTCGAGAGGACACAATGTGACCAAGTACTATGCCGTGGTTTACCATAAAGTGACATTTCTCCCAATTAAGGACAAGGTTTGTGTCTATGCATCGTTTAAGAACTAGTTCAAGGTTATTTAAACAACCATCAAAAGAATTGCCATAAACACTAAAGTCATCCATAAATACCTCGATGATGCGCTCCACATAATCCGAGAATATACTTACCATGCATCTTTGAAAAGTAGCCGGCGCATTGCAAAGGCCAAACGGCATCCGTCTATATGCAAACGTTCCAAATGGACAAGTGAAAGTGGTCTTCTCTTGGTCCTCCGGTGCAATAACAATTTGGTTGTATCCCGAATAACCATCCAAGAAGCAATAATAAGAATGCCCCGCTAACCGCTCCAACATTTGATCAATGAAAGGTAAAGGAAAGTGATCCTTCCGGGTTGCGGAATTAAGCTTTCTATAATCAATGCACACTCTCCAACCGGTTTGAACTCTTGTAGGAACAAGTTCATCATCGTGATTTCGAACAACCGTGACTCCGGACTTCTTTGGTACCACTTGAACCGGACTTACCCACTTGCTATCGGAAATTGGGTAGATTACCCCCACACTTAGCAATTTGAGTATCTCTTTTTTCACAACCTCCATCATGGGAGGATTGAGCCGACGTTGAGCATCACGTACCGGCTTCACGTTCTCTTCCATTAGAATCCTATGCATGCACATGGATGGACTAATGCCCTTAATGTCCGCAATTGTCCACCCAATAGCCGTTTTGTGCTCTCTCAAGACTCTAAGAAAACGGTCTTCTTGTATCGGTGTGAGGTTCTTTGCAATAATCACCGGAAGCTCATCTCCATCTCCCAAAAAAGCATACTTCAAATGGTCCGGAAGCGGCTTCAATTCTAGTTTGGGCGCCTTCACAATAGATGGTACAAGTATTTCATAATTCACGGGTAAAGAAATATATGAAACATTACCCTTTTTAGCTTCTTGCAATGTCGCCAAAGCACCACACATCTCCACCAATTCCTTGGAGATTTCAACATCCAAGTTAGACAAGCCGTGGATGTCCAATTCAATGCTCTTTTGCAACACCACATCAAGTTCATCCTCTTGGTTCAATTCCTTTATTTGTTGCGCTAATGAATCAACCACATCAATGGAGTAAACGGAATGCACATCACTTGGGTAGCGCATGGCTTCAAATATGTTAAAGTGTATTATCTCCTTGTCGAATTCCATAGTAAGTGTACCCTTATCAACATCAATCTTCGTCTTTGCGGTCTTCATAAATGGCCTCCCAAGAAGTAAAGAAGTAGATGATCGGTTCTCATTGTTATCCATATCCACCACAAAGAAGTCCACCGGAAAAATAAGCTCATTTACTTACACTAGCACGTCTTCTACAAGCCCGTTTGGATATATGTTAGACTTGTTCGCTAATTGGATAATAACTCTTGTCTCTTTCAAAGGTCCAAGATTCAAGGAGTCATATATTTCGGCCGACATCACACTAATGGAAGCTCCCAAATCAAGTAAAGCATGTTCAAACCTTTTCTTACCAATAGTAATTGGCACCGTGAAACCACCGGGATCCGTGCACTTTGTAGGCATCTTCTTCAATAGCATAGCCGACGCACTCTCGCCAACTTTAGTAATTTCATTATCAAGCAACCTATCCTTCTTGATGCATAATTCCTTCATGAACTTGGCATACCTTGGAATTGTCTTAATGGCCTCAATGAATGGGATGTTGATTTCAATCTTCTTGAAAATGTCCATAAGTGCCTTGTCTTGAGCTTCTTTCTTGGATTTAGCAAAACGACTAGGAAAAGGAGGTGGAGTAGTGAAAGTAGAAACCGGTTCCTTGGATAGGTCGGTTGGTGTGGAGTTCTCCTTTGGTGCGGTTTCCTCCTTGTCTTTGACTACCTCTTCAATAGCTTCTTCTTGATGACTTGGACTCTCCACTTGTCTTCCACTTCTTAAAGTAACCACATTAACATTCTCTCTTGGATTCACAAATGGTTGTGAAGGAAGTTTTGTGGATGCTTGAGATTTCAATAAGTGCACATCGGTCTCCAATTGTCCCATTTGAGTTTGTAAACCTTGATGGCCGAATCGGTCTTTTGTTGATTTTGTTGAAACAATGACATAATACCTTGCATCATGACATTAAGCTTATCATCTATCTAAGATCCTTGTTCCTTCACTTGAGGTTCGAATTGTTGAGAACCACCTTGTTGTTGAGGTTGGAAGCGTGATTGTTGAAAACCACCTTGTTGCGCATATGGATTAGGAGCCGCCGCTTGCTTGTTTGCATAACTAAAGTTGGGATGATCCTTCCAACCGGGATTATAGGTATTGGAGTATGGATCGTACCTTGGCCTTTGATTTGGATATAAAGCATTCACTTGTTCGGTCTCACCATATGGAATAATTACCGCGGCCATCCTTTGCATCATTATCTCCATGTTACTCATCCTTTGATCAAGATGTGATGAATCACTTACATGCAATCGCCTAACCATTGGTTCATCTCTTGTGTAGAATTGTTGCGAGTTCGCAGCCATACTTTCAATCAACTCGGTAGCTTGGGTCACCGTCTTGTTCATTAGTGCACCACCATCCGCGGCGTCAAGAAGAGACCTATCACTTGGGTTGAGAGCTTCGTAGAAGTATTGGAGTATCATAACGTCACTAAATTGATGGTGTGGACAGCTTGCCACCAACCTCTTGTATCGCTCCCAACATTCATACAATGACTCTCCCACATGTTGTTTCAACCCACAAATCTCCTTGCGAATTTGAGTAGCTTTGGATGCGGGAAAATATCTCTCGAGGAAAAGTTTCTTCATCCCATTCCATGTTGTGATACTTCCGGAAGGCAAATAATATAACCATTCCTTAGCATTGCCCGCCAAAGAAAACGGGAAAGCTTTCAACATTGCTCCATCCGCATTGGTCTCCGGTGGAAGCATAGCCATAACTATGGTATAGAAGTCCATAAGATGTTTGTTTGGGTCCTCATTCACCATGCCATGGAACTTTGGTAACTCTCTAATCAACCCCGGCTTGATCTCGAAGGTTGAGTTAGTTTGGATACACCATTGTTGTGTATCAAGCTTGTGAGAAGCTAGGTCCTTGAGTGTACGATCAGCCATCGTTTCTTCCTCTTTGTCCGAATCACTTGATGAAGAAGGAGGAAGTGGAGTGTTAACCGCTCGAATGAAATCCTTTAGTTGAGTGCCGGATCGAAGACGTATTGGACTCGGTCTGCCCTCTTTAAGCATTCACCAAAAGTATAACACCTGAAACAAGATTCTCAAAAACTAAGTTAGATACGGTATAGAATCTAACAAAGCAAGAATATAGCAAAAAGAAAAAAAAACAAAAACAACTAAAAATCGCCCGTTGCTCCCCGGCAGCGGCGCCAAAATTTGATGCGTGTCGTAGGTGTAATCAAATTAATTAATATTTCCACTCAATTAAAAATAATATAATGGAAGTCAAGTTCGTTCCCACGAGGAGCAAGAGATTCTAGTTGTAAAAATTGTCACAAAAGGGGGTGTAAAAAGCAAAAGAAAATAAACAAAGCAATTAAAAGGTAAAGTTGAAATCAATAAGAGAGACAAGATCAAGGAATCCTTCTTCGTTGCAAAACAATGAATCAAGTTATGTTCTTTTCTACTTGTTATTAGTCACAGATTATCACCAACCGTAGGATAGCAGGTCCGCTTAGCTAGCCCCAAAATCCCTTATTTCACTGAGTAACAAGTCCGCTTAGTTATCAGATTCTATTCAAAAGAACCACCTTGAGGTTCGCTTACAAGATGTAATTCCCCGAATGCATTAAGATCTATGAATTTAGGTTTAGTACTAGTAGTTAAACTCGGTTCGCTTGGTCCACTTTCTAGCGTTGTTTTTACACACAATCGCTCCACGGAATCCCTCCGCAAGGTCTCGTGTTTTCTACTTGTGTAAAGTGTCGAGAACGATTACTTATTCCCTAACTTATACTAGATTTAGATCAAATTAACAAATCAATTTAGCGTGTACTCTAAACAATCTATCAATCAATCATGAATGAATAAACATTCCTATTAGTAAAAACAAACGATAATCATGTGAAAAACTTCAAGATAGAATTGGAACAAAACTCAAATCATATATTAAGAACTAGGAATTCATCCTCAATCAATAATAAAATTAGCTACTCATGTTTTTGAAATTCACACAAATAATAATTAAAAGGAGAATTTTAAAGTTCACACAAAT
Source organism: Papaver armeniacum (assembly GCA_023531295.1). NCBI lineage: Eukaryota > Viridiplantae > Streptophyta > Magnoliopsida > Ranunculales > Papaveraceae > Papaver > Papaver armeniacum. Next base: position 148,827 of record JAJJWW010017186.1, read on the forward strand.
AATTAAGAAGAAGAATTGAAAGCAAAAACACAAGTGTTGTGTGTGTAGAGAGGTGTGTAAAAGATGTAGAAAACTTCTCTATTTATAGGCTTCAATACTCTCCAAATCTTCCAAGGAATAGAATCTTTTTCCTTTAGCAATTCAATTTCCAAATCCAAGCCTTTCTCAACTCTTCCATCTTCTCTTTCCAAATTTGAGCCCAATTCTCCATCCAATTCCTAGTCCAAGTCTTCACACCCATGAGAGAAGTCCACAGAAAATTCTGGAATTTTTGGCTCGCCGGAAAACTGGTATTATGGCCGGAATCCGGCCGGAAAAATCACCGACGGTCGTCTGAATTTCTCTTTTCCGTCACAGGTATATTCGACGGAATATTCCGTCAGTCCACCGTTAGGACTAACGGTCAAAAGGGTCAAACCGACAGTCAACGGTCAAGAGGGCGAGTGAGTCGATCCACCGAGTCGCCTTCTAACTCACCGATTGGTCTAATCGTGTTGAGTTGGATCGGTTGCTGGATCGCTCCTCGGACTCACTGAGTTGACTCGCCGAGCCAGAGTCCGGCCGAGTTTCGTTTATTTACTACTAGTGTTTCCCGGCCGAATTCAGGCCTTTACTTCTTGTCTTCATACCTGTTAAGAATCCTAGCACATACATCTAACATTTCAAACACATTCAGTGCTTCTTTAAGCTTCTCTATTCCGCCCACAACTCCACCAGAGTTTCTTTTCGATTACAGCGACAACAACTCACCATCATCCTCCCTGGTTCACTTAGATCAGCTTCATATCTTCCATTCAATGAATTTGACGGCAATAACTCTAATTTCAGCTCAAACCCCTTTAATCTCGCATCAAATTGCAACAAAGATCGAACCCATCTTGCTCCCAACTCTCGATTCATCTCAAAATTACCACCGGCTTCAATCCCCGAGCGTAAATTCATCTTCGATTTCTCCTCACCTGTTTCGATTTCCACAGATCCCCTTATCTTAATTTCTTCTCGATTCAACCTCTTACTTTAATTTCTTCCTCGTCTCTGCATCTCATCAATTAATTACTGAAACCCATCTCCATTCAACGATTGTAGCTCTATTTTCTTCAATCTCAGATTCAAACATCCATTTTCGTGATTTTTCTCCTCAGCAGCATCAATTTCCAGACGGTAATTCTCGATCTAAATCTTCACACAAACCCTTGATTCCTTCAGACCCTTCTGTTTTAAGAACCCTAACTTGTAAACACATCTCGGATCTTATAATTTCGGCTTCCAATTCTTCGTCTTGATTTAGATTCAATCAGTAGCAACGGCTGCTGTTCTTCCTTCTCATTTTCAGAGAATTGTAATAAAACTGAATGATTGAGAGAACTCAGAGAAGTAAATATGTCGATTTAGGGTTGGGTAATTTGAGGTTGGATTGTTACACCCCAGGGATAGGTACCACCCTCTAAATGATAAGGGGTACCTGAATAGCAACCCCCTTAACCTTGACTGGGCTTGGCATTAGTACTCCTCCAAAAAGAGAGTTGCCCCTTAACCTTGGCTGGGCTCCAGATAGTGTTCGCCCATGAAATGACAATTTTGCCCTTTTGCTCAAATTGGGTGATTTCTTCTTCTTTTCCTCAATGCGACTCCATAGTAGCTACAAAACTCAAAACAAGCGTAAAATACATAATTTACAAGAAAAATAACAAAGAAAGCATAAACAATAGATAGTAAATAGGATGTATTCTACACCCTATCACTTGTTAAGACTTCTATTCTGCTTCGGGATATTTGAGGAACTCATTGAACTGACCTTCCTAGTAATATACATAGGATAAGTACGAAACCCAACTGGTTTAGACATACGAATGTCAATTACACCTTTGAGAATCAAGTCTAAGGTATGTTGAAGTTGAACCAAGGAGGTTTTATTCAACCTAGAATTTCTCTTTTGTTTAGCAGAGCCTTTTGCATCGCAAAAGAGGCATACTTTTTGATCACAAGAGTGATTAGACAAAGTAGTCTTAACAACCTTGTTAGGAGATTTCTTCCTTCCATGTGATGTGGAACTCCCTTGATCAACGGGAAATTCAGACACATTCTTTTTGACAGGAAGGGATTCCGATTTTACTTCTGAAGTTGGAACGTTTTTAGTCGTAGCAGAAGTACTTGGTATATTAGACTGCTTAGAGCATCCTTGAATAGAGAGTTCCTTCAAGCGATGTTCTATTTCCGCGGCATCCTTTTTGAGGCTTGCCTCGAGAACCATACGGGAGGAGTGATCCTCGGTATTTTCTTTGAAATTGCAGTCCCTTATTACACCAAGGAGATTCTTGACATGATTAACCGATTAAATCTATCAGCTTTAATTCTAGCAAGGTTTAGAATCAAATCACTCTCTTTAGCTGTTTCCCATTCATTTAGAGAGATAGACTCTTTTGAAGGGTAATCGGAAAAACATATGTCGCGGCCTGTCTGTCTTGTTTGAACACAAGGTTCGTCTATATTTGAGATTGAAGAATCTTTTTCTTTAATAGAAGCAGACGAGTCAGAGCTTTTATTTTTGGTGACGTGTTTATCGGATATAGTATCGTCCATCCTCAGATCGCTACAAACACAGACTTGTAAGGTCTTGAACGTGTTTGCCTGCTCTGATACCAATTGAAAAAGCGTGGGTACAACAACCACACCTAATATTTCGCTTAGCAATTTGTATGGACAAACTCCAATATACTTTCTAGAGAATCAACTAGACAGTCAGACTCAATCTAGATAAAAAAGTATATCAAAGAGTTTATATCTCAATCTCTCGATTTGATATTTACTCAAGCAAATAGAAATCTGCGAGTCTTTATCAAAGAGAGATAACTTGGATGGTACCAAAGACCAATATCCAAGTGTCAATCAATTTCAATCAACAACCAAAAGGTCGGATATTCTAATTGATTGAACAACACACAACCTGTGATATTTCAATTATATAAACAAATATAATGCGGAATAGAAATAACACAGACACCAGAATTTTGTTAACGAGGAAACCGAAAATGCAGAAAAACCTCGGGACCTAGTCCAGATTGAACACACATTGTATATTAAGCCGCTACAGACACTAGCCTACTCCAAATTAACTTCGGTCTGGACTGTAGTTGAACCCCAATCAATCTCACACTGATCTAAGGTACAGTTATGCTCCTATGCCTCTGATCCCAGTAGGATGCTACGTATTTGATTCCCTTAGCTGATCTCACCCACAACTAAGAGTTGCTACGACCCAAAGTCGAAGACTTTAATAAACAAATCTGTATCACACAGAAAAGTCTACGGTAATAGATAAATCCGTCTCCCACGAATATACCTACGAGTTTTGTTCCGTCTTTTGATAAATCAAGGTGAACAGGAACCAATTAATAACCCGAACTTATATTCCCGAAGAACAGCCTAGTATTATCAATCACCTCACAATAATCTTAATCGACGCAGCGAAAAAAGATATTGCGGAATCACAAACGATGAGACGAAGTGTTTGTGATTTTTTTTCTATCTTGCCTATCGGAGATATAAATCTCAAGCCAAATATTCCAATTGTACTCGTACGATAGAAACAACAAGATCAGATCACACAACTACAAGAAAAGTAGTATCGGTCTGGCTTCACAATCCCAATGAAATCTTTAAGTCGTTAACCTGGTTTAGAGAAGAAAATCCAAGGTTAAAGGAGAATCAACTCTATCTTATGCAACTAGTATCACACGTAAGGTGTGGGGATTAGGTTTCCCAGTTGCTAGAGTTGTCCCTTATATAGTCTTTGAAATCAGGGTTTGCAATCAATGTTAGCTTAGTAACAAAGCATTCAATATTCACCGTTAGATGAAAACCTGATTTGATTCAAGCTAATATTTCTCAACCGTTGGATCAAAACCTTAGCTTGTTACTCACAAATGAAATGTCCAATTTTGGGTTTATGTAATCGTTCCTAAACATTGACATTTGTTGGTTCAACAATAGTTAACCAAATGGTTAGCCATATGAGCAATTTCATATCAACCATATTCTTCTTCACCATAACTAGTTCAAATGACTCAAATGAACTAGTTAGAGAGTTGTTCAATTGCCTAGATCTGATGTAACTACACAAGACACAATCGAAGCAAAAACAGTTTGATTCACTTGAATCGGTTGATGAACTTTATAACCACGGTTTGCAAAAGCATTCCTTAGTTTATATAAACATGAGTTCAAGAACAACCAATTTTAGATATAACCTACTCAAGTTCGCGGACTTAAGCTCACGGAAGGAGTTCACAAACTCCAACAGAAATTCTTGGGTCGAGAACTTCCGCCAGTTCGCGGACTTGGCTCATGCCACATTCCGTTTCTCTTGATCAACAAAGTTCGCAAACTTTGGTTCAAGGAATAATGACTTATACATATATGTGTTCCCACAACAATGCTTATATCCTACCAATAGTTATGTAATCTAAACTCTCATTTTAATCATTGAAACATTCTCAGAGGACGTTATATAGCCGTTATTCACAGACCATTTTTCGTCAGAGCAATTTTCAAAGTGATTGACTATAACATGACATTCGTCACTAGGTAAAGATGAATTTGGCTAAAACGAAAGCTTACCAACACATATTTCAAGAAATAGATAGGCGAGTTAAACTCGGCTTGAAATAGCAAATTTGTATAATGAAAGTCTATATATAAAAACGACTTTTGTCTCAAGAATAAGAGATAGAGTAAATAGACTTTTGAGTGACAAATAAGTTCAAGTCTCCACATACCTTTTAGTTGATGAAGTTCCACTAGTTCCGTGAGTAGTCCTTCGTCTTGTATGATGATTCCATGGAGTCTTGAGCTCAACTACACTTTCTATCCTAGTCCGAGACCTTTAGCTATAATAGTCTAGAAATCAAGACTTACATTTTTGATCACTAACATTGACAAACATGCTTGAGATAGCAATGCATGCGAGTTCGACCGAGCAATGCTCTAACACATAAGATCCCCTCACCGTAAAAATCTCTCCAGCTCATAGAAGATAAACAACCAGAGATCCGCAAATTTGATGAGAATTTCCAAAAATACGCCGCAGAGATATCTTCACGTATCCGACCACGCCATCAGATCTGCTCTAATAACTAAATGGTGTAACTGGGGACTGCTCATCGCATCCCATTCCATGTAACAATCCATGATTCAGAAGATAATTCAAATGGTGTTGCTTGGAACGAAGTCCTTAAAGACTTGATAGCAGCACGTCGGCAACGAAACGCCTCTCAGCTCGTCTACTTCACCTAACGACTCTGAAATACTTTGCCCATACAAGCATCCCCAGCATATTATCATCGCAATCAGAAGGGCAAGAATAAGCCTATGAGATAAAGATCCAGAATAAACACAAATCATTCCCAGTCAAAATATCAAATACACTCAAAATCCTTGCAAAAAGCGATTACCTACTTGAGAAAATAACCACAAAAAGCAATATCTTTTTCTGTTTTCCAAAAACACATAAGGAGGAATGTTCTGAGAAATATGGACTAGGTCCCGAGGATTTTCTGCATTTGCGGTTTCCTCGTTAACAAAATCTTGCTATGTCATTTACTTTTGAGGGAGGTTGTCCAGCAACAACACGTCCTTCTCAGAGGAAGCGTCTCTCATGCCTCGAAGAGCAGCCTACTTCAACTTCAATTATCGAGATAATCTCAACCGCAACCGCTTGCCGATCAATGAGATCTGTAGAAGGAGCTTCATTCATTTCGGTTTGCCATTTTCGGATTTCGGAAATCCCTTCACATAACCAAGAAGCGTTGAACTCGAAGGTCACACACATATACCGGTGGTACTCCCAGTTGGCGACTACTTCTTCAAAAATGGAGTGTCCAGTCGTGTTGCACATGTTGTCAATGGAGAAATAGCCTCCTCAACACATTTACAACTCTGCATGCTTAGCTGGCACACTGATCCTCCAGACAGCGCGTGATATGCAGGGAGAACATCAAGGGAAAATTCCAGAAATTTGGATTTCTTAGTCGTGGGGTTTCATTCATTCACCCAACTGGAAACATAAAATCATGAAAGCGGCATGAATGAAGAATTATTATTCGAAGAAGTCTTGGCTCCAGCCATATGATGCAAAACTACTGAATATCAAAGGAGCACCTGCAAACTATGAAAAAGATGCTCATCTACAAAAGAAATCACAAAGTGGAAAATCTAGTTATCATCATTAACACCAGGATAAATGGCGCCTTCACCGGGGTCCTCTTTGGAAGTTTTTTCAACATATTCTTCAGAAGCCGCTCCTCCATCCTCTTTAGAAGCTGCTTCAACATCTTCTTCAGAAGCCGCTCATATATCCTCTCCGTAAGCCACTATTAATGCTCCTCTTGCTGCTACTGGATGAAACACCACGTGTACCGATGAGAAGTAGTCTACCTAGCTGCCAATAAAGCACGTCGTAAACACACTGTTGTTAAAAAAAAATATGTGTCAAGGTATGAAAAGGCGAGGGTACCCAAATATACCTCAAGCTAAAACTTTTCCTACCTATAAGTCCTTTCTCCAAAAGTGATTTTCTATGGACTGAGTCGAGACAATACAACTAATCGGTTCACACTTTGTGTGATCGTCTATGGATACGAGATCGAGACAATACAACAACGAAGTATGTTTACTTGATACAAAGGTTCGGACTTAACCAAACACAATAGGATTGCTTATCAAGTAAATAGGAATTAACGTTTGTGTGATTTACTTTAATTATAATAAAACAATTATAATGCGGAAAATAAAAGTAAATGACACAGCAAGATTTTGTTAACGAGGAAACCACAAATGCAGAAAAACCCCGGGACGTTGTCCAGAATTGAATACTCTCAGGATTAAGCCGCTACACAAAATCACACCTAACTTCGTATAGTTGAGACCAAGTAACTAACCCTATAGTTCACTTAGTTCCGTCTGTATTCCCACGCCTCCGACTTGTGAATAAGTCACGTACTTGGAATAATTCCTTTGGTTCGTATTCCAAATAGTAAAGGAACAACAAATCTGTTTGGTATCAACTCTATTCAACCAAGTGATATGAGTTGGACAAAGGCTCTTCTGTTTATCTTAACATAAACTCCTTCGTCGGGTCCTTAGATCTATCTTATGTTCAATCACCCAAAGGTAATCATTTAAGATTAAGCCAATCAATACCTTTAATCACAAGGAAACGTATTGATGCCGATCTACTCAATTAATCAATCCAATCTACCACAAGGATAAACCGATTATTAATTGGACCCTCTTTTTCCCAAACAAGTATTGTGCACACTAAAGATTATAAAACCCAAGTCAGATCTTCAATATCTTCTTTGTCTTCAAATCTTCTTAAATCTTCAATAAAAACCTGCACACAATCACTTGAATCTCTTGTGATCAATCATGCACAGAACGGAGTCTGTTAACAATGGATTATCACAAAATCGTCTTTACAACTAACAACAGTCTAAAGATCCCTGTCGAAACTCTAAACTAATTTGAGTGAATCTTATATCAGAAGAGAAGATTCTCAAGAATAAACAAACTAGGTGCAATCAGATTTCAACCACCGTTAGTCAATCAAATCAATCAAAAACAAAGATAAACCGCAATTATCTAGTTTCCCAGCAACGGGTCGCGTTAGAGCTTCTCAATCCCAAAGAAGACTTTAAATTGAGCGGCCGTAAGAGATTTCACCTAATTAGGTTAATCTCCTCTCCGAATAGGCGGCTACACCAGTAACAACAACAAAAGAGTAAATCTGTTGTTACGAAGGATTAGTTTGCTAGAAAGGCAAACTTCGTGTATTTATAGACAAGGAAGTTTGGACACCAAGGAATTTCCAAAACCGAAAAATATTCTCAAGATATTCATAAAAGCACAGATTCGGTTTTCATAATTCCTGGAAATGCTCTGTCCAAAAATAACAATTGAAATCTCTCGGAAAATCTAATTAGTAAATGCACATTACTAATTCTGTAATTTCCTTACAAAATGAAATTAATAACCTTATTTAAAAGATTCCTAACTTGTTTGTGACATGATTGATGTCTGGAATGTGGATCGTGGATCCACGAAAGATAGCATGTAATGTTGAATTGAATAACTGCGTTATTCAGAAAGTCGATACTTGTGAAGTATCGTGTGTATTTTATGTAGGTACTGCATTACGGTGTGGTAAAGTGATGGGTAACGACTCCTAACTAACCAAATAACTCCCGACCGTGGTTGTATAACCAAGTCGGGTGAGGTCGGACGGATGAGATGATGTTTGAGACACTCATCCTGCGACCGATTGATGAAATTAGGGTTTTAAAAGAGGTGCGCAAGCATCACTCTTCAAAGATGGTCGAAACCAAGCATGGGAAGGGTTTTGAAGAGGACCGACCGGGCATGTGTGTAGACAACACGCCGGTGTGCACGTCCATGTCTCACCGTCTCATGAAGATGCAATCTAGGCCACTCAATTTGACCGTCAAAGAGGAGTGGTTGAAATCGGTTTGCGGCAGAAATCCCTTGCCGCAAAGGAGTTGGAAACCGCATGACATCCCAAGTTTGGGCGTGCGTTCCAAGACGACCCATCTTGGTCGGTCTTGGTCGATCATACCAGCGTGTAGGTGATAGGCTAGTGTTCACACCTATACCGATTATCCCATGAAAACGTGATCTAAGCCACTCAAATCATCCGGTGAAGTTGAGCGGTCGAGATCGGTTTAGGATTTGGGAGATGTAACCGCGTGAGTTTGGTCGGGCGTTTTGGATTAGCCGGGCATGGTATGCCTTGGCCGACCGCAAGAGGAGGTAGATGGGCCCACGGGGCCATCTTTGGTATGACCGGCCTTGGTTAATCCAACTGTGACCCTCCATTCGCATCGGGAGAAGATGGACGCGCGTGATGACTTGAAATCCTAATTTTGGCTTTCAAAGCCGCGCGACCATGCTCTCTTTTGGGCGGACGAATTTGTTGTAACCAACCATGGTTGGCTTTGACCGATTGGTCAAGTGTGTAGGCGGTCACACGGTGATCGTGTCAACATGCTCCGGCCCTTTGAGTCTACATCTACACCCTCCATCTATGCTGCGAAGATGGACGGTTGAGACTGTTTTGCAAGCACATGTAATATGCCGCAAACCCTAATTTAGGTTTTCCGTCCATAATGCTTGGTATGGACGGTTTCTTGGCAAGCGAAGGCCAATGGTCGACCATGCGCGGGGTCGGTTGTGTGTATTCCATACCGCTTGGGGTGATGGAATTGATCGTGGTCATCCAATCATGCTTGTGGAGTTGGATGACATGCGATCGAATCATATCCGGCAAGCTAAGGCCGTGGGTATTCCATACCATGCTTAGGGTGATGGAATTGATCTGTGGTCATCCAATCATGCTTGTGGAGTTGGATGACTGCGATCGAGATCATATCAGGAGATCGATACAAATCAAGTCCGGCGCTCAATCGGGCTAGTATAACACACCGAGAGGGGCTCAATCGGGCTAGTATAACACACCGAGAGGGCTCGGGCTAGTATAACAACTTATGTTTCGATCCTAGGATTCTCTTCCCTTAGCCGTTAAGTAATATCTTTGAACAATTATAGAAATAAACATTCACAACACGTGTTCAAAGTTTGTCGACATCTTAACTTTGTAAGTTCTCTTTCACACTTACAACCTTGAAACCGATTTTCCACACTTCCAAACAAGTTTAGAATTGGTTCATCTGACTTTCAAGAACTATGTGATTGATCAAACCAACATTCAATCACAATCATGGGTTTACGGTTCTACCAAAACAAGATTCGGTTCTACCTCCATGTGAGTACTGTGCATAGTCACACTAGCTTCCCAAAAGTTCGGTTGACTAGGTACTAGGATCGGTTCCTCACATATATATGGTATCTAACTTATATGTGTTGCACATGTCCATAGGATCGGTTCCCCTTTCTTCTATAAACCTTGTTGCACCCCATACAAGGATTGGTTCCCTTTGATGTACTGCACCCCTTACTAGGATCGGTTCCATTTCCCTTACTAGGATCAGTTCCCTTTCCCTTACAAGGATCGGTTCCCTTTCCCTTACAAGGTCGGACATACAAAATCCGATCATACCATAGGTGATTACTTAAGATCGGTTTTACTAATAAAAGTTATACCAATACATAAGTCAGGCCTTTGTGAACAGTTCTACCAAGAACACAACAAGTTGTGAGCGGCTATACTCTATCACACATATTGGTTGTTCATAAGATATGCAATGAATAACAAAACCAATAACACCTGGCAATTTCCATTTCGGTCCACAAACAAGTTTATGAACTTACTTCCTTTGAACACATGTAAACATTGTTCCCTAGGATGAAATCCTCACCTCATACCCATACATAATCACAATAGCATTCAAATGATCATGGCGATATCTTATCTACAAAGTTTAATGGTTAAGCAATAAACCTCGTATTGTATTCCTTAATACTATGTCTATCTAGAGTTCAAATATGCTTTGCAGTTATGTTTTCAATATGCATGACTTGAAAGATACGTTAGGGAATGAAAAGTTCAAGTCAAATTATCACTAACCTGAAGTGGAAGGATGATTGTTGTCGTTGTAGATCATTGCTTCTTCACATCTTCAAGTCTTCGCAATACTTGTAATGTCTCATATCCTAATACTCTCAAGCTAACCTATACGAAGTTTAACTCTAGTACATAATCAAGCGACTCTTAACATGAGTTTTGATTCGCTAAAATATGACAACCAAACTTGACATACCAACGCTTGGTGGGTTCAACCGAGCCACGCTCTAACAAGGTATGTTCACCTCGTCGCTACGATAGCACGATCGTTAGAAAAGCTGCTGGCAATGACGAGATATAGATGGGAAGCACGAGCAAAAAGGGGTGATGTCTCTTTTATATCAAGCACACATTCCAAATCCGAGGAAGGAAAGGACCCTTCGTCCACACACATGGGAAGCTTGGAGCTCACCCAGGCGGAAAACCTAGTTGGTCTTGCTTCCTCCGTTGCTGCTAACTCTCCATGAGTGCGAATAGAAGAAGAACTTCTTCTTGGTCCGTGCACGAGGCGATTTCCTTGGCCCATAAACATCATATTTGCATCTGTTGGCAGCATAGTAGCGGTCAGCCACACACTCCTACTTTTGGATTTGACCAAAGCCTCACGGGTAACATCTTCTATCTTTCCCATTAATTTTATTATATGTTTATCACCATCTAATGCTTACCCCACAACAATGTCACTGTTACGTACTAAGCAGGGGACTTAATGTTGATTGTGGTTTTTAGTTCAGGGCTAAAATTGTAAGACCATGTATTTAATGTGCTGTCATTCTGCAATGAAATAGAGCCATTTAAAAGTAACGGGTGCCTAGGCCACTTTACTCACATATATATTGAGCAATTCGGTAAATTTATATATAAAATTTTTCCAGAATGGTGCGTGCAACAACAATCCCAAATATTCTGTAAATTTTATTTTCACCTGCATTACTCATTAATGCATGGCCTATCGAGTATTCATTCTACGCCATGTTCCCCAGCCGAACTCTTGATGTTGATATGACATGACAATTAATGTTTTCTCGCAGCTAAGTAACATGAATTTCCCTAAGTGTCAAGATTAAGATGCGCATAGAAGTACTCGATTAGAGGCACGCAAAGTTATGCTGCCCTCTGAAACATAATTAGTAATTTTGTATGAACGCACAAAATTCACCATAAGTTGATTGATTTTGTGTCAACTCAAAAAATTCAATCTTTCTAACCTAATTTTATTAATTTAAAAGAATTAGGTCTTTTTTGCGGCCTGCGCAATATCTCGAACCCTATTGGTCGAGACCAAACCTAGGCAAACTATAGGAAATTAATCCATCATGGATTAGTAGGAGCAGGATCCTACCAAAAGTCAGAAAACAATAAATAAAGAGGAAATGTGGCAAGTAAGAGCAGTGGCAAGAGGAGGCGTGACCGCGCCACTTGGCCGACCGATTTTCTTCAGCAGGCGCCACCTGTGGTCGGCTGGCCACGCTCCATGTTGCTGCTTGCCGGCCCCCTTTCCCATCAACCAATCGGATTTCTTTAAAAGCGCCACATGCACTTCCAATTAAAAGTGGAAGTTAGTTGCTCGATGCACTTAATTCCTTAAGGAATTGGACATATGCTGCCCATGTCGGTCTCAAAACGATCACAGCCGCACGTTTTGGCCGACTGATTTACCAAGCTTGGCGGCTCCCTGACACGACCGGACAAGCATCATCAGGCACACCGGTGGGCCCACTAATACTCCGGCCAATCGGAGCCCTTCCAACTCACCAACAGAGCCATTAAACGATTGCCCAAAGTTAGTTGGTCGCGCGACTTACAAAACCCTAACTTCTATTAAGCAGCATTACATTGCTGCCGCAAAACGATCTCGGCCGTCCAGCTTCGCCGGCCGAATTGGCCGGCCTAGATTCAATTCCGATCGACGGACAAAGCGCGGATACGCTCACTAGCGGCCCGACTATAGAGCTAGCCGGTCAAATGGTCCACAACATGCCGCCAACACCAAAAACCGTTGGCCCAAAATGGGATGGCCACACGGCTTTTAAAACCTAAATTGAATCAACGACAGCCATTAACTGATAACTGCCACAAATCATCTCGGCCGCCCAACTTCGCCAGTCAAATCGGCCGGCCTAACTCCTATTTTAGGCGGCCAATAAGATGTGGCCATGGTCACCGACCACCCCCTTTCCATATGCTGCAATCGGCCAAGCCGCGGCTTGCCTATATGACCCCCAAACGGTCGCCCGAAAGTGGCTAGTCGCGCTGCATTTAGGAAATTTAATAAATTCAACAACAACCATTAACTTTCGAAAATCATCTCGGTCGTCCAACTTCGCTAGCCGAATTGACCGGCCTAAATCTAATTTTAGGCGACCAATAAGATGTCGTCGTGACCGCCCGCTGCCTGGCTTGCGCGTGATTGGTCAAAATAACTAGGTCTTGCAAACAAGACCCACTCAGCAACCTGCTGCATATTTTCCACGAAACAAGATATCAACCATGTCACAATAGTAGAGCATTCACCTAACGCACACAACGTGCTAGGTTCGAATTACACCAAAAACAACAACGGTTATCAACACAAGTGTCCTGAAAACACCAAAGAACTCATAGCTTGCACTCCGAAAGCGAGTTCCACATTCTGATACAAGTCATAAAACAACCACACCTTCGGATTTAAGCATTCTGATCTCAACACCTTCTTCGCTTCCCTCCCTAAGATCAACCCTTTTTCTTCATTTTGTGACCGAAGCAAGACTGGAACGGCCATTTCTTGGTTTAGGCCAGAATTATACAGATTGATCTCTTGAATCTAAAGTACTCCCGTGCAGTGCATTTGTTTAGGGTTTAGATTCGTTTCTCGGCGGCACACCCAAATTTACCATTTCCAGCAGAATCAGTTTTTAACCCAAAACACTCGGATAAAAATCAATCGAACCCAGCACCATCTCTGTCTCTGCCATCACCATCTCTGCTGACACTACGACCAACTACACCAACACCAACACCACAACCATCTCCAACGCCATTATCACCATCTCCGTTGACACTACGACCAACTACACCAACACCACAACCATCTCCAACGCCATTATCACCATATATATCTTCACAGTCAACAATAATCCAAATCGCACCACCTTCACCCTCACCACCAAAAAGAGGGGTTTTAGTTCGTGATATTTTAATGAGACTCCCCGAAAGATTTCAGAGAGATTTTAGTGAGATTTCACAGATATGTAGTTATTTTTCATCTTCCTATTCAATTGATTTATTTTGTCTCGACCGAAATTAGGTTTCAATAATTATCAACAGGTTTAGAAATCAAACTTGAAAGTCATTATTAGCAGCAAATTTAAAATAGTTTGTGTTTTCCTGAGGGTATCTTAGTTCTTCTTCTTTCATTACTCATCGATGTTACTAACTTGCGTTCGCAATTTTTATCGGAATGGATTTAGTGATCAATTTGGTTTTTTATAATCTACAAACAAGTAACAACTCATCTTTACATATAATTTGTTTTTTTATATGGTTTATTAATTTCATGATTTTTGTAGAGATTATTGATTTTTAATATATAGTCTTTGATGCTATTGTGGTGGTGGTGGTGGAAGGTGGTGTTACTGTTGTAGTGGTGGATGTTGCTGCAATAATGTTGGTGAATGTTACTCTTGTTGTGGTGGTATTGGTGGATGTTTCTTACACTGCAGGTAATGGTGGTGGCTTTCTTGTAGTAGTGAGGATGGTGGTGGGGGTGATATGACACCATTTCGTGTGCGTCTTGGCAAAGAATTTACTTTTAGAGAATTAAACTTAGCATAGCCAAAGGAGCGGAAACAACGTTCAAAACCTCCTCAGATGCGGAGACAACAAGGTACCATGAAAATAAGTGTTGCATTGGCAAAATAATTGGAAACAAATTGTTGCATCCTTAATAAGTATCAATAAAATAATTATTGTTGAATTTAATAGAATGTTAATAGTAGTCACGGAGATATAAATGAAAATGATAAGATACCAAGTACACCACCAACTTTTTATCTGATAGGAGGGTGAACTTGTGTACAACTTTTAACAATTAAAATGATACAAAACTTTTAATGCGCAAAAGTATCAACAAGAATTTTGTTAACGAGGAAACTACAACGTGCAGAAAACCCTGAGACCAAGCCAAGTTTTGAATACCACCCTATATTAAACCGCGACGAACGCTACAAACACTAGCTATATTATCAGATTTTGGACTAGAATATAGTTGAGAACGAATTTCCTTCAATTGTTCTCCTTCTTCTCTTGGATATCTCAATACCCTATGCATTTGATTCCCCTAGATGACGTCATTTACTGCCCTAAGAGTTGTTTCAGCCAAAGTGAAGATTTTTAACTAATCAACCTCTAACAGATAGCCTATTGGTTTATTTCAAAAAGATATACAATCAAGATAATGAAAACTTGTTTGCTTATGAGGGATCTTCACGGTAAAGAAGATCTCAAGCAAACCTTATAAATTAGGCTAGATTATTCACTTCAAAAGGTTATAAAGATGCCTAATCGATTTTGCTTCACAAGATCAATCGAACAGATATGATACATGTGGAATTACAAAGTCTGAGACAAATAGTATTTTGTAATTTTTATTAATATTAGTCCCTGATTGATAATTCTTGAATGACCGTATAACAAAAGAGACGGGCCTTTAGAGTAGACAAGAATTACAATGATAACGATAAAATTCCAGATATCAAGAACTATCAAATAAAAATAAAGTATGATCGGGCTTCCTTAGTGAAGACTTTAAAAGTCATAACCCCGTACAGTTTCACAAAGAAACCTAGGTCTTTTGAGGACGACTCTTGCTGCATATAGGACATGGAAGTGCAGGATTGAGATTCTAGTATGCAAAGAGACCTTTATTTATAATGATGATGAACAATACTAGGTAGCTTACAATCAAAGTTGAGTTTGTGAACTAGTTTCCACGTTTGGAATTACTTTGATACCAATAAAGTTTAAATTCTCAACATAGATTGATCATGTAAGCATGTGAGAAGTTTTTCTTTAATTTACAAAGAAGAATGTGCAACTTCATGTTTTGTCGAAATAAGTTTTGTGCACCAAGTGGTTAGCCCAATAACAATTGTTAAGTTTTTTGTGAACCTTCAAGCATTAGTGGAGATCGATAACTTTTAAGACTAAAATAGTTTGTATTGTCCAAAACAGTTTGTGAACAATTTCTCGTATCGAAGTTCAAAAACCTTTCGTATTGATAAGTTCGCGAATTGTCCAAATCAATTCGTATACTCAAGTTACTCAAAGAACATATTAAAATCAACTGGTTCGTACTGACCAAATCAGTTCGTGTACTCGAGGATTCAAAAGTGTCTTGGAATATCTCTAAGTCAACAAGTTCTTGAACCGACCAAATCTGGTGGCACACCCAAGTTAATTAGAGAATAATTCATCAAGTCTTATTATTTATATGTTCCACGTTCTTGTACTCAGAAAAGTTGGTTTCTCGTAGGTCAAAAACATTTTCAACCTCATCAGTTTGAGATTAAAAAAAAAAAAAAAAACATGTTTTATTCTCATACTTTGATGTGAAATCCTTTAATTTTAAAGGCTTATTATTATTGGTAATAATTTTCTTTTCAGTTCCATAACAGAAACACACGTCTTAAAACTATTAGAACAATTATTGTTTTCACACCTACAAAACAAAGATCGAACACAAAACAAAATGACAACTAAGTCATGATCAGGTCGCTCTATTTAAGACATTTGATGGATCCCTAAGTTTTGTGCAACAAAAATTCTTGACATACCATCAAGATAAACAATATATAAACCGTGTAGACAAAACACATCCATAAATGGGAACCCCTGTTTTCTCCTTGGGGTGGGCCCACCTGTTTTATGTGTCTACACGGTTTTAACCTTGTCTAATAGGGGTTTAGTCAATTGGGAATTCTAGAGATATCGAGAGAATTTTTTTGTAAGAGATTTGGGGAGACTTTATGTAAGTCTATTGATTTTTTGGGACTTTCTGAGTGATTTTTTGGAAATCTCAGTGAGTCGCTGAGACAAATATATATAGGAATTTTACCTTACATACATCAAATAAGAAGAAAAAAAAATCAAAAATTATTTTATAAAATTAATATATAATAAATAATTCATAGATTTAATACAAAAAATAGGAAGAATATAATCAATGAAAATTATAAATTTAAACTCGTGCCTAATAGAAATTGTGACTATTTTGTCAACCGAAAATTAAACCAAATTGAACACGAACATAATGCATGGGTTGAGATCTAGCATAATGTGGAGTTTTTCGAAAATAATAGTTTTTTTTATATGCATGGAATTTATTATAGCTTATTTGGTTTATTATTATTTTTTATTTTTTATTTTTTTAAATAAAAACAGAGAAATTTTATTATAATAAAGATTCGTACAAAGCCTTGGTTGGTAACCTAGCAACAAGCTGGGCACCCACACCCTTTTGAATAGCAACACCCAATCTATAAAAAAGAAATTTACCTACACCACTACTAGCATCATTACTAACTCAACAATTCTTCAATCTCTTAAAGAAACATAAAGTATCACCACTAAGCTCTCCTAAAGCAGAGAAGGCTAGAACACCCAAACCATAACCGTGTGATACACATTTGTCTAGATATTTAGTACGTTTGCGCAGAACAATATTCGAAACAGCTTGACCCGGAATGAAAGCACGAATACCATCACCTATGAAGGGTGAGACGCCAGTGACATCCATACAAACATCTTGGCCATTCTCCCAATTACAAACAAGAATATCTGCAGGGCGCAAATCTGTATTATTATCTGACAAAAATCCAAGGGCCACTTCTTTACACGCAGGCACACCAACCTTGTAACAAATGTCAGCAATAACATCCCGTACAAGATCGTGTCTGAACTTAAGCCCCACATCTTTGGCACAATGGAGAGCGTGATCACCAAAAATATCCATAGGTCTATTACAGCTTGAACAAAGGCCACCTTCGACAAATAAGGGAATACCAAGGCGGTAGCAAACTACAGCTCTAAATTGTCTTGGTCCGAGGCACTGATTCAGCCCACTAATGGGTACAACCAAAAGATAATCTTGTGCATGCTTAATACTATTGCATTGCCACAAAATGGAATCTCTTGCAGACATTGAAAATTGGATGGGGACTTGCTTAAAATATCCTAAAGATAATCTTGTGCATGCTTATTATTTTGTTTATTTTTTTATTCTTTAAAAATATCTTAAAGTCTCTCCAAATATCACCTATTTTGGAGAGACTTTGTTTAAGCCTTCATTGATTTGAAAATCCAAATCCAATTACAGAGAATTCTAAAGATTTTCAGAAAGTCACTATCCAATAACAAAAAAATTTAAAAAAACTTTCAGAAAATCACTATCCAATAACAGAAACTCTCAAAGATTTACAAAGACTCCCTATCTACTAACAAGAGATTTGGAATGTCTATAAAATTCCTTATAATTCTCAATTGACTAACCCTGTAAATAGGTGGTACTGGTAGAAGGATTGTTTGTGCAAACCGAATCAGTTTCTCACACGCAATGAGTGATCGAATGCTTAAATAGTTCTTCCTGTTTTGCATCAACAGTTCTGGTCCGAAAGGGCGTGGGTTCGAATCCCTCCGTCAACACTAACTTTTTAATTTCATGAAAGTTTCATAATTCTCGAAAATGAGTTCTTCCTGTTTTCTCTCCCCTTCTCCGTTATCACTATCCACGACAACAACGTCGCTCGGCAGGTCTTGTTCTTAAAACCCTAATTTCATTTTGCATCTACATATTAGTTTGTCCTCAATTTCAATTTGTTTGCTTAAATTTTTCTGTGCAGATTCAATCCAACTAAATGTAAAGCTTTATCAGTTTCCGGTGATTATTCTTGCTTCCAAGTAACAACTTTTTCACATCTTTAGTCAATTCTTGAATTAGGGCTACTACGCTGTTCTTGAATCAAAACTAAACAAATGGTCCATTGTCTTTTATACTTACTCTGTAGGTGAAGGGGTTAACTTATCGACCACCTGGGACCGAGAACAACCTTTTGAACGATGTCAGTTTTTCCCTTCACGAGAAAAGGTGAAGAATATAATTTATTGTTAGTCTCAGAACAATTAAATATCGTGAATGTAACTTGTTGGATTTATTTAATCATATGATAGGATCCGTACATTGGTCATTCATTGATTCATTCTGTACTAATGTCTAAATTTGGGTAGCTTAGTGTTCGGAAACTATGATAAGTGCAAACTTATCAAGTCCGATTAGACACAAGAAGTCAGATTACATTATTACATCTCATATATATAACAATCTCACATAATAGCTACCCATACTTACTAGTACCCAATAGACTAATGACAAATTGACTCACACCAAACAACTATATAACTACTATATCCATTACAGAGGCCATATACCATGCTAATCATACCATGTTTGCATCAACATCACAGCCTGAAATTAGCCGCTGGGTAAACAACGGGATACGATACTATGTAGAGCTGTAGGGCGAAGTGCCCAGGCCTTGGTGCAAACATAGTATGAATATACATAGTGCTATATTGTCACCAAAGGCAGGTTACTAATTCATGGTTCATATTGTCTTGCTTTTTCCAGTTTGGGCTTAATATTCGGACGAAGTGGAAGTGGAAAAACTACACTCTTGCAGGTCTGTCTTGTCTCACTTGTGTTGTCTGAAGCGACATTTAGCCTCGTTTTTGTACTTATTGCTTTCTGGAAAAACTTTGTCTTATGTAGCTTCTTGCTGGGCTAGTTAAACCGACATCAGGATCCATTCATATTCAAAAATATGATAAAGACGGGATCCCAAATCAAGCTCCTGAACTATTGCCGCCTGAAAGAGTTGGCATCGTTTTTCAGTTTCCTGAGAGGTATGTATGAACCTCTTCAATCTATTCCTTTTACACTGGAAACTTGATGGTATGATCAATTTCAGACCCCAATATGATAGATAGAGAATAATTGCACAAGTAGAATAAACGAACTAAACGATTGCAATGGACACGTTTATCTTTATTGCTTTGTTTGAAAGAGTATTACAACGTTTTCCTTCAAGGTATTTTCTGCCCTAGAGTTATACCCTTCTTCTTCCATTCCTCTAGAATTTACTTACGAGTATTTCTCTAGTATTCTCCTTCTCTGCCTACAAGTACTCATCTGTAACTTATTTATAGGTTCGAGTTACTTCTAAGTATTAGTCATTCTAGGAAAAGAAACTCCCCTATGTTTGTAATCTTCTGAAAATGGAACTCCTAAGTTTTCCTTCTAGGATTAGGAAACTACTTCTAGAATTATGAGGAGACTAATTCTTTTGGATGTTTAACCTGGGGTATAGGGTATTTTGACGGACCTAACCTATACCTAAAAAATTATATATACCTGAAAAACTCAAAATTATATCATGCGTGTTAGAAAAATTAGTGTGTGATTCATAGTAACATTTTGTATCAAAATGGTGGAGAGAAAAATGTAGCAGATAAACTATTAGAAAAATTAGTGTTTGTTATTAGAACCTCCAAATGAGATTGGTGCTATGATCTATGTAACCAATGATAAGATTTTGATATCTTTCAGTTTCAAAAAAAAATAAATCTGCGTGGTAATTATAAGTCGAATTTAGGGATTGAACAGTTGGAAAGCTATTGATCATAGATTATTTTGTAACTTTGGTGGAATACGAAGATTTAAAGCACAAGTCTTGCTTTAGCTTGGGAAATTAATTGGAAAACTGAAGATTTCTTGTTTCATCAGAAACTTGATGTCTCTTCCACGTAAGTGATTGGATTCCGTCGGGTATGTGCTGGGCCTTGTGACCATTTTGGTTTTTACATTTCAAGGCTCAACACTCCACAGAGGATACTTGGTCTTAGGTTCTCAGCCAATATCAAGGACTTTTGCTTGGAGCATTATTCATTTTCCTTGATTACTTTATTGTGTCTGAAGTGAACCTGTTTTTTTTTTTCTTTCTATTTTCTGAGTCCCTCATTTTACCTTCTATAAACATTATGAATTAGGTACTTCTTGGCTGACACTGTGCTTGAAGAAGTTACATTTGGGTGGCCAAGGCAGAAAGGAAGTGCTCAAGTGAAAGAACAGCTTGCTTTGAGACTCCAACGAGCTATTACTTCGGTAATTACAACATTTAGACCATAACCAATTTATTCCGATTACTTGAATTCCATTATCCCTTTGATTTCCTTTTTATAAGCTTTTTAATATAAAGTTCAGTTCTGAAGAGTTGAGCACATGCTTTTTGAATTTATCAAATGTTAGGTTGGAATGAACGGGATCTCCTTGGATGAAGATCCCCACGCTCTTAGTGGTGGCTACAAACGCCGACTTGCTTTAGCAATTCAACTAGTAAGAAGCATATCTTTTGTTTTCACAGTTGCAATCTTCAAGCTTTAACTTAATGGGCAGTGCTGAACTCGTTTATATGGCCATGGTTTATTCAGGTACAAGTCCCAGACTTGTTGATACTTGATGAGCCTCTCGCAGGTCTTGGTAGGAATTTTTCTGTTATCCCGCCTTCTCTGTGTTTTTCAAGTCATATGAAAAACTGCTACTCACCTTATTTATTTGGTTTCTCGCAACAAATGCCAAATTGGAAGAACAGATTGGAAGGCACGAGCAGATGTTGTGAAGTTACTAAAGCATCTAAAAAAGGAACTAACTTTACTTGTCGTGAGCCATGACCTCAAGTAAGTTGTCTACTTTGTATGGACTTTTCTTGTTTTTATTTTCATGACAGTAGTACGTCTTGTGGATTTTATAATTAAGACATTCATTATCAATTCTGTTTTCATTTTCTACCTTGGTGTCTCGTGGTTTTCACTGCATCTTTTTGATCTTGGTGTGGGAATATTCAGGGAGTTGTCAAACCTGGTTGACCAATCATGGAGGATGGAAATGGGTGGAGTTCTAAAGGACGAACCTTTACCCATTTAAATTATTAATTGGTCCTGAATCTGGATTTTGTAATGTACTTCTCAATTGAATTCAACGGTACTATTGATAATATAATTTGACTGATTCATCTCTTACTTCTTAATGGTGGTACTATTGATAATATAATTTGACTGATTCATCTCTTACTTCTTAATGGTGATAATTCTATTATTTAAATCACTTCTCAAGGATTTCTATGTATATTATGTTGAATTGGTTTCGTCTGTTTGTTTCTCAATAAGCCTTACTCTCTCAGTATATAAATCCGGCACAAGTGACAATCACTAATTGTTTAGAACTTAACTATCGATGTGAAAATATTTAAGTATGATATCTTTGATTGTTTCAGAGTTGAGACCGCCCCAGTTTGTATAGTTGTATAAGTATCAGTAAGAGTAGAAGAAGAAGAGCAATCAAATATTTTTTTTCTTTGTTATGGACACCTCATTCAGGGTCTCCTCCTCCACCATTTACTTCTTCTTGTTTTTGTCTTTAAGTAATACAGCAGTTTTCTCCACCTCTGTGGTGGTCGAGGCGTACGATCCATATGATCCAACCAGCAACATTACAATCAAATGGGACGTCTTGAGCTGGACATCAGATGGTTATCTGGGAGTTGTTACTATCACAAACAATCAGATATACCGGACAGTGCAGAAGCCAGGTTGGAAGCTTGGCTGGACCTGGGCTGGACGTGAAGTTGTTTGGAGCATGGTCGGGGCTCAGGCCATTGACCAAGGGGACTGTTCTAGGTTCAAGGGCAACATCCCACATTCCTGCTTAAAGACACCTACCATGGTTGATCTGATGCCTGGCACTCCATTCAATCAACAGGTCAAGGATTGTTGTAAAGGAGGAACTTTAACCACGAGATATCAGGATGTTCATAATTCAGTGGCTAGCTTTCAGATCTCTGTTGGTAATGCAGGTACCTCGAATACGACGGTGCGCATGCCTAAGAAATTCACCTTCGTTGCTGGCCATGACAAATATAATTGCAGACCTGCCAAGACTGTGCCCTCTACAAGATTTATCACTTCGGATGGAAGGAGAATGACCAGAGCCTTCAGTGAGTAACCAAAATCCCTATCTTCATTTCTTTCTTAATCCAATGAGTGTTGTTAACTGGCTTAACCCACCATGAGCTTTTGAAATTTCTTATATAAATTACTACCTCCGTTTCAAAATAATAGGCAGGTTTGTGTGTAAATTTACACACAAACCTGCCTATTATTTTGAAACGGAGGGAGTAGGACATAAAATCCAAAGAAATTCTTGTAAATAAATCATTGAACTCACAAACAAATTTAAAATTTAATCAATAAGTTTTTCTAAATACCATCATATGTCAGTTCCTTTCCTTTTTTGCTCTGGATTTATAAAATGCCAGAGAGACTCTGCCTTGCCCTTTGTCCAAATGAATAATATTGGGGTTTTCCGGTCAGAATCGTAAGTGTTTGAAGTCCCAAAAAAATAAACTGAATCAATTACTACTTGAGATTATTTTTTAGAGTGCTATAGAAAAGAATTATATGGTTCATCCAGAACTTTAAATTAATATGGGGTGTATGTTTTTGCAGTGACATGGAAAGTAGTGTGCACGCACTCGCGTGCTAAAGAGGCTAACAAGCACCCAGCTTGTTGCGTATCATTTTCAGGGTTTGACCAACATAAGAAAGCTAATTGTCCTCCTTGCGCCTGTGGTTGTCGAAATAAAACATGCAACCCGTGAGTTATCCGAAATGTTACCCGAATTGAGTTAGAATCTATCGGAATGTACATGCATATTACGTTTCAATTGTTGAATCTTGGATTTATGTCCCTTTTTGCAGGAGTGCGAGAGGCCTAAGCTTTGTGCCATCACAGATAAAGTGCACAGATCATATGTGCCCTGTTAACATCAATTGGCAGATAATGAAACCCAAAGAGAAAGGAGTAGATTGGACAGTTAACGTTTCCATAACTAACTTTAACTACCGAATGAACTACTTAGGTTGGACATTGCTTGTAAATCATCCCTTCATTAACAAGCTCACTGAAGTTCTTCATGCCAAACATAGGCAGTTAACTAATTTCAGTAAGTATGGATATTTTCCGTTCAAAGTTTTTCAACTACTTGTTCGGATTAATTAGGAGCAGACAGCACAATAGTAGATTGGTTCAACCACAATTAACTGTCTTCACTAATTTAGCTAAATTACCTTTTCCTAGCTAATGCAGAAATGTTGGAGATAATATGGGGGGCTAAACATAAAAGTGATGTTATCACTGCAACTGGTCGTAAAGGCTCAACAGTGAGTTGGATAATGCATCTTTATAAGAACGATACTGCGACTCTTTCATGTGAAAAAGATTGGTGTACTCCTAGGGAAGTCTTCTTCAATGGGGATCGATGTGTCATTTCTTCACTTCTGCCTCTAGCAAGTGCCCGCATTCATTGATGGATAGAGGCATAGAGCTTCATCTCCATTATCTTTCTTCTTAGAACAACAAGAAAATGAATATAAATTTCTCAAAGGGATGTGACAATACAATTGTGCCGATCTATATATGTTTGGAATGAATGCGTACGACACCTCAGAATTTGAGCTATGCATTGGTTGGAAAAGAGCTATTAGTTTGTTGTTTTTCATACTAAATAAATAAATAAATAAGTTGAAGAACCAACTGTACATTTCTTTGATTTCACCTTGAAAAAGAACATAAGTAAGAACCAAATTCCCATTTTTTCTTGTGCTTTTTATGCAAAGTAACTCAATCACTCTACTTCATCCCAGTGGTGGTAACAACTCGATATGTGTGCCCCACCAAATCACTTAGAGAAACATATTCAAAAAAAAAAAAAAAAACAGACAGAAGGTGAAAAGAACTCAACGAGATATGGTGAAACTAACATGTTATTTCTAACACCTGAGCTCTGTGCTTTTATGAATAGACTCTATTTAGATGCTTCCATCCACTTAGATTGGTTCCTCAACTCCTACAACCAAGATGCTTCCATCCACTTAGATTGGTTAGTGTCATCCTTAATAAGCATACATTTCTAGGCTCTGGAGTTTATTTATTGCAAAAAAAAAGTAACAAAAAAATTCTACCCCACCACCAAACTTCAATGTTTCTAATTAAAGAATAGTACCAAAAATATAAGTAACATGAGGAATTAGTAAAGAGAAAAGTCGGAAAGGTAGTACTTGGGTGAAGCGTAATCAAAACCCTACAAAAATAATATACAACATACAAATCGCCTCGATGGTCAATCAATGTAAACAGGGTCCTCCAGATGGACCTCCTCACCATCACCTGTAGGAAAATGCTCTAAAAAGGGCTTCAATATCTGACCGTTAACCTTTGAAGAACTACTACCATCTGGTGTCTCAATCTCAATAGCGCCATGAGGAAAAACAGTACGGACCACAAAAGGACCGGTCCACCGAGAGCGCGACTTCCCGAGAAATAGATGCAAACGAGTGTCATACAGGAGAACTTTTTGACCTGGAGAAAATGACTTTCGTAAAATATTCTTATCATGCACAAGTTTTATTTTGTTCTTATACTCCTTAGCACTATCGTATGCATCTCTACGAATCTCGTCCAACTCATTGAGCTTGAGCTTTCTGTGAGCTCCTGCCTTGTCAAGTGAAAAGTTTAGCAGCTTAATATCCCAAAAGGCTCTATGATCTAACTCAACAGGCAGGTGACATGCCTTGCCAAATACTAAACGATAAGGTGACATTCCAATGGGTGTCTTAACTGTTTTCTCTAAAATATGATTAATTTCCCTATTGGAAACCTCTATCTCACCACTAGTATGTGGGTGATATGGGATATCTACTTTGTATACCATATTGTTTCATTAAAAGAGCAAACGGTCTATTACAAAAGTGTGACCCTCCATCACTAATTATAGCTCGTGGTGTACCAAAACTTGTAAGTATATTCTCTTTCAAAAATTGTACTACGACCCTGTGGTCATTTGTTTTACACGGAACCGCCTCAACCCACTTAGACACATAGTCTACAGCGACAAGTATGTAAAGATAACCCAAAGAATTAGGAAATGGACTCATAAAATCAATGCCCCACACATCAAAGACCTCAATCACTAAAATAGGGTTTAAAGGAATCATATTTCTACGGGAAAGGGTCCCTAACTTCTAGCAACGCTTACAAGAAACACAATGACTATGGGAGTCTTTAAACAACGAAGGCTAATTAAATCCACATTGCAATATCTTAGTAGCAGTCTTCTTAGCACTAAAATGACCCCCACATGCATGTTCATGACAAAAGGAGATAATACTGGACTGGTCACTCTCAGGAACACATCTCCTAATAATCTGGTCTGGACAATACTTAAACAGATAAAAACCTAGAACGATCTTGTTTACCCAGTGTTTAGGCATTTGACCAGTAACAAGATAATTCACTATATTTGCATACCAAGGTGATTGGGAAACAAAGAATAGTTGTTCATCAGGAAAGTTATCATTTATATAAATCATTAGGGGAACTAACAACTAGCGTAGACAAGTGGTCTGCTACTACATTCTCTGCACCCTTTTTGTCTCTAATGTCTGGAGAAAATTCTTGTAACAATAGGATCCATCTAATCAATATAGGTTTGGTATCCTTCTTAGAAAAAAGGTATTTCAAAGCAGCATGATCAGTATAGATTACGATCTTAGAACCTAATAGGTAGGATCTAAAACGATGGCTAACAGTTCCTTCTCGGTAGTTGTATAGTTCAGTTGGCCATCATTTCAGGGTTTTGCTAGCATAATAAATCACATGAAGTAATTTGTTTTCTCGCTATCCTAACACAACGCCTATAGCATAATATGAAGCATCACACATAATCTCAAAGGGTAGGTTCCAGTTAGGTGCCTGGACTATGGGGGCTCTAGTGAGTAAAGTCTTAAGCTTCTCAAAAGCCTCTAAACAAGCATCATCAAAGACAAGCTTAATATCTTTTGCAAGAAAATTGCAAAGAGGTCTAGAAACAAGCTAAAATCCTTAATGAATCAGCGATAAAAACCTGCATGCCCTAAGAATGACCTAATTTCTCTTACGTTTTTGGGACCTGTAAAGTCTTAATAAGGTCAACTTTGGCTTTATATACCTCTATAGTTCTCGGGGAACACAAGTTCCCATGGGGATCATTACCCATTTAGTTCTCGGGGATCATTACCCGCAGTTAGTATGAAACATTTTCCATATAACGGTAAAACATGAACTCATTTCCTTTTATAAATCATTTTCACAAACAACACAAGCAACCATGGCTTAACAACATGAATTTCTTTCAAGCATTTATGCAAACAAGTTAACTGCAGTCATATTACTTTATATATTCCAGGTGATAACTTTGTCCGATCTACCTCAAAATTTTAGAGAACATTCCTTACATCATAATGTATAACATATCCAAATTTAACACCAAACTAACGGCTCAATCAAAAGATATTGATTTTACAAACGTATCATAAAATCTAGGCAGATAACATCATTTTACCAAAATATTCACCATAAATTCATATTAGTCTCAAATTAAGCAAACTCAAATCCCAATGAAAGATAATATATTTATCTACAACTTTTACTAAGACCTAAAATCATTTTAACATAATTAAGACTACCTAAGAACATCAAATCACAGCAAAACGAAACTGTCCATAATTTCAGAAACTATTATCCAAATTATAAGAAATATTCAACGGTGAATTTACATTGGAAAATTCTTCAATTTTAGCAAGAGATACCTAATCATGTTTTCTATCAATAAGTGAAGGTTGATCATCAACAATAGGTACATATTTATTCAAATAAATTACTGAATCATAACAATACAAAATCATATAAAATAAACACCAAAGAAAAACACCTAAAGAGAAAGGGTTTCACATTCTACCTCAATTCCATTGATTCTCCACTGATTTTCCATGGTCTTCCTCTCTAAAATAAACCCTAGCTTTATCTCCTTCTTCTCCCTAGCTTTTTCCTCCAAAAATCTCTAGCCTTTTGGTTTTCTAATCTCCCAATTCTCTCTCCAAAAATCTAATATAAAACTGCTGCTAATAATAATAATCAACATTAGTATTTTATTTATTTATATTAATCGTCTTTCTCATTTTCTATTCATTTTATTACCTTAATAAAATATATTAGGTGACTCTATTTCCATCCCAACTTTTCTAGTCCAAACAACCCAGCTAGGCTAAGGCAAAGGAACAACAAACTAGGCCATGAGGTTAACTAATCTGGGTATAACCTGACCCGAAACAGTAGATAAAAATACAGGGTATTACAGTGTGACCGATCACAAGCAATACCATGAGAATATGGTAACCGGTCTTGGTAACTGATGTAACCGATCTTGGTAACTGATGTAACCGATCCTGGTAACTTGTGTGACCGATCACAAGTATTTCCATACTGAGGTATAACTGATCCTAGTGATTGGTAGAACCGATTGAACCCATGTATGTGATTTGATATTTGATGAATCACATAGTTATCTTGGAATATAGGTGAACCAATTCTAAACTTGTTTGGAAGTGTGGTATAACCGATTCCAAGAATGTAAATACATGTAAATATGAATAAGGATTTACAGTGAAGGGATGCCAACATACTTTGAACACGTACAATAACTCTTATCATTTATTTTTCAAAGATATTCCTTAGTACTCAAGGAGATCATGTGCCAAAATAAATTGAGAATCTTTTAATTAATGGTGGGTTTGTTTGCAGAATTCAAAGTTTCCATGAATTTATAATCCCATGGGATTCATGTAAATTCCTTGTGTGTTTGGTAACTCATTTAAAATGAGTTTTCTTGTATTAAAGTCTTTATACCGTTTGGCAATCAAATCTTAAAATTATATAATGGGATTGTTAATTTCCAAATTGGAGATTTTCTATTAAGATATTTCGTAGGAAATTTTGTACCAAAGCATTTACCTTGGAATTAGGTTTTTTGGTTTTATAAACCGCAATTAAATGCATATCTTAGAGAATAAAAATTTAATTGTATTTACTAATTGGAGATTTTATCTTGAGAATTTATTGGAATTAGGAAAACCGAATTTTGCTATTTTGCATATCTTGAGAATATTTTCGGTTTTGGAAATTCCTTGGTGTCCAAACATCCTTGGCCTATAAATACCTAAGTTTGCATTTCTAGCAAACTATCCTAAGAGCCAGGCAAACTTCATTCTTGTTGTTTATGGTGCAGCCGTCTATTCGGAGAGGAAAGTATCATAATTAGGTGAAATCTCTTACGACCGCTCGTTTAAAGACTTCTATGGGATCAAGAAGCTCTACGAGTATCGTTGGTGGAAACTAGATAATTGCAGTGTTATTAGTTTTTGATTGATTTGATTGACTAACGGTTGTTGAAACTTTGATTACACCTAGTTTGTTTATTCTTGAGAATCTTCTCTTCTGATATAAGATTCACTCAAACTAGATCGAAGTATCGACGGGATCTTTAAAACTGTTTGTAGATCTAAATACATCTTGTGATAATCCATTATTAACAGATTCCGTTTTGTGTGTGATTGATCACAAGAGATTCAAGTGGTGTTGTGCAGGTTTTTATTGAAGATTAAAGAAGATTTGAAGAGGAAGAAGATTTCCTATTAGTTCCCATATCTTTGTGTGTGCACAAACCTTGATCGGCTGGGACCCAACTAGAATCAGATTTATTCGATTGATTAGTTGCGTGAGATCGCATCACTTTTTAGTTTCTTGGTGGGATTTCTTGGATTGGGATAAACTTAACTATTGTTTGATTGATCTAAATATAAAGTTTATAACGGAAGACTTTGGTAGTTATTGAGATATCTTTATCTTGAAAGAATCGAAAGAGTTGTTACCAAACATATTTGTTGTTCCTTTACTATTTGGAATACGATCCAAATGAATTGTTCCAGTGCGTGCACTCATCGAAGTCGGAAGCACAAGGATACTGAGGAAACTAAGTGAACTAGGGGTAGTTTCTTGGTCTCAACTATACGAAGTTGGTTTAGATTTTGTATAGTTGCTTAAATCTGAGAGTATTCAATTCTGGACTAGGTCTCGAGGTTTTTCTGTACTTGCAGTTTTCCTCCTTAACAAAATCTTGTTGTGTGATTTACTTTTATTTTCCGAAATTATACTTGTTTATATAATTTAAAGTAAATTACACAAACGTTAACTCCGATATACTTGGTAGTGATCTTATAGAGTTTGGTTAAGTCCGAACCTATTATCAAGTATCACACTTTGATAGCCGTATTGTCTCAATCTCGTATCCATAGACAATCATACAAAGTGTGAATACCAATTTGTTGTATTGTCTCGACTCTGTCTATAGACGATCACGTTCGATAAGAGGACTTATAGGTTGAAAACTAAAATATTGTGGTGTATTTGAGTACCCTCATCTTTTCAGAATGGATATATACCAAGCCAAAAAGAGCTTATTCTTGGATATGGAAAGTCTATTCAGAAATATTATAAATGGGAGATTGATAATGGTCAAAATATCAAAACACGGTAGGACAGATGAATAGACCTTACAGAAGATATTATTGCAAAACCTCAACACTTCCAAATGATCTCATAAATGTCAGCCAACTTATCACTACTACAAGAGAATGAGACATGAGCATTATTTCTCTCTGGTTTAATAAAGAAAACCAAGATGATATCCGGAATACAATAATTAATTCTCATGGAGGAAGATAAAATTGTCTGGAGCCTTACCGACAATGGTCATTTCACTGTCAAATTCTTGTATGAAAGGAAGATCAATGATAAATACAATGAAGACATCCACAATCCTTCTTGGAAAAAGATATGGAGTCTAGACACCTCCACATCCATACAAGTGTTCATTTAGAAGTGTGCTCATGGAATCTTTCCTACCAATGCCAAACTGCAAGCATCCTCAGCTATATTGATCATATTTGCTATCTCTGCAAAAGTGTTAAAGAAGATATAACCCATACCCTCATCTCCTGTCTCCATGCTTCTGAGGTGTGGATAAATCTATTTGGCCCACAACATCAACCCTTTGTTTCTGCTACCAACTTCAATGACTGGCTCAATTCCTGGTTTCATCCTCAAAGTCACTGTAAGGAATGAATTCCAATATTTACTATAATCTGCTGGTTCCTCTGGAAAGCTTGATGTGAACTCGTGTTCTAGGAGATTCAATATTCTTCTATTCATACTGCCAACTGGATTAAGCGACACCTTTGTTTCTACTACAGAGTCATTAACCAAAACCATATTCAGAATAATCTGTTTTACCAGAGATCTGATCAGGATATCATTGATAGAATTATAATGATCATAGGCAGAAATTTGGTATCCTGATCAACATAAGTTCCATGAGTTATCCTAACATGGAAGGACATGTTAGATCCACATTCTATACTAGCTTTGTTTTCATTGCTATGTCTTATTCAGGAATCTATGTGGGAGCAAGAAGAATCAAAGACTGCACCTCTGGAGTCACTAGAGCCATGAGAAGAGCAAAATCAGTAGTCCGTTGGGCCAAATAGTTGCAAAGAGCTAACATATACTTTCAAAATGAAGATGATGCGTCTCTAAAGGAACTGGAGAATGATTACAAATCAGTAGTGCAATGAAGATTCAAACTAGGTTACCATCAAATGAAAGACGAAAATTTTGAAGCAGTCTTTTTTATGCTGGAAAAGCTAATTAGAATCTCTAAAGATCGGAACTATACGACTGTCAACCTAGCTAGCTTAACTACAAATTCTAGCCATTTAGACAATTACAATTGGAAAGGTTCAAACTTAATATTTTTATTTAACTATCTTCAGTGTGTAACAAAACAAAAATGACATAACTCAGGATCACTACCAAAGGTTTATGCATGATGTTGGAGGCAGCTCCACAGGCAAGTTTGTATCTTCTGAGTAAGTATCTACTGGTAGTACATACCGCTTTTTCTTATACTCCCTCCGTCCCAAATTAGAAGAGCTAGTTGTAGTTTGCACAATTCTTAAGGCAAGGAGGAAAGGGGAGCATGTTTAAGTATTTTTTACAATTATACCCTTATGGATAATAACCGGTAAAACTTGAAAATAATTTATCTCTTAAATTATACCACAGTTTTTCGTAAACTTTATTATACCGTTGAAAAGCATTTTAAAACACCCACATAACGAGTATAAATATGGCTATCAAATTATACATATTTCTTATAATAACAATAATCAATTAAAATGGTAGTTTTAGAAATATCCCCTTGATTAGTGAGATAACTCATCTATTTATGGGATAAAATTTAAAACCAATTAGTAGCTCATCTAATTTAGGACGGAGGGGAGTATATAAAAAAGAAAAGTTATTTAGTGGCTTCGTAACGATTCAATGGCTCTAAATAACGGCCGTTATTTGGTACTCTTTCGCTTCCACGTCCGTGTGGACCGTGTTCCAAATCGGACGTGAAATGCGTCAATGTCCCAAGTCAAACAAATATTTATTGACTTACTGGACTACTAATCCCGTTTCCCCTTTTATTCATTACTGTCCAGTGTCTTTCTACGCTTTTCTCTTGCTGAGGAACACGGCGAAGCAGGAATTACAGTGGGTAACTCTCTCTCTCGTTTGCTCTTCATCTTCGTTGTATTTTTCATAGATTAGGGTTTTTTCTTCAACTCCAATTGTCTCCATCGAATTTGTTCCTAGGATCGCACTTTTTGCAAATAAAATTCTAGGGTTTAGTTGATATTTTAAAGCTAGGGTTTATGTTTATAAATGGAGTTTAGAGTAAGATTTCGATTAGATTAGGATTTTTCATTTGAGGTTTTACAGTTAGATTTTAAAGAATCACATTCTGAAATATCAAAAAATAGTATTTCTTAGTTCAATGGTCACGTAGGTTTATGGGTATATTCTTTATGAAACCGGTTCGATTCGTTCTTCACCGGCATTCACAGTATATACATAGTCGGACTAGAATCGTACTCGTCTTAATAGTATCTGAGTTGTTAAATGTGTAATGTGTGTGTAGTGATTGTCTATGACGAGATATCTTTCTGGGTGAAGGTTACAGTAAGGAATAAGCTGAAATATCAAGAAGTAGAGTTTATTTTGAGGTTTAACGGTTAGGGTTTGTAGACATACCTAAAATTTAAAGAACTAGTGTTTCTTAGGTCAATGTTCATGATGTAGGTTTTATGGGAATTTACTCAACGAAACAGGTTTGATTTGTTTTTCTCAGGCGTTTTCATGTAATATACAGGATAGACATGGTTGGATTTGAATCACACTCGTAATGGTATAAAGTTGCTATATGTATCTGTAGTAATTGATGGTTAAACTACATATTTCGAGTAACTGTGCAGAAGTATCTAGATTATATTACATTTCGGGAAAATAGAATGAACTTGTTGCCTAGATTATATACATTTCTGTGAGTGAATCCAATGTTTAACTTTCTTTACTTTCTATATGTAGGATTGGCTGTTTCTTGTATCGAAGTTAGAGAGTAATAATGGTGAATGAAGGAGATATTTTAATGCTCGAAGCTCCTCCTGGTGCCTATCCAACGTGGTCGAGCAGTCAGGAAATCATTGATGCACTACCTTATATCGACGATGATTATGGTGATCCAAATGTGAAAACAGTCGTTGACAAATTAGTTGAAGAAGAGATGCGGAGAAGTACTAAGAAACCTGCTGATTACCTCAAAGATCTGCCTCCAGCACCGAAGTGCAATTTTGAGGTAGTAGTCTTTGCTTTAAAAGAAAAACATTCTTTCTCCTTGTGTTGTTGAAGAGTCGAGTCACTTTTATTCAAATGGTTGTAGTTCCTGGAGTCTCTGGACTACTAAGGATGCAAAAAGAATTACGAATGCTGTATCATTTCTTTTCTTGCTCATGAGGTTTTAGTTACACGCATGAATGTTGCGTTCAAACTCTTGACTAACTTTTTAACCCACTTGTCAGAATCATCCTATGCTTGCCAGAGAATATGAGCGTGTAAGAGCTGGCAAGCCTCCTGTAACCTTGGACATGTCCCGGTATGGACTAGAACCACCACCTGTGAATAAACGAAATGATACTAATGCATGGACACAACACCTTGAAAATGCTCAAAGCTCCCTACAACATCAAATATTAAGGTAAATGCTTCCGTTGTTGAATAGTGACAAAATTTACAGGATAGTGCAACTATTGTTTGTTCCTAAACTATTTCAATGTCTGGAAATCCTTTATATGGATATCTTAGCTGTTTGCTGTATCTTGCAGGCTAGAAAATTTGGATTTGATGTCGAAACATGGTGGTGATGTTTGGAAGCATCACAACCAAGGCCTGGAGTCATTCTTGTCTAGGTTTATTCTTGAATATCTCTTATTTTATTTATTTATTTATTTTTGAATGATCTTTTGGAAATCATCATATTTCATCTCAAACCAACACGATTTATAAAGGAGGATACCGGTTTTGGCGGGGCTGTTACCATTGCATATTAGACAGACAAATCTTAACAAATCCTGGCCATTGGATTGTTCAATTGGGATCACCCCCGCCAAAACTGGTATCCCCCTTTATAAATCATGCAAACCAAGAATACTTTTTAACCAAATGGCACCTCTTGGAATACTTGAAAGAACTTTATTTCCTGTACTAGTTCCCTATTCTGTGAGGGTTGTTCCTTATGGTCTTCAACCTGATTTTCTTCTGCAGGATGCAATCAATGGCTCAGGGATATAATGAGAAGATCGAAAGTATGAATCGGGAGAGGAAATATCATCAGGTTAGTTTGGCAAACTTAAAACCAATTCCACGTGAATCATAAGTATGTTGTTTAGCAAAAGAGGTTGTAAAATCGGATAAAGATGTATGCCAGTTTTCTTGATGGTTGCAGCAAAACACTGCAGTTGAGCTGAATGCATTATCTATGCAATGGAGGGAGCTCTGCGAGAAGAATATACAAATTCAAGCAGCATGTGCTGGTATTGAGAATCATATCGAACAACTCAAGAGTGAAGCTGCAGAGAAGTTAATATTCCTTCCTTTGCATTTTATATTTCTAAGCTACTTGATTGATCTTGTTGTGGCGGTATGTCGAAAGTCTACTTTAGCAGTGATTATTTATTAACCTTTGATTAGTCACTCCAAAGTAGATCCGCCTCTAATGAATAAGAAAAAGGCTACGTTAACATAAGATTTTGCTATGTCAAACTTGTATTACTACCATCGACGATGAATTGTATAGATTTGGGTGTCCTTAATGAATGCAAAATACATTTATTTAGTTACTCCAGTGGTGGTTGTCTAAAGTTATCTTGTTTTCCATTTCGATGCTTATGTATCCAGAGGCTGGAAAGTGGACATCGATGCAGACAATAGCTCCTCATTGCAGTGAGGTCGTCGAGGTATGAGTTTCTAGGCAGTTGATGATTTTCCAGTAATTACAGTTCAGAAGCTTTCTATTCATGTCAAGCTTTTTGTATCCAAGATATGTATATGATCTGGCAGACCTTGAAAGAGTGCCATATCTTTTTTCTTGACAAATGTAACTAATTAAGACTATGTTAGTTTTACTTGTTTTGATCATTTTGAGTGAGAATTCAGCACTGACAAATCCAATTATTGGTGAACTATTTCCAATGCCTCAAATGAAAAACACTTCTGACATGTATGTGATGAATGTAAGAGTTATGGTATAAAGAATCTTGTAGAAGGAAAAGTTAGTTTCACTCTTTTCGTTTTACAGTATATATTTCTGTCCCTTGGGAAGTTTTTTGTAATCATCACTGTTTCATGCTGGAATGTTGTTTTCTTACCATTTCTTGTAGCTGGTATGGAACTGATCCAATCAGATAGGAATTTATCCAAATCTGCTTTAGTGATTGCAGTTTGGAGCTTTCTTATGATAGCTGCTTTGGTAAACCTCAAAAGAAAGTCATTTTTTTCTGACAAATGTAAGCCATTGGTTAGTGTTACTTGTTTTGACCATTTTGGTTTGTGAGTTTTTTACTGAGAAATGCAGTTGTTGGACTAGTTTTGGTGATGAGTAGAACAATTATCTAGCAGGGAAAATCTTGTAGAAGGAAAAATCTTTCGTTCTTTGCATCTTCTAGTGCATATTAATTTCTTTGATAGTCACCAATTCATCGTCATTGTTGTTTTCATAATTTTTCTTATATATATAACAGGTCCAATATTTGATTCACTCTCTTCAGTCTTAGAGCAATTCGTATGGCAATGAACAAAAATCAAAATTTGTTCATCCACGTGGATGAACAAATTGCATTTGCATTCTCCACTATGGGAAACAAGGCAAAATGAACAAATCTGATATATTTTAGGGTCCCACTGTTGATTTTATTGACATAAACTAATAAGAATTGGTCCCACTAATCATTTTATTTATATAATCTAATAAAAGTTTGGTCCCACAAATTATTTAACTAATAAAATAAATAATAAAAAATAAACCATAATTATAATAATCAGGGTTTGGAGAGAGAATATGTGAGGGGCGACATCCACTCTATCTCCAGCGACATCCACTCTAACTCGGGCGTCAGCCTTGATGTCGCCAGCGCAATTATCCATGTCGCGTGTTCTTGCACCAGACGCGCGCCTACCGGAATGTCTCAGTGTTCAAATGAACAGATCTGTTCATTTGAACATCCATTTTCTTGGTTTGTTCATCCCATAGTGGGATCAAAATGAACAAACTTAGAGGTTGTTCATCCCATAGGAATTGCTCTTACATTATTTTTCTAAGGTTTTCTTTTCTCTTGTGGTGAAGGACTGATCCAATTAGACATTTTCGTCCGTCATAAAACTACAAAATCTCCTTGTCACCTTTGTTTTTATTGAACCGACCATTAAATGCCGGAGTACTTCTAAGCATGGCGTTGGCATTGGCATTAGATAGAGTCACGAGATAAGAGACTCTGAAAATGATTTGAGCCGAGAGAGTTTGCTGCTACTGCCCATATGATTTTGATATGCCCCATCTAATAATGGGGATAGGAGTTTGCTTCATTTTCATATATCGCCAAAACCTTGGGTATTACAGGAACAAAGCAACAAAGAAAAACTTATCTCCATTATGAATATACAATTGAGAGGTTCTCTGCCTCTCATTTGTAGGGTTACAATTACTATAGTTTGACAGACAAACAAATGATGCTCTTTGTGCAGTGCAAGTAGAGCAACATTTTTGTACTAGTATGGATAAATATATCAATATCCACAAGGACCATAACCTCCCAAGAGTCTCAACTGCTTCACGCAATCCTGTCTGATAGCAACCCCATATCTGCTCTGTTGTTTCAAAACTTAAACAAATCTCTTCTTATATACCCCAGGCTCACTTTAAAATCTTCGCCCCATTTATTTTATTTTTAATCAGGTTCACTTTAAAATCTCGCCCCACCATCAGACTCACTTTAAAATGTCGCCCCACCATCAGGCGCACTTTATACTTACGCCACACCTCAAACGTAAATTATATCTTTTTGGTTTACTACGCATCGCTCGTCGACGTCTTTTAAATTACGCTCTAAACCCTAAAATCAAAACTAAAGACCAAATTGTTATGGTTTGGTTTTTGTGAAATCTTTGATTTTTAGTTGAGAACTAAGAATGAGGAATTTTTTGCTATTATCTTTAATCTATTGTTCGAACAAGCTCTTCCATTATAAAAAAAAAAATATTTCTGGACCAAAATTTTAGTTTTAGTCGTCCGTTTTGGATGCTCTAAACCCTCCAAATCCCAACAACAAACACCTAAAATTACTTTACTTAAAAAAAAAAAAAAATTGTTATGATTCAAAATAACATATCATTATCAAACTTGTGAAATCTTTGATTTTTAGTTGAGAACTATGATAAGAATGAGGAATTGAGAGCAATCAATAAAGGAGACCATAATTGCTATTATTATTACAGCATAGTGACACCCCAATATGAAAAACTAATCCTTCTTTCAATCCTCATTACTTTTTATGGGACTGTCCGAGGAAACACCATCATAACAAGACTGCATCTTTCCCTCAAATATGCAGTCAGCCATGCATCAAATACGCTAAATTTCCTCCCACACTATTCAAACTTTTCAAGCTTCTTGGTATCCCCTTTTTTAGTAAATTTTGAATCTGATTGCAACCCCAATACAAAAATTCCCCAGGGTACAAAAATCAAAACGAGGTCACCACGACTAGAGCTAAAACCCAGTGGCCTTGTTGTAATTCTTCCTCAAACAGTAGGGTGTGTGAGTAATCAATCATACTCTAGACAAGAAGATAAGCATGAATTCATAAACCTAATCCATTCATGAAAATTTCTAAAGAAAGATTCTTCTAAGGAAAACTTCATATAATAATAGCAAAAGCATTTATATACATTAAAAATAAAAATTTAAACAAAAAAGAAGGTTTGTTTTTGAGTTCACTAATTGAAGTCAATAGTGATGATGTTACATAACACAACACACCTTTTCATACCGTTTCTTAAACCCTAATTTTTTTTATATAAACTTGTTTCCGGTGAACCAAAAATGACACGTTACCGGCAAATGTAGGTATCCATTAACATCATAAGAGAAAATTTACTTAGAAAGCAAGAAAGGATATTAGAAATTTTAAATATATTTTTGAGTGGAATGAGAATAATAGAAGAAGAATTCACCACCCACCACTAAAATTATTAAACATTCGGACTCCAAAGACTCCATAAACGAGAATTTAATATCCCTAATACATCCGGCAAAACCTTCCTTGCCAAACCCTTGTGACCACCATTATTCAACACCTGAACTTGTTCTTCAGCTTCCTCCACCGTTTCTAGTTCTTCCTTTACTTCTTCTTGCGCTTTCCTTTCTTCAAACACTTGTTTTCCCTTCATCTCTTCATCTTCATTCACACATTCAGGTAAAACAACAATGTCTTCTGTTATGGTCACCAGAGGCTTCTTCTCCGGTTCAAATTCCGGCATCGCGGTTGTAATTATATCAGCTTTCTTCTTCTGATGTTTATCGACTGATTTATCAGAATTTCTTCGACCCATTTTGTCTTTCTTCTTACCTCTATGTTTAGATGAAGGTGAAGACGAAGCAGAGAGTAGTAGTTCATCATCCCGTTTAGATAAGTGTTCTTCAAAAGCTTCAATAGCTTGATGGATAAGTTCCCTGTTGGGTGAAGAATCCCATCTAAACCAAAAACTAGTATAACAATCAAAGCAACCACAATCAAATAATGGTTTATGACTTGTTTTCTTGAATTTCTGTATAAGGATCTTTGATGATGATGAAGATGGGTTTGTTGATTTTAGTGACATAGTTATCAAGTAACTTAATACTTCACGATCTTCTAATGAAAGTACTGAAACTAGTACTAGAATAGCAGCTGGTAGTAGATTCAAAACATCTTTGTTGTTGTTGTTGTTGCTTGGTGATGAAGATGAAGCTGAAGATGAAGATAGAGATGGAGATGGGTATACTTTACCTTTGTCTTTGTTTTTATGGTACAGATTCTTCATTTCTTCTTTTTCTTGAGTGTTTGATTGAATGAATTCTTTTCTGGGTATAGAGAAAAAAAAAGTTGCAGAGAAAGAAAGAGAGGAGTTGAGAGAGAAGAAGGGGTCATTCACTCCTTTTAGGTCTTAAATTTGCTTTTATTTATTTTGTATTTTTAATTTACAGGTGCACCGTCCCCACATCACAAGGTGAGGTCCACATCGAGCATTGCCATTTTCTACTAGTACTACTCTAGTAGTGTATAGTCCATTTTTACTTTTTGACTTGAACGTGTGGTAATTATCTTTTAGTCCCTTTTTTTTTTTTTTTTTTCAAACCAATTAAACGGCCAAACACAAATATTTGTTCACCCATGTGGATGATCAAACGGGTTTCGGGGATAAAATGTTCCACTTATATGGGTAAAGCAAACTAAAATTTGGTGTTTTTTTTTGGTTTTTGATCTTTGGTAATAGTCAAGTAAAATCGGAGTTGCTCTTAGAGGAAATGGAAATGGCCAAACACAAATATTTGGTTTTCAAACGGGTTTCTCCACTAGGGTAAAGCGGGGCAAAAATATTTTGGTTTTTAATATATTTCTTTTTAATATAAAATTTTTTGTAGGATAAAGTTAAAATATAAAATATAATATTTTGGTGAGATAAAATAAGATAAAAGTGAGAAAAAATAGGATAAAGTGAGAAAAATATTAGTAAAAAATCTGGATTTGCAGTGGGCGCTCATGCTAGTGACGCCAGAGATTGGGCTAGTGTCGCCCGAGATTGTTCTAGTGACGCCCGCGTTTCTTCTTGGCTCGCGCATCAGTAGGGATGTCGCGCGTCATTTCAGCAGACGCGCGTCATTTCAGCAGACGCGCGTCTGTTGTGTCGACTCAATGTTCAAATGAACAGATCTGTTCATTTGAACATCCATTTTCTTGGTTTGTTCATCCCATAGTGGGATCAAAATGAACAAACTCTAAGTTTGTTCATCCCATAGGAATTGCTCTTAGTAACCCTTACATCAATAATAGTAGAGCCATCTAATGTTGGGCTAATAGTCCCAACCCGAACATTATATTTATCTACTTCTAAGGCTTGCAAATACAAGGTGGAGGTGCATATCTCCAGTTACAAAGAGATCGAAAGTTTTTAGCCTCCTTAGCAAGAATATCGGCTACATTGTTTGCTAGTCTAGGAACATAAAAAAAAAAACCCAAAATTTTTTGACAGAGATTAAACCCTCTTTTTACTTCGTCCATGACCTTCTGGTTTTGCCAAGTAATTTGTGATGGTTTTCCATTCAGATAATCAAAAAGATTCTTATAGTCTCCTTCCACACTGAAATTCGACAGTCTCTCCTCTGCTGCCCATGTTGCTGCTTGCAGTAGCCCTAGAGCTTCTGCTTCTTCTGGGGATGTGGCTGTGATAGGTCCTGCTCTGCCTTGTTCGAAGTTCCCTGCATCATTTCTGGGAATTAAATAAAAACCTGCTGGTACACTCATTGAAATCCAGGCTGCATCCAGATTAAGTTTTTTTTTGTAAAGATTTAGGTCTTTCCTTTATACTAGTTGAGACTTGTTTAGTCAGATAGTTGTCCTTGTACCAGAAATTCAAGCATCTTTGTATTTCTATAGCTAATTGAGTATGCGTTTGCTGTTTTTTTTTTTTTTTTTCAAATGATCTGTTACATCTTTCCTTCCATATAAACCAAACTTTTGTCAGAATAATTTCTATGGGGATAATTGGATTATCCTTACATATCCGGTCTTTACAGATATCTAGGAACTTTATGGATCTATCATAGTTTAAATCTACTGGGAAAGGTGTCGTTGCCCAAACAGACTTAGCATAAGGACAATGAAGAATAAGATGCTTTATGGATTCATGTTCTAGACAACCAAAAGTACAGTTGGGTGTTATATCCTTCATAAACCTAGATAGTTTTAGATTGGTAGAAACCGCGTTTTGCAAACACTTCCAAATAAATATCTTAATTCTTTGAGATGCATTTAGATTCCATAAACCTTTCCAGAAAGAGTCCGACTGCCCGAGATTATAGTTGTTCATAGCTCTTTCGTTTAGCTTGTTATACATGGACTTTACTATAAATTTTCTTGAGTTAGTGAGGATCCATCTGAGAATATCTGGTTTAGCATTCAAACTGCTATCTAAGGCAATTCTTATGTTACATATCTGTCTAGCACTGTGATTTGGAAACAAATCAAAAAATAAAGGAGAATTCCACTTTTGTGTGATTGGATCAATTAGATCTTTCACGAGTGTTAAAAAAGAGTTAGAAGTAGTTTTGTAGTTACTAAGATTTTCTTCCAATTGGGGAATCCATTTATCATCCCAAATATTGATATTATCACCATCACATACTTCCCAAATATTGTTTTGTTCTACTAACTTGATCCCCTTACTTATGCATTTCCAAATCCAAGAACTATTAGATGGGATTTTAGCTTTGAAGGCAGAGGATTTCCTGAAGTACTTAGGCTTGAGTTGAGATACCCAAATAGCTTTGGGCTCATTTAAGAGTCTCCAAGCTAGTTTAGCTATTAGAGCTAGATTGAATTTATGGGCATTTCTGAAGCCTAGGCCATCTTTACTAATTGGTTTGCAAAGGCAAGAATAGGATTTAAAGTTTAGTCCTTAAAATGTCTAGTTCTTGCCCACCCTTTTTAGCATGATTGCTAAGGCCCGTTCATATGCATATGGCAAATTTGCCATATATGCACCCACTAAGGGTATGCCAAAGTGCCAAACGTATATGCATATATGTCAATTATAACATATAAGCATACACGACAGACTTTCCAGCGAGCGATAGAGTTTCCATCGCTAGATGGTCTAAATATCGCTCGCTGGTCATTCCAGTGCCATCGCTAGACAGTATGTTGATCGCTGTTTTGATCATCGCTAATCAGTTCCTCATCCAACGGATACAATTCTTCCCCTCTATAAATACTCAATTTCAAACTCATTTCAACTCACACCAGAATTTCTAAATCTCTCTAGAATTTCTCAATCTCTCAATCTTCTTCAAATCTAAAATAATCACACCTTCTCTACAATTCTTAATTTCTTGTAATATGGATTCACAATCTCAAAGCCAAGGCAACGGTAAAGGTAAAAAGGTCAAAGTCCGGGGTGCAAAATACACCATCATAGAAGATGAATGCATTTGTCGTAATTATGTTTTTTTTTTACCCAAGATTTTATCGATGGTGCACAACAACATGGTAACACCATGTGGGAAAATATATTTCGTAAATATGAAGAAGAAACCATGAACATCAATTCTCGTGATGCAAAAGGGTTGGCAGAACACTTCATTTTAATCAACATGGAAGTAACCGCTTATGTTGGATTGATAGTGCAAGCCAAGATAGGCCGAGAGAGTGGTATTGTGGATGTTGATGTTGAAAGAAAGGTTCGTACGGATTGGCAGCGGAAACATGGCAAACAGTTCACTTTCGAAAGTTGTTATCATATTTTGAAGGTGTTGAAAAAATATAATCCAGATGTGTTAGTAGGTTATCAACAAGTACCTGAAAGGTCACCATATAATTCTTCTCCCTCAACACCAAATTCTTCACCATTTTCTCTAGGTCCATCAAATTCTTCACCAGATACCCCAAGAAACCCAAATGCGAACTTAGTTCTCAATGATGATGGTGGTAAGAGAAAACTTCCAGGGAGGAACAATGCAAGACTGATTAGAAAATTAGCTCAATAAGGAGCAAGTTCCAGTGGATTTAACATGACGGAGTTTATGGAACATCAAAAGACCGTCGAGAAGCAAAGAGCAGTTGATAGGAAATTTCAAAACAAGGAGAGTAAGGAAAGTCGTCTTTCTCAAGAAAAATTTGGGTTTGACTATGACAAGCACAACATTCTTCAAGCAACACTTCAATTATGACAAGCAAAAACATGTGTGGAAAATCGAATTTGACAGGATTCAAGCACAAGTTGAACAACAAGCTGGATTTACTAATAACCATGATGATGATGAGGATGAGTCCGATGTAGTAGTTCCTCTAGATGATTGATGTATTAATTCAAGTTTTAATTTGAAGTATCGCATTTTAATTTGATATGTTGTTGTTGTATTCTACTTAATATTAGTTTGGAATGAAAAGTTGATTAATTTGAAATGTTGTTGCAGTCCACTTAAATAAGTTTCGCATCTTAACGTAAATCAAAATACATAAATATAAACATAACTTAATAATTAAACCAAAATACATAACAATTAAACCAAATTAACTTAAACATAAATTAAAATACATAATTTAATAATCACTGTCTTCCATGCTCTGCCCAAAGATTCACTCTCATATCATCTCTTAAACTGTCATACAAATTCTGGTTCTGAATATAATTAGTCATTTGAGCATAATTCCTTGCAGGGACCCCTCTTTGTGGTTGAATCTCTGGCCTCAAATCTTCATCTTCATAGTTAATCCACTCTGAATCACGACGGGTTTCCTGAATGACCATGTTATGAACAATTATGCAAGTGAGCATAGTCTTGTGCATTTCACGAGGACTCAACCCACGATACGGGCCACAAATGGTAGCGAACTTCCTCTTCAAAATTCTAAAAGCGCGTTCCACATCCTTCCTCGCTGAAATTTGGGCGGTGTTAAAATACCGGTATGAACGCCCCAATGCATCGGCAGGAGGCTGATGGTAGCATTGAACCAAGGTGGACCACTTTGGGTACATACCATCCGTAAGATAATACACATGAGTGTACTGATGGTCGTTGATCGTGAAACGAACTTGGGGAAAAATTCCATACTTCGGATCTTCAAACAGAGACGACTTGTGCAAAACATTAATATCATTTTGTGAACCGGGAAGACCAAAAAAAACATGCCATATCCAACAATCATAAGAAGCGGCATCTTCAAGGATAACAATTGGTTTAGGATAATGACCCTTATATTGACCGGCCCAATAAACGGGGCATCCTTGCCATACACAATGCATACAGTCAAGACTACCTAGCATTCCTGGGAATCCCCTTTCCTCATTCTCCCTCAATATTTGTCTAACATCTTCCTCAGTAAGTTTTCGTAAATATGTTGGACCAAAATGATTAATCATTACTTCACAAAACAATGAAAGGTAAGTGAATGAAGTTGTTTTACCCATACGAAGGTACTCATCGTTCGCATCCGCTGGTCTGCCATAACATAGAATCCTTAAAGCTGAAGTAACTTTTTCTTCAGGACTATGACCTCTAATATTCAGTGCATCAAACTAATAATTAAATTGAAGTTATACTCAACAAAGCTCTTCAATAATCTTTTTCACCAGATGACGAGGCATACGGAATCGACCTTGAATATTTTGATCAGAGTACACACAATTGGGAAGAAAATGATCGTGCATCGGCTTCTGGTGGTAAAATTCCCTCCCTCGATACGTATACCTTCTTGAGAATACTTCTTGTGGCTTTGGAACTCTAGGTATTTGGCCCGTATGTACAAGCATCAAAGTGTCG
Source organism: Papaver armeniacum (assembly GCA_023531295.1). NCBI lineage: Eukaryota > Viridiplantae > Streptophyta > Magnoliopsida > Ranunculales > Papaveraceae > Papaver > Papaver armeniacum. The sequence continues at coordinate 193,455 of JAJJWW010017186.1, forward strand.
ATTAGTTTATTATCTTCAGCTTCCTATTCATCAAGTTGTTGCAACCTCCTTCGATGCATTTCTTGCTGTAATCTAAACCGATTCATAATAACATTCCTCTCTTCATTGGACCTCACCATTGATGATTCTGAAATTTAAAATGAGAATAAAGATAGAGAAATTGGTGAAATATATGTAGAAGTAGGTGTGAGTAACTTGGAGAAGTACAAGGGTGATCGGTTGTCAGCCGAGCAAAAATAATTTCACTTTCTCACTCTACTAAATATAAATGAAGTACGTGGTAAGAAAGAGTTCGTTCCCACAGAGAGGCTTTGTTGTTATAGAATTTCAGTTTCTTAGTAACCAAGGGGGGATTTTTGTTTTATCTAAGCAATAAAAATAATTGAAAGCAATGTAAATAATTTGAATAATCAAGAAGGAGAATATATTGGTCACGGGATAGTATCATTCACAAACATGTATTATCATCAATGATTAGAATTGGTATTTTAATCTCTCATTTACTAAAAGTCCTAGGATACCTTGATCGCAAGAATATCCCGCTAATTCCCTGATTTCATCACAACCACATTAAAAGATGTATATGTGAATTCTTCCTAGAAAGCAACCTAATGTGTAAAAGCGCAATCAAGTTTAACTCCCTAAAAGCAATAAGTTCTCTGGAATAAGACTAATCAATGCAAACGAACTTGTAAAAGCACTAATCCGTTTTAACAAAAGTTATGATTCACTTGTGACTAGTAGGATATATCACTACAAGCACTACCCACAATTATGCTACTTAGAATCAGGGATAAACAACTTTTTCGTATTGAAAACCCTAATATAGCTCTAGAGATGAATGCAAATCGGATTGATTCCGGACTCAACCTAACAAGTATTCAAATCATATAACACTATTAATTGTGAATCACAAACAATAAATTATTGAGACAAAACTAATTCATAGATTCAAATAACATGTTGAGAAATCAACTTTATCCCATAACCAATAATAGTTGTTTAGCTACTCATAGCTATGGAGTTCATCATAAAAATATTAATTGAATAGAAGAAGATGAACAAAAGCAAACCCTAGTAGCGTAAACAAAAGCGGCTCTCTCCAAGTTCCAAGAATAATACGTGATATCCCCCAAGTTATAGAAAACTTTCTCCTTTTGTAGCTTTTCATCTTTCCAAAACTAGGTCTTCAAAGCCCAAAGTCCAATAACAAGATGTCCACCAAGCCCATATGTGAGGAATACCCATGTGAAAATATGTCCCAAAAATAGTCGCCGGAAAACTGGTATTATGGCAGAAAATATATCTCAGGTGACCGGCAAAGTCCACCCGGTCACCGGTCAATGAGTCAACTCGGAAAGTCAGGCTGAGTCAACTCGGGTCAAGCAGACCGAGTCAGCCGGGTCAACTCGTTCAGATTAGCATCTTACTCAGCTGGATGGGCTGAGTGGCCAAGACCAGAGCCATCTTGCACGGGCCATACAGTGTTCTGCACCATCATTACGCTTAACCAGAGCAAATCCAGCCATGATGGTTGTGCCTTCTTCACAACTGCAGCTTTGTCTCTTGCCTGCACTTCAAGTCAAAACCATTTCATTTCCCTGAGCAGCACCAGCTCATACCAACATTACATTGCAGTTCCATCACTCCAATTGCATTCCAACAATCCAGTTCTTACTCGCAGGTGCGACAAACACCATCTTAACCTTGCAGTCTCCCATAACTCGCTATAACCAACATGGCACAACCTACTTGACACCACCTGCAACTCACTAGCTTCAGTTCAAGTAAATATCTTAACCATTCTCTGCATTTTCATTTACACACACAGACCATTCAACTCTTTCCGTGGCTTACATCTCACTGCAACCAACAGCCAATTCTATCTCTGTAATATGCCTTCAATCGCTTCATTCTTGGCATAGCCATTCATACAGCGAACACCACTTCCTCCTTGCATCACCATGCCCTCAGATCTAACCCATTTCAGCTCACCGCTTCAGACCAGCTTCCCTGCAGCGGCAACATCTAAGTCATTCACTGCCTTCGATCACCAGGACATCATTACCATATCTGCAGCTCCATTTCAGTTCAAACTTCACACCAACCGCAACTTCCATCACCAGCTGCTGCTTCCATCTCAGACTCATTTTACTGAATCATTCTGCAACAGCAACTCCATCCCAGGTTCAACCATTCGCTATAAACACAACAATGCTACCTAGCCAATATCATAGCTGCACAACATCAGCTGAGCAGCAGCACCCTGAACTGCAGCTTCAATAAGTCATCACCTCAAACCATCCCAGTCACGGCTTCCACATCTTAACCTGAACTGCAAATAACAACCACTGCAGCTGCATCCTCTCTTTCCTGGCACAACAACTGCATCATTAGTTCAACCTCCATGTCTCCCTGTAATTAGTCCCCAATGCATTCTTATCTCCATTCTCTATTCCGTTGCAGCTTCTTGCACCTCCAACAACAACACAAACACTCATTGGCAACTCAGTTCATACAATATCATTCCCTGCAGCTCACCACACAGCCTTGCCATTTGAAACAACCCTTGTCATTCTCCATCTCAACCTACACTGCTCCAATAACACAAATTATTATCAGTTCATAGTTCAAGCACCACCACAGAGATAACCCCTTTTTCAATTTCTTCCTCAGACTCAAACCCATTCCACCAGAACCACACAACCATCAGTTACTCAAGCCTATTAACTCTCAACACCACTAACTGCAGCTCAAGTCATCTCTCTTTACGGCAACAGCAACGGAACCACATCAATTAACACCCTCAGCTTCGTCACTTGCAATTTCATCTCTTGTGCAGCTTCAACTGCCGTTTCTTGACCTAGGCACAGCACAACCAACATCAGTATCATCATCTCTTTCTTCTCCTGGAATAAATCACCGCCAGGACCAACCATTTTTTTATCTGTGTCAGCTCATACCCACACAACCAATTCATGAGTAACCCACTGAACTGCAGCTTCAAGTTCCTGCTAGAACCACCACCAACACACTCTGCAATTACATCAATTGGCCCCAAATTGAACCCATCCTTCCTTCAGAACTGAACCCATCTGCTCAAATTTCTAATTTCTGAGTTAATCTTTATCAACAGTTCATCACCATCTCTCCAATCATAGTCGGAACCCTAAATTTCCATCTCAAAATCGAACCCAGTAAAACCCAGATCTGTCTTCAGTTCTTCCTCTCTTTACCAACAAACCCTACTCTAGATCAAACCCAGACCCATCGACTGATTCCTCATAAGCTCTCGATATGTAACAACAGTGATAACAAATCCTCTCTATGACTCCAATTCGATCTCCATTTAATTTTCGGATTTCAGCAGTTATGGTGCCGCCATCGGACAGAAACTGGTAATGATGAGAGAAATAAATTGCTCTCTGAATTCTAAGTTTTCTGTAGGAATATGCAAGTGGATATAACCACCCCTGTGGAGTAGATAAGGGCCACCAAAACTATTTGGTTTGTCGGTTTCAGGAAACCGACGGCCTATTCGCTTCTTTGCTCAACTGCCAGTTGCGAGGAATTGGCAGTTCATTCTTCACCTCCTCCTTGCACACGTCAGCCCGCTCCAAATATAGCTCCCATGTGAATTGGCCTCTTTGCTTTTTACACTCCAAATAGACGTTTTCTCCTTCTTTTGCTCCCAAGGACTCCATTGCACCTAATAACTCAAACTTAAACATAAGAGGTGCAATTCCCAAGAATAATAGCAAAGAAAGCATAAATACTAGATATAAAATTAGGTGTTTTACAACACCTATCAAATTCCCCCACACTTAGACTTTGCTAGTCCTCGAGCAAATCAAACTAAACTTATTTTAAAGGATACATACAACTCCATCTCGTGAGGGTTTACTAGAGATATACCCACAAAACCTACTTTTCCAACTTACTAGTTCTCCGTAATGATAGCATCCAACGCGCTAAGAAGACATAGAGATTCTGCACACTAGTCATAAGAAGTTAGACACATATATGAACACAATCTCATCCTTAAAAGTTGAGAGAGAAATAACCATCCCTTATCGAAAGAAATTCGGGTTCGGAGTGATCAAAAGTCTCGACTCTGCCTCACAAGAAAGGGTTTTATGATATTTCTCTCAATAATAAATAGCTTTTTATGGGTCACACATGTGTCCAGGTAGGAGTGAAGAGAGAATCCTGCGACACCTTGAATGGTAGGAAGGCAAAACCCTCCGAATTGTTTTGAAAAACCCACATCTTTTATTCATTTTGAAAACCCTTTTTTTTTTTCTGACGATCTCTAAGAAAGGAAATCAACCACTTAACGAAGGTGGGAATATGCTTACTTACCTCGTTATCCGTTCGGCGTGCAGTTAGCACCACTCTCACAAAGATCCATAGAAACGTCTCCTGTCTTCAATCGGTGTCTTCATCTTCGTCTTCGGTCTTCAACTCTTGATGATGAAATCTTGAACTTCGTAGAATCTTGACAATGTAACTCTTTCCTCTAATTCCTTGTTGCTTGAAACTTCACTATGAATTTTCCTTCATTCCATTGGCTTTATTGAATGAATACAAAACTAAAAATGAACTAAACAAACGAAAATATGATACAATGGATTTTTCTTGTCTCCTTTTTTTTTTTTTTAATTATTTTTTTATTAAATAAAAGAAAGAAGATCAATATTACAAGGAATGGCGGGCAGCCTAGCAACAAGCTGAGCGCCAATACCTTTTTGAATAACAATCCCAAGCCTATGAAAAGAGAATTGCCTAACTTGAAATTGGCATCATGCCTGGCCATGCAATTTCTCAATCTCTTAAGAAAAGAAATTGTTTCCACACCGAGCTCACCTAAAGTGGAAAAGGCCAAAACACCAAACCCATAACCATGCAAAGAGCATTTTTCCAAATACTTGTTGTTTTTATGAGTGATAGCAGCCGAGATAGCATGGCATGGGGTAAAATTGGTCATCGCGCTTGTAAAGGGCGAGACACCGGTAACATCCATACAGACATCTTTGCCATCTTCCCAATTGTAAACCATAATATCTGCGGACCTGAGACCTTTATTATTATCAGAAAGAAAACCCAAAGGAACCTCCTTCCTAACTACAACACCTGCTTTGTAGCATATATCAGCCAAGACATCCTTGACCAAGTCATGCCGAAATTTCATCCCAACCTTACTAGCACAATGAATGGCATGATCACCGTAGATATCCATGGGTCGTTGGCAGCAAGACCTTTATTATTATTATCATTATTTTATTTTATTTTTTTGAGACAAGAAAAATAAAAAAAATACAAAATGAAAACAAAACAAAACAAAACAAAATAATAACACTAATAATGCACCTAACAAAATTTTCTCTTGTCTTTTTTTTTTTGAGACAAGAGAAAATAAAATACAAATAAGATAAAATAAAATAAAAATGTAAGTACAAAGGCCATGGTGTAAGTACTTTACCGCTTTGTTCTTCACAACTTGTATGTCTTGATATCATAAACTTCTCGAACTCTCATCCTTGATAATTTTCACTCTTGTACAATAGTCTTCAACTTGTAAAAATTCTGCTCCTTGTCTTGTTGCTTTACTTGAATATGAAATCTGCTCATTTCTGTATCGTTGCTTGTAAACCTTGAACGTCTTCAACTTTCCTTTAAATTTTGTGATGCTCCTCTTGTTGATGATGATGGTGTTTCTATGGATCTGTTGGTGTAGAGAGAGATAAAGTGGATGGTGCTAACTGCGAACAAGATTACAAGTGGTATGTAAGTTAGCAATTCGATGTCACCATCATGATTGATAAAATAACACTCAAGAGATCAAAATAGTGCTTCTATTGGTGGGAGGTTGGGTAGCTCACCATTCTACCCAGAATTTACGTACGGTGACACACACTCTAAAAGCACAAATTTAGACAGGTACAAAGAATTGAAGGTCGGTGCCTCTCATGATGTAACATGGGTAGTCTCCACTATAGGGGACCACTACTCTAATACCGAATTCAGTCTGCACCTTATTTTCCACTGGCATGGTTAAATCCAACTTTAACTCTCATACAATTAAGAAACCCGATCATGTTCTCTGTCATCTCTAAGTTCAGTCACTCTTATGAGAATCTCGATGTAATCTTAGCGACATGTATACTATGTGACTCTAAACTAACCTCAAGTTGGAGTTTTTATTCACTAATTTACACAAAAGTTGAAAATTTCATGAAAAATTTACAATGCAAATGCATGAAAAATTTACAATGCAAATGCTTAACCACTCCCCCACACTTAAACTTTACATTGTCCTCAATGTAAATTGAATCGTCCAAAGAAAGGCAAGGTGGGAAATACTACATGATAATATGACAAGAAAAATTAAAAACAAGACAAGAAATAACTAAAAAAAAAGACATGAAAATAAAAAAAAAAAAGACAAGAAATACTCATCCGATGGGTTGCCTCCCATTTAGCGCTTGGTTTAAAGTCGTCAGCCCGACTATCTCCTTGCTTTCTATGACTCCTCCAGAGGGAGTACTTCCACAAAGTTAACTCCTTCCACCACTTCGGAAGTGAAATTCTCATAATATGGTTTCAACCGGTGCCCATTAACTTTAAGTTCTTTTCCTGTAGCTATGCTACGAATTTTCACTGCACCATGAGAAAACACATTAGTAACAATAAAAGGTCCGATCCATCGTGACCTTAATTTACCCGGAAATAAATGAAAGCGAGAATTAAACAAAAGCACTTTTTGCCCAATGCAAAATTGTTTTCTAGAAATCATGTTATCATGAAATGCTTTCGTCTTTTCCTTATAAATGCGTGAGCTTTCAAATGCATCGTTGCGAAGCTCCTCTAACTCTTGGAGTTGTAACTTCCTTTGCTTTCCAGCCCCATCCATCTCCATATTGCATTATTTAATAGCCCAAAACGCCTTATGCTCAATTTCAACGGGTAAATGACAAGGTTTACCATACACAAGCCTAAAAGGAGACATCCCGATAGGTGTCTTGTATGCGGTTCTATAAGCCCACAAAGCATCATTAAGTCGTATGCTCCAATCTTTCCTTGTTGGGTTCACCGTCTTCTCTAGAATGGATTTCACCTCTCGGTTAGACACCTCGGCTTGTCCATTTGTTTGGGGATGATAAGGTGTTGCAATCTTGTGCGACACATTGTACTTCTTGAACAAGCTTTGTAAGATCCTGTTTTTGAAGTGAGAACCCCCATCGCTAATTATGGCTCTTGGAATTCCAAACCTTGCAAAGATATTAGCTTGCACAAAATCTGAAACCACTTTAGAATCATTAGTTGGGGTGGCCTTAGCTTCCACCCATTTTGAGACATAATCAACCGCAAGTAAGATATAAAAATTCCCATGGGAGTTGACAAAAGGACCCATAAAATCAATATCCCATACATCAAAAACTTCAATAAATTGAATAAAAGTTTGTGGCATTTGATTTCGGGCACCTAGATTGCATGTTCTTTGGCACCTATCACAAGTTGTACAAAATATATGTGCATCCTTAAACAAGGTTGGCCAATAGAAACCACTTTCAAGTACCTTGTGAGCGGTTCTCTTACTCCCAAAATGTCCTCCACAAGCATAGGAGTGACAAAAAGACAAGATAAAATTAAATTCAGATTCGGGAACGCACCTTCTTATTACTTGGTCACTACAATGTTTCCATAAGTATGGATCGTCCCATATGTATTGGTTCCCTAACTTCTTAAGTTTGTCCCTCTCAGCACGAGACAAGTTCTTTGGGATTTGTTTAGACACCAAGTAATTCACAATGTCAGCATACCATGGTTCTCCAAAGGCAATTGAGAATAGTTGCTCATCCGGGAAACTTTCACGCAATGGGATAGCTTCCTTGTCCACAGCAAGACGGCTCAAGTGATCCGCAACGGTGTTCTCAATTCCTTTCTTGTCCTTGATTTCAATATCAAACTCTTGCAAGAGTAAAATCCATCGTATGAGCCTCGGTTTCGCTTCTTTCTTCATTAGCAAGTACCTAAGTGTTGCATGATCAGAAAAGACAACAACTTTTCTACCAATTAGATAAGATCGAAACTTTTCCAAAGCAAAAACAATGGCTAACAACTCTTTTTCAATGGTTGTGCAGTTTTGTTGGGCCTCATTTAACGTTCTCGAAGCATAATAAATAGCATGAGGAATCTTCCCCACACGTTGCCCAAGCACGCACCAACCACATAATCACTTGCATCACACATGATCTCAAAAGGCTTACTCCAATCCGGTGGTTTAATGATAGGGGCTGAAATCAAAAGTTCTTTCAAACGATTGAATGCCGCCATACACTTTTCATCAAAGTTAAAAACCACATCTTTTTGCAATAAGTTACAAAGTGGTGATGCTATCTTGGAAAAGTCCTTGATAAATCTTCGATAGAAACCTGCATGACTAAGAAAAGAGCGTATCTCCCTCACCGTAGTGGGAGGGGTTAAAGCACGAATAAGGTCTATCTTAGATTTATCAACTTCCAAGCCTTTAGTAGATATTATATGGCCTAAAACTATGCCATGAGTTACCATAAAATGGCACTTCTCCCAATTCAGCACAAGGTTTGTTTCAACACATCGTTCAAGTATTAGAGACAAATTGTTCAAGCAAAGGTCAAATGAATCACCAAAGACACTAAAATCGTCCATGAACACTTCGATTATGTTTTCAACATATTCTGAGAATATACTTACCATACACCTTTGAAAAGTAGCTGGAGCATTGCACAAGCCAAAAGGCATTCTTCTATAAGCAAAAGTACCGAAAGGACAAGTGAAAGTAGTTTTCTCTTGGTCCTCCGGCGCTATCACAATCTGATTATAACCTGAATAGCCATCAAGGAAGCAATAATAAGAGTGTCCAGCTAAACGTTCAAGCATTTGATCAATAAAAGGCAATGGAAAATGATCTTTCCTAGTGGTGGCATTCAATTTCCGTAATCAATACAAACCCTCCAACCGGTTTGCACACGAGTTGGGACAAGTTCGTTCTTATCATTCTCCACCACCGTCACACCTGATTTCTTTGGTAGTACTTATACCGGGCTCACCCACTTACTATCGGATATGGGGTAGATCACACCCACTTCCAAAATCTTTAGTATCTCCTTTTTCACAACTTCCATCATGGGAGGGTTCAAACGACGTTGCGCTTCCCTTGTAGGCTTTGCATCGTCCTCCAAACGTATATTCTGCATACAAACGGCAGGGCTTATACCCTTGATATCAGCAATTGTCCATCCTATGGCCGTCTTGTACTTCCTTAGCACCCTTATAAGTTTTTGCTCCTGTAATTCACTAAGCTTGTTAGAAACAATCACATGTAACTCTTCATTATCACCCAAATACAAGTACTTTAGGTGATCGGGAAGAGGTTTCAATTATAACTTTGGAGATTTAACAATTGAAGGTACAAGCTTTTCATCACTGCATGGTAAAGCGATAAAAGATATATTATGAGTTTCCGGTCATCCTTGTAGTGAATTAAGATCACCAAGGGCTTCCTTGACTTCATTACCACACTCTACACCATTATCCATGGATGTAGTTAACACGGTTTCCAAAGCGTCATCACCATTTAATTCAAATATTTGTTGTGCCAATGTATCCATAACATCAATGGAGAAACAAGAGTGGACATCACTAGGATATCTCATCGTCTCGAAAATGTTGAAACGTATTGTTTCTCCATCAAACTTCATAGTTAGCGTTCCCTTGTCCACATCAATAATGGTTTTCGCCGTTTTCATGAAGGGACGCCCAAGTAGCAATGGAAGAGACGAGTCCGGTGAACCTTAACCTTCATTCATCTCTAACACGCTTAGAAAATTGAAGAAGAAAAGTCATTTCCGCCGTAAAAATATAAACATCTTCCAGGCCTACCAAGTTTTTTTGGCGTGTGGGAACTTTGTGTGGAAATACTAATTGATTCGGTTCATCTCGGTTTTGTAGCTTCTTGTTTCCTTGCACAAGAACATCCTCAACAATACCCATTGGGTAGACATTAGAGCGATCGGCTAGTTGCAATACAATTCCAGTCTTTTTAAGAGGACCAAGATCAAGTGAATTATACATTGATGCAGGCATAACATTAACGGATGCACCTAAATCCAACATATCTTTGTTAAATGTTGTGTTACCAATTGTGGAACTTGGAATCCGGGTTTCTTAGTTGATTAGAGCGTTAAAGTTGGATTTAAATATGAGGGCGAATTAGGTGTTGTTTAGATATTGGTAGTAGAATTGTGATCAACCATAGTGGAGACTACCCATTTTACATTAGCCTTCACTCTTTGTGACTTTCTAGAAAAGCTTTTAGAGTGTGTGTCACCGCACGTCAATTCCGGGTAGGAATGGTGAGCTAGCACCACTTTCAGCACTACTTTTGATCTCTTAGTGCTAATTCCGTCAATCATGAGGGTGACGTCTAAAGATGAAAACTCCTTCTAAATATCGAGTTAGCATCACTCTCTCTCTCAATCAAACAAGACCCATAGAAAACACATCATCGTCAAAGCGAGCAACATCAGAATATTTGAAGAAAGTTGATATAGTCCAAGGTTTACATACAACAAAGAAAAAGAAAATGAGAATTAATGAAGTTTGTGAAAATTTAAAATTTATCGTTTTTTTGTAACTTAGATAAAAAAAAAAAAAAAAAAAAAAAAATTGTTGTGTTATTATTTTAGTTTCATGTACACACGGTTTCCAAAACATCATCACCATTTAATTCAAACATTTGTTGTGCCAATGTATCCATAACATCAATGGAGAAACAAGAGTGGACATCACTAGGATATCTCATCGTCTCGAAAATGTTGAAACGTATTGTTTCTCCATCAAACTTCATAGTTAGCGTTCCCTTGTCCACATCAATAATGGTTTTCGCCGTTTTCATGAAGGGACGCCCAAGTAGCAATGGAAGAGACGAGTCCTAAATGATAGATAATTGTGAACCTGAACCTTCATTCATCTCTAACACGTGCTAGGGTTTCAATGAAAAAGTCATGCTGTTGAACTTTCTTAAATGATTAAAATGATAATTATGTCTTCAATTGGAAATACTAATTGATTAACCTGCACAAGAACATCCTCAACAATACCCATTGGGTAGACATTAGTTTCGGCACAAAAATATAGCGATCTTAAATTCAGTTGAAGAAGAAGCCTTAGTTGCAATACAATTCCAGTCTTTTTAAGAGGACCAAGATCAAGTGAATTATACATTGATGCGAAAATGTTGAAACGTATTGCATAACATTAATGGATGCACCTAAATCCAACATATCTTTGTTAAATGTCTTTGTTAAATGTTGTGTTACCAATTGTGACGGGAATGTCAAAACTACCGGGATCCTCGCAGTTAAGTGGGAGTTTGTGTTGTAAGATTGCCAAAGCATTCTCCCCCACACTTAGCACTTCATTACCTTTGAGCCTTTGTTTATTGGTACACAAGTCCTTCAACACCTTTGCATACTTGGGAACTTGCTTGATCGCTTCAATGAGTGGTATGTTCACATGGATCTTCTTTAGAACATCTAAAATCTCCTTTTCTAGTTCCGCCTTCTTAGAACTTGCAAATCTGCGAGGGAAAGGTAAAGGAGGAACATAAGTAGAAACCGGAGTTTTAGAGTTAGGAATAGGTACCTCAGAAGTTTGTGGGAGAATCCTCATTCTTCTCCTCCAAAACAGGTTCCTTTGGTGTTTCCACCTTGCCCGAATCAGTAACTTCGGGTTGCACAAGTTGTGTACCACTTCTCAACGTAATAGCATTGACACCCTCTTTTGGGTTAATCGGTTGAGAAGGGAGTTTCCCACTATTTTGTGCCTTCAATTGGTTCAACTCAATAGCCATGGAGCCAATTTGTGTATGTAACTCCTTGATAGCACTCTTAGTTTCCTGCTGACTTTCTTTAAACATGGTGGAAATGCCTTGCATCATTGTTTGAAGCTTTGAATCAATATCGGAACCTTGATTTTGCATTGATTGTTGTTCTTGTGGTTGCTGAAATTGTTGTTGTGGTTGAAATCCACTCGGACGGTTGAAAGTAGGTTGTTGAATTGCACCTTGCTTGTTGGCATAGCTAAAATTGGGATGATCTCTCCATCCTGGATTGTAATTGTTGGAGTAGGGAGCATACCGTCTTTGTTGATTTGGAAAGACCGCATTAGCTTGCTCGTCTTCATAAGCTTGAGAGGAACTTGGTATCACCGCGGCTGCAACTTGTTGCATCATTGCTGTCATGTTACCCATTTGTTGACGAAGTTCCTCGACCTCGCTCACTTCATTTACTTTCCTAAGAAGCACATCCGAACCACGACTCAAAAACTGTTGGGAGTTTGCTGCCATGTTTTCAATTAACTCTCTAGCTTGTGCCACCGTCTTGATCACTAGTGCACCACCACCAGCAGCTTCAAGAAGATTCCTATCACTTGATTGGAGTCCTTCATAGAAGTATTGGATGATCATAGCGTCACTGAATTGGTGGTGAGGGCAGCTTGCCACCAATCTCTTGTATCGTTCCCAACATTCATATAAGGATTCTCCCACATTTTGCTTCATCCCACAAATCTCCTTGCGAATTTGAGTATCCTTTGATGCAAGAAAATATCTCTCTAAAAAGAGTTTCTTCAGCCCATTCCATGTCGTGACACTTCCGGAAGGTAACTAGTACAACCAATCCTTAGCACTATCCGTCAAAGAGAAACGAAAAACTTTCAACATTGCACCATCCGCCTCAATATCCGCTGGGAGCATGGCCATGACAATGGTGTGGAAGTCCATAAGATGCTTTTTTGGGTCTTCATTCACCATGCCATGGAACTTTGGTAATTCTCTAAGCAACCCCGGCTTGATCTCAAAAGTAGAGTTTGTTTGAATACACCCCTGTTGTGTATCAAGCCTATGAGAAGCCAAGTCCTTGAGTGTACGATTTGCATCACCCATTGCTTCTTCTTCTTCAACTTGTGGTTCGTCTACGAATGGAACCTCTTGTTCTCCTTCTAGTTGTAACTCTTCTTCCACTTCTAACTCTTGATCTTCTGTTGTGTCTTGACTTGGTTGGATTATTGTGCCTCTTCGAGTAGCTATCCCGCACCTTGGATATTTCCAATCTTTAGAAGCCAGAGATTAGGCACCTGAAAACAATTCTCGCAAACAAGTGAGAAACAAGACAAGAAACAAAAAGCAAAGATAAAAGCAGAAATTATAAAAAGAAACTAAAAACTTAATAACAAGCCGTATGCCTCCCCGGCAACGGCGCCAAAATTTGATCGGTTGTCAGCCGAGCAAAAATAATTTCACTTTCTCACTCTACTAAATATAAATGAAGTACGTGGTAAGAAAGAGTTCGTTCCCCCAGAGAGGCTTTGTTGTTATAGAATTTCAGTTTCTTAGTAACCAAGGGGGGATTTTTGTTTTATCTAAGCAATAAAAATAATTGAAAGCAATGTAAATAATTTGAATAATCAAGAAGGAGAAGATATTGGTCACTGGATAGTATCATTCACAAACATGTATTATCATCAATGATTAGAATTGGTATTTTAATCTCTCATTTACTAAAAGTCCTAGGATACCTTGATCGCAAGAATATCCCGCTAATTCCCTGATTTCATCACAACCACATTAAAAGATGTATATGTGAATTCTTCCTAGAAAGCAACCTAATGTGTAAAAGCGCAATCAAGTTTAACTCCCTAAAAGCAATAAGTTCTCTGTAATAAGACTAATCAATGCAAACGAACTTGTAAAAGCACTAATCCGTTTTAACAAAAGTTAAGATTCACTTGTGACTAGTAGGATATATCACTACAAGCACTACCCACAATTATGATACTTAGAATCAGGGATAAACAACTTTTTCGTATTGAAAACCCTAATATAGCTCTAGAGATGAATGCAAATCGGATTGATTAGGACTCAACCTAACAAGTATTCAAATCATATAACACTATTAATTGTGAATCACAAACAATAAATTATTGAGACAAAACTAATTCATAGATTCAAATAACATGTTGAGAAATCAACTTTATCCCATAACCAATAATAGTTGTTTAGCTACTCATAGCTAGGGAGTTCATCATAAAAATATTAATTGAATAGAAGAAGATGAACAAAAGCAAACCCTAGTAGCGTAAACAAAAGAGGCTCTCTCCAAGTTCCAAGAATAATACGTGATATCCCCCAAGTTATGATAGGTGTGATAAACACCTAATTTTATATTTAGTATTTATGCTTTCTTTGCTATTTTTCGTGTGAATTATGTATCTTATGTTTGCTTTTGAGTTTATTAGGTGCTATGGAGTCCTTGGGAGCAAAATAAAGAGAAAATGTCCATTTGAAGCGAAAATGGAAAACACATCAAGTCGCAAAGAAAGGATGAGGTCATTCCAATGTCGTATGAGAAAGTTATGAGCAAAATCGAAATTGAGCCATCGCCGTTTTCCAGAACCGACGAAAATTGAAATCAACAAAAGATAGCTGGGTGGCCCTTATCCAAGTCACTAGGTTGTCAATAACCGATCCGTACAAACAGGCCTACTTAGGTCGAGTTTCTCGGACAACTAGTTTGTCTTTCATTAATACAACACCCGAAATTGGTGAGGAGAGGTCGCTACCAAGTACTCAACACCAGCAAGCCATGGACCAAGAGAGATTGAAGATTACTAAGTCCAATGGGAAGATGGGTACGAACTGTGATAGTTTTGGGTCTGTTATGGCAGCAACAAGTTAGAGAATATTATAGAAGAATGGGTACGAAGCAAATGGGTGAATCAGAGAAGAATTGGGTTAGATTAAGAGCTATCAAATGTGTGTGTTGAATGTATACTGTCACAGGGAAGGATCTGTTTCACCTCCTCAATTCACCACTTTTTGGCACACAAGGTGTTTGAACAAAGGCCTGATGCAGTCTTTCACTTGAAGTTGGTGGACTTTTGGTGTTGAGAATTGCAAGTCAAGAGAGAATCTTGGTGGTGGTACCGTAAATGGACCGTAATGTGATGGGAGTAATGATTATGTTGCAGTTGTATTTTGCAGGTGTGGATGGTATATGCATATGGGGTTGTGCAGGCATGAAGTGAAGGTTGACAAGCAGTCAAGAGCTGAGTACACTGGTGGTAGTATGAGGCTGTTGAAGCCAAGAAATGCACACAGTTGTTGTTGATTGCAGGTGCAGTTTTATAGGGTTTTGAGGCAGTGTTGGTGACTGTAGTTAATGAGCAGTTAATAGCAGTGCAATGCAGTGGCTAGTATGAGTGGATGGAAGGCGAGTGTCTTTTGGATATGGAGCGGTGGTTATGCCGATTGCGGTTAAAAAAGAGAAGTCGGGCCGATGGTTTGCACCTTGCGAGAGGGAAGTGTGTAGTAATCGGGTGTAGAAGGAATTGGTATCGCGAGGTATGGAACAGTAAAGGTCTTGGTGGTGCCATTATCATGGAAGCTGTTGAGTTCAAGGAAGAGAAAGTATTTGTGGTGAACTAAAAGCTGTTGCTGGTTAAGCTCAAGTGGCAGGTCTATGCATTACAGGTGGTGATTTATTGATTGGGTTCTGGCGCAACGGATCCGCAGAAAGGGGTGCCGCATGAGGAAATGAATGAGAACCGAAATGGTGAAATGGGTCAGTGGTGCGAATTTGGGAGCTGATTTGCTGTGAAGGTAAAGTTATGTTGCAAATTGAAGGTGCCAGTGATTGCAAATGTAGCAGGATAGTATGGGTTTTTGAGAAGATTACAGGGAATGGTGGCGAAGTAGGTTGTGTGTGTCTTTGGCTAGTGATGTATGGGAGTGTTAAGTGTTGCCATGGGACTTAATGGAGTTCTTTGGTCTTTGTTGTGCGATGGCGGTTAAATTGAGATCGAATGGTTGACAATGGATGATTTGCGAGAGAAGTCAAGCGGTGGATTGATGGTTCCGGGGAAGTTTGATTTAGAGAAAGCATTGGAGGTTGTCTTCTGCTTTGTGAGATTAAGTTGCGGGAGTGACGAGAGGTTGCTCAAGATTGATTGGCACCGGTCTCGGAGCTCGTTTGCCCGATAGCTGAACTACAAGGCGGTATAATGGAAGCCGATTGTCACGGGAGTATGCAAGGTTGAAATGGTTTTGAATCGGGTTTACAGGTCGGGGTTGCGGTGGTGGAGAAGTAAAACAGATGCCACAACTAATATTGCGAGAAAATAGTGCGGAAACGGAGCAAAATTGGTGCATAGGTGGTACTAGCCCGGGAAGCAGATTTCAGAGGTTAAAGTGTCGATCGTAAAGATTCAATGAATCGCGAGGGGGGCATGAGTCGGATGCAAGAATTGACGGCCGGACATATGGGCTACGAGTCGCGCTTTTGGGTGCGTTTTCGCAAGAACAATGAATTGGTTAAAATGGTTTTTGTGAATGTATGGATTGCGAGAGAAGGAAAGTTGAGCTACCGGAAGTGTGGAATTGTTTGGTGACAAGTGTCGATGACAAAGGTGCCCGGAGATATTTTCCGGCGATCGGATTAAAGACACCGGATTCGGCGATGACGTCACCAATCCGGCGACCGGTTTTTGACCCAAAATTTCCAGAGACTTATTTTCACACAAGGGCTTGGTAGACTAATTTGAGACGGGTTTGGAGAAGACTTGACCTACTTTTGGGTATCCTTTTGGGAGAGGCATATAAATAGAACTTTTCTCTAAACCTAGATATCTCCATTATTATCTTTTTGCCTCTACTTTGTGTTCTAGGGTTTAGAACCATGAAGTCTTTTCTTTTTCTTCTTGTGATGAACTCCTTGAATATGAGTACCTAATTATCTTTTGGTTATGGATTAGTTGGATTTCACATAATATGATTCTTTGATTCAATATATTAGTTTTGTCTCATATTTATCGTTTGCAATTCTCTGAAAATATTGTTTTATGATTGATTAATTGTTTTGTCAAGTTGCAAATTGGTAGAACTTCTAATCACATCTATTGCTAGTTTAGGGTTTATTATACGTAAAAGTGATATTCCTTGAATACAAGTATCATAATATGATTATAGTTTGTAGTGATATATTCTTATGATCATATGTGAATCGTAACCTTTGTTAAATTGAATTAGTGCGCTTTCCACGTTCAATTGCTTTGATTAGCTTTGATTTCATAGAACTTAATGCATCTAGGGAATTAAACTTGATTAGTGCTTTTACACGTTAGGTTGTTCTCTTAGATAGAACTCATACTCGCATCTTTTAATGTGTTTGTTGATAACAAAAGGAGATTTGCGGGATATTCTTGCGATCAAGATATTCTAGGGCTTTTGATAAAAGTTGAGATTAAATATCAATTCTAGTTATTGTGAAAAGCATGTTAGTGAATGAAAACGAAATCCTTAACCAATATTTCTTATCCTTGAATCTATTTGTTTACTTTTGTTTATTTGCTTTTAGTTTATTTTACTCTCATAAAAATCTTAAAACACCCAGGTAATTTATATAGGAAACCACAACAATTTGACAACCTAGACCTCTCTGTGGGATCGATCCTTTCTTGCCCTTGCTTCATTATATATTTTGAGTAGTAAGAAAGTGTAATTTATTTTGACGCTTACGATAGCGGTCAAATTTTGGCGCCATGTCTTGGGAGGCAACAAGTTGTCACTTGTTTGGTTTCTTATTTTTGTTTTGTTTTTGTTTTTAGTTTTATTTTTGTTTTTCTTATTTTCTGGTTTTTAACCTTGGTTTGGGAATCGTATTTCAGGTACCTATTATGGACGGAGCATATTGGAGCAATCAATACGGTTATCAACCTCAACAACATTATGACAATTATCACCCTTATGGGGAGTATAATCAAAACCAATCCTTTGGTTATGATCAATACTCCACGTACCCTATAAGTTATTCTCATACATATCAACCTTCTTATGGTGGTTATGTAAGTGAGCAACCACAAGGAGGGGAGAATAGTTGTTTTCCTTTTAATATATCCTCAAGTTTGGTAGATGAGATGCAACAATTTATGGCCAGCATGGAGTCAATTTGTAGACAACCAAGCATGGAACAACTTTCATCGACCGAATGTGCTAATAGTATGTTTAGCCCAATTTGTGATCGTAGTTATGATCATTCACTCATTCAAAGGGAAGATAATTGGCCTAGCAATACTGAGGTAAGTGATTCTACTTTGTCTATGTCGAATGAGTTTTACCAACAAATGGAATGCTATTTTCAGAACTTGGATGGATCAATCCAAGAGCTTCAACAAAGTGTTTCATATTTAAGACAAGGCATTGAAGAATACAAAGAGGACATGCAAAAATCTGCGAAAGACCAATCTTTGGGAAGTGGTAGCCAATCTTATGATAGTGACGATGACTATGAAAGTACATCGCTTGAACCAATTCATGGTGACATCCCCGAGGAGTGTACAATGGAGACTTTTTGAAATCAAGGTGAAGTAGAAAAGGACCAACCTTTGGAGATATTGGATGACATTAGTGTAGTTGACTCAATCCTTGATCTTTATAATGATCAAGAACCTATTCAAAAGGTACATGAGTATGATGAAACTAGTGTTTTACAAGATTTTGCAACATGGTTTGAGTCTAATGAAGAGGAGTATGTTGAGAATGATACCGTTATGACCAATATTATGGAAGACCCAATTGAACTTGTGAATGATCGTGATGATGATGTTTATGTCGAGACTTTGGTTACGGCAGAAACGGATGAAGAATGGTTGCAAAGTTTGATAGAGGACCATGATATACAAGAGGTGAATAATTCACTTGAGTTTTTCAAGGATGAAGAGGATTCCGTAATGAAAGAGATTGTGCAAGGTTTGTCTAACCCTTTGCCTATTGTTTCTTCTCCTTTACCTCTTATTGGTTTGAATTTATGTGCTTCAAAAATATTGTTGAATGATTTTATATCTCGATATCCGCCATTAGAGATACTTGATTCTCATACTTTGCAGGTTTTGGACCAAGAAACCGTGGAAGTACCCGACTCCTATATTCTTTATGCACTCTCGAGTGTGGACAAGAATAAGTGTGGGGGAAACTTTTATCGGTTAATAGCTTCGTTTTTGTTTTATATTACTAATATTTGTGCGAAGCTAGTGTTTGAAAAACAGGTGCTATGGAAGGATCCCCAACTTTTCCGATTATTGGTGTATGGGGAATGAATCTTACAAGAAGCTAAGTCGGGCCGTCGACTTTAACACAAGCGCTAAGTGGGAGGCAACCCACCGGTTTTGTATCTCTTATCCTTTTGTTTTTTTTTATTTTTTTTTTGTTTCGTTTATTTATTTTTTTTACTGTTTCATATCATATTTGCATCCTCATGTTTAATTTCATTAAGTTCGTAATCTATCTTAGAAGAGAATTATGACGAATACCTTTTCGTCAGAAAATTTCAGACTGCGCGTAGTTCAGTCCAGAGACCATATCTGTCAGACCGTTTATCAAAACACTATGAAATTTTGACACTGTGTAGAAAACACGTAGGTGAACAACTTTTGTGAAAAGGAGTTTTTCCAAATTCCTTACCAATGTGCACAGTTTTTGCGTTTTATCTGCTGTTACGTCAGAATTCAGAACTTTCGGTTTTACACATTGAGGACAATGTGAAGTTTAAGTGTGGGGGAGCATTTATATGTTTGTATAATTTGTTTTAGTTTGTTTTATACCTCTAAAAAAAAAAATCAGAAAAATAGAAAAATCAAGAAAAAATTTGTGCTTTTTGAACTCCGAAATCTAGAAAATTGTGCCTTTAGGATGACACCATTAGTGGATGGAACCATTTTGAATGCAGGAGTTGAGGAACCGATTAACTAAAAAGGGGACGAACATAGCTCAGAAATCACAATTAACATGATAGTTGTTACCATATCTCGGAATATCACCATATCGCATTCTATTTTTATTTTTCCATATTTATCTATTGTTCTCTAAGTGCTTTGGTGGGTCACTAAACATCGACGTGTTATTACTGCTAGGATGAAATAGAGTGATTGAGTTACTAGAAAAAGAGAAAAAAATTGAACAAGAAAAGAAAAAAAAAAAAAAAAAAGGACCGATCAATTAGACCAAAACGGAATAAAGAATGACACTTGGGAATAGCAGTATGTGTGAAACGTTGTCCCTGTCTCCGTCGCCTAAACAAGCGTGGAAAACAGGATCCAAGTCAACTATCATATACTTGTTGACAAGGAAGCATGCGCTTGGATCCAGTTTGATCCAATCATGTTGTCTAAAAAAAAAGAGAAATTGGATCCAGTTTGATCCAATCATATAAAAAAAAAAGAGAAGAAATTATTATTGTGTTGAATAAAGTCACTCTTGGTTCCCTTGTATATGCCAATTGATTTGATGTAGCATTCAAGACACCAAACAGACTCAATCCAATAGGATTAGGTTCATCTTAGCAGTGACCTTCAGACAGATATGGGAAACATCGATCACTTGTGAATATTCGCCAACATCTACATCTTTATCCATCTTCTTAATCTTTTCATTGTGATTGTGGTTTGTTAGTTTCCGAGTATTGTGGCTTGTTCGACTATCTAATTAGAGTTTATTTACTAATAATTGAATTGAATTTGCAAGGTACCTCCTCCTGTAGTCAATTTGGATTCGTTCATTGATTTGTCACAAATAGACGGAGTTTGAAATATAGGTTTTGTAGGTATATCTCTAGTAAACCTTCACGAGACTATAACTCGTCCACTAGGGACACCTAGGGGTTTAAAGGCTTGTTATTTATGTTAAAATTAACCGTAGCCTCGACGTCACGGAGTTGTATGTATTTGTTTTAGTTTTGTTTTGTTTGATTTGCTCGAGGACTAGCAAAGTCTAAGTGTGGGGGAATTTGATAGGTGTGATAAACACCTAATTTTATATTTAGTATTTATGCTTTCTTTGCTATTTTTCGTGTGAATTATGTATCTTATGTTTGCTTTTGAGTTTATTAGGTGCTATGGAGTCCTTGGGAGCAAAATAAGGAGAAAATGTCCATTTGAAGCGAAAATGGAAAACACATCAAGTCGCAGCGAAAGGATGAGGTCATTCCAATGCCGTATGAGAAAGTTATGAGCAAAATCAAAAATTGAGCCTCGTCGGTTTTCCAGAACCGACGTTGAAATCAACAAAAAATAGCCGGGTGGCCCTTATCCAAGTCACTAGGTTGTCAATAACCAGATCCGCATAAACGGGCCTACTTAGGTCGAGTTTCTCGGACAACTAGTTTGTCTTTCATTAATACAACACCTGAAATTGAGCCGAGGAGAGGCTGGTACCAAGTACTCAACACCGGCAAGCCATGGACCAAGAGAGATTGAAGATTACAGAAGTCCAATGGGAAGATGGGTACGAACTGTGATAGTTTTGGGTCATTATGGCAGCAACAAGTTAGAGAAGAATATAGAAGAATGGGTTCGAAGCAAATGGGTGAATCGAGAGAAGAATTGGGTTAGATTAAGAGCTATCAAATGTGTGTGTTGAATGTATCCGTCACGAGGGAAGGATCTGTTTCACCTCCTCAATTCACCACTTTTTGGCACACAAGGTGTTTGAACAAAGGCCCGATGCGATCTTGCACTTGAAGTTGGTGGTGTTGGTGTTGAGAATTGCAAGTTCAAGAGAGAATGCTGGTGGTGGTACTGTAAATGGGACTGTAATGTGATGGGAGTAATGATTATGTTGCAGCTGTATTTGCAGGTGTGGATGGTATATGCATATGGGGTTGTGCAGGTATGAAGTGAAGGTTGACAAGCAGTCAAGAGATGAGTACACTGGTGGTAGGATGAGGCTGTTGAAGCCAAGAAATGCACACAGTTGTTGTTGATTGCAGGTGCAGTTTTATAGGGTTTTGAGGCAGTGTTGGTGACTGCAGTTAATAGCAGTGCAATGCAGTGGCTAGTATGAGTGGATGGAAGGCAGAGTGTGCTGCTGGATATGGAGCAGGTGGTTATGCCAGTTGCGGTTAAAAGAGAAGCTGGGCCGATGGTTTGCACCTTGCAGAGAGGGAAGTGTGTAGTAACTGGTGTAGAAGGAATTGGTATCGCGGGTATGGAACCTGGTAATGTGTCTTGGTGGTGCCATTATCATGGAAGTCTGTTGAGTTCAAGGAAGAGAAAGTATTTGTGGTGAACTAAAAGCCGTTCTTTGGTTAAGCTCAAGTGGCAGGTCTATGCATTACGGGTGTGGTGATTTATTGATTGGGTTCTGGCGCAACGGATCCGCAGGAAAGGGGTGCCGCAGGAGGAAATGAATGAGAACTGAAATGGTGAAATGGGTCAGTGGTGCGAATTTGGGAGCTGATTTGCTGTGAAGGTAAAGTTATGTTGCAAATTGAAGGTGCCAGTGATTGCAAATGTAGCAGGATAGTATGGGTTTTTGAGAAGATTACAGGGAATGGTGGCGAAGTAGGTTGTGTGTGTGCTGGCTAGTGATGAGTATGGGAGTCATAAGTGTTGCCATGGGACTTAATGGAGATTGCTGGTGCTGTTGTGCAGTGGCGGTTAAATTGAGATCGAATGGTTGACAATGGATGATTTGCAGAGAAGTCGAGCAGTGGATTGATGGTTCCAGGGAAGTTTGATTTAGAGAAAGCATTGGAGGTTGTGCTGCTGTGAGATTAAGTTGCAGGAGTGACAGAGGTTGCTCAAGATTGATTGGCACTGGTACTGGAGCTCGCTGCCCGATAGCTGAACTACCAGGCGGTATAATGGAAGATGATTGTCACAGGGAGTATGCAGCTGAAATGGTTTTGAATCTGGGTTTACAGGTCAGGGTTGCAGTGGTGGAGAAGTAAAACAGATGCCACAACTAATATTGCAGAAAATAGTGCGGAAACGGAGCAAAATTGGTGCACCGGTGGTACCAGCCCGGGAAGCCAGATTTCAGAGGTTAAAGTGTCGATCGTAAAGATTCAATGAATCGCGAGGGGGTATGAGTCGGATGCAAGAATTGACTAGGACATATGGGCTACGAGTCGCGCTTTTGGGTGCGTTTCGCAAGAACAATGAATTGGTTAAAATGGTTTTTGTGAATGTATGGATTGCAGAGAAGGAAAGTTGAGCTACTGGAAGTGTAGAATTGTTTGGTGACAAGTGTCGATGACAAAGGTGCCCGGAGATATTTTCCGGCGATCGGATTCCAAGCCAACTCTACACGGATTCGGTGATGACGTCACCAATCCGGCGACCCGGTTTTTGACCCAAAATTTCCAGAGACTTATTTTCACACAAGGGCTTGGTAGACGAATTTGAGACGGGTTTGGAGAAGACTTGACCTACTTTTGGGTATCCTTTTGGGAGAGGCATATAAATAGAACTTTTTCTCTAAACCTAGATATCTCCATTATTATCTTTTTGCCTCTACTTTGTGTTCTAGGGTTTAGAACCATGAAGTCTTTTCTTTTTCTTCTTGTGATGAACTCCTTGAATATGAGTACCTAATTATCTTTTGGTTATGGATTAGTTGGATTTCACAAAATATGATTCTTTGATTCAATATATTAGTTTTGTCTCATATTTATCGTTTGCAATTCTCACGAAAATATTGTTTTATGATTGATTAATTGTTTTGTCAAGTTGCAAATTGGTAGAACTTCTAATCACATCTATTGCTAGTTTAGGGTTTATTATACGTAAAAGTGATATTCCTTGAATACAAGTATCATAATATGATTATAGTTTGTAGTGATATATTCTTATGATCATATGTGAATCGTAACCTTTGTTAAATTGAATTAGTGCGCTTTCCACGTTCAATTGCTTTGATTAGCCTGATTTCATAGAACTTAATGCATCTAGGGAATTAAACTTGATTAGTGCTTTTACACGTTAGGTTGTTCTCTTAGATAGAACTCATACTCGCATCTTTTAATGTGTTTGTTGATAACAAAAGGAGATTTGCGGGATATTCTTGCGATCAAGATATTCTAGGGCTTTTGATAAAAGTTGAGATTAAATATCAATTCTAGTTATTGTGAAAAGCATGTTAGTGAATGAAAACGAAATCCTTAACCAATATTTCTTATCCTTGAATCTATTTGTTTACTTTTGTTTATTTGCTTTTAGTTTATTTTACTCTCATAAAAATCAGAAAACACCCGGTAATTTATATAGGAAACCACAACAATTTGACAACCTAGACCTCTCTGTGGGATCGATCCTTTCTTGCCCTTGCTTCATTATATATTTTGAGTAGTAAGAAAGTGTAATTTATTTTTGACGCTTACGATAGCGGTCAAATTTTGGCGCCGTTGCCGGGGAGGCAACGGTTGTCACTTGTTTGGTTTCTTATTTTTGTTTTGTTTTTGTTTTTAGTTTTATTTTTGTTTTTCTTATTTTCTGGTTTTTAACCTTGGTTTGGGAATCGTATTTCAGGTACCTATTATGGACGGAACATATTGGAGCAATCAATACGGTTATCAACCTCAACAACATTATGACAATTATCACCCTTATGGGGAGTATAATCAAAACCAATCCTTTGGTTATGATCAATACTCCACGTACCCTATGAGTTATTCTCATACATATCAACCTTCTTATGGTGGTTATGTAAGTGAGCAACCACAAGGAGGGGAGAATAGTTGTTTTCCTTTTAATATATCCTCAAGTTTGGTAGATGAGATGCAACGATTTATGGCCAACATGGAGTCAATTTGTAGACAATATCATTCCCTGCAGCTCACCACACTGCCTTGCCATTTGCAACAACCCTTGCCATTCTCCATCTCAACCTACACTGCTCCAATAACACAAATTATTATCAGTTCATAGTTCAAGCACCACCACAGAGATAACCCATTTTTCAATTTCTTCCTCAGACTCAAACCCATTCTACCAGAACCACACAACCACCAGTTACTCAAGCCTATTAACTCTCAACACCACTGACTGCAGCTCAAGTCATCTCTCTTTACGGCAACAGCAACAGAACCACATCAATTAACACCCTCAGCTTCGTCACTTGCAATTTCAGCTCTTGTGCAGCTTCAACTGCCGTTTCTTGACCTAGGCACAGCACAACCAACATCGTATCATCATCTCTTTCTTCTCCCCGGCATAAATCACCACCAAGACCAACCATTTTTTTATCCGTGTCAGCTCATACCCGCACAACCAATTCATGAGTAACCCACTGAACTGCAGCTTCAAGTCCCTGCTAGAACCACCACCAATACACTCTGCAATTACATCAATTGGCCGCAAATTGAACCCATCCTTCCTTCGAATCGAACCCATCTCGCTCAAATCTCTAATTTCGAGTTAATCTTTATCAATTCTTCACCATCTCTCCAATCATAGTCGGAACCCTAAATTTCCATCTCAAAATTGAACCGATATGTCTTCAGTTCTTCCTCTCTTTACCAGCAAACCCTACTCTAGATCAAACCCAGACCCATCGACTGATTCCTCATAAGCTCTCGATATGTAACAACAGTGATAACAAATCCTCTCTATGACTCCAATTCGATCTCCATTTAATTTTCGGATTTCAGCAGTTGTGGTGCCGCCATCGGATTTAACTGGTAATGATGAGAGAAATAAATTGCTCTCTGAATTCTAAGTTTTCTATAGGAATATGCAAGTGGATATAGCCACCCCTGTGGAGTAGATAAGGGCCACCAAAACTATTTGGCTTGTCGGTTTCAGGAAACCGACGGCCTATTCGCTTCTTTGCTCAACTGCTAGTTGCGAGGAATTGGCTGTTCATTCTTCACCTCCTCCTTGCGCACGTCAGCCCGCTCCAAATATAGCTCCCATGTGAATTGGCCTCTTTGCTTTTTACGCTCCAAATAGACGTTTTCTCCTTCTTTTGCTCCCAAGGACTCCATTGCACCTAATAACTCAAAGTTAAACATAAGAGGTGCAATTACCAAGAATAATAGCAAAGAAAGCATAAATACTAGATATAAAATTAGGTGTTTTACAACACCTATCAATGGGCGTATATATAGGAACCAGCAGGGGGAAATAGCCGTTGCAAAATAACTATTGGTCTTTAATCTTAATATCGCCTGCGATATTATTTATATCACGCGATGGGATGTATGATGCCCGTGATACTCATAATATCGCCGACATTCTGTATAATAACGGTCGATAGAAACTCTATCGCTCCGTGGTTTTCCCATAGTGGCGCAACTAGTTTGCCATGCCACCTGGTATGCCAAACATGATTTTTTTTGGCATGTGCATAGGAATAAGCCTAAAGAGGGTTATCGGATTAGCATGGGTACCGCTTGAGTGATCCGACGATTAAGATAAATTTTAACTTTTTGATCTTATATGAAATGGTACCCTCTGCTAATTCTGGTGATCCCTTTAGCGATTATGTTTTTTGGTGAGCTTTTGAGTGTCAACTAGATTTGTGCCCGTGCTATATTTGGTGTGCGCGGAGCTTCCCCCCGCCCCTCCCCGTGGCGATGTACTTTTGGTTTGGTGTGGCGGGGAAAATACAATAAATAGGTGGAAAATATGTGCAGATTTTATTTATTTTTTTTCCTTTAATTTTCGCAAAAATATGTGGATTTTTTTCCTCTTCATATATTAATTTGGAAAAAAGAGTCCTAATATGGTAGGTACTCGATTTACAGATTGAATTTGGAGTTCCATAAAATTCCAAACACGGTAAGTTAGGTTTTCCTTTCGAGTTTGTAATTTTTAAACCAATCATACATTGCCAAGTGTCCTCACCTAAATATTATCAGGTCATGAATTCCAAATTGAATCTGGTTTCCTTTTTTTTTAATCGTTTTCCTATTGTTTTTAAACAATTCATACGTTGCCAAGTGTCCACACCAAAACGCTCGTTTCACAAAAGTCAAAAAAGGCCTACTTCGGCCAATAGGAAGCGAGGGTTTCTTCACTTTTAACGTGGAAGCTTTATTTGTCTATCCTTTAAGTCTTTAGATTAGGGACGGAGTCATGACTCATATGTTGTGGGGTCAACAAAAAATCTGTTCTGATTTTTTTTTTTGTTTTTTGATCCATGTTGGAGCTTGAAGTTTAAGGTATTTTTGTTGTTTGATCCATGTTGTGATCAATATCAGCAACAGATCGCCTGATATAACACACAGTTACCTCGATAAGGTATTTTTTCTCTAGTTTTAGTCTGTAGAGGAGATTATTGGGTAACCAATAAACAAAATTAAGGTGACGAAGTAGATGCCAGTTTAGTAATTTACCCTTTAATGTCATTTGAGATGTGAATTTCAAGTTTTTCGTAAAACTTGCCCCTATTAGACACTAGAACACCGCTGCCACGGTGGGAAGGGCCCACCGAAGAAAAATGAAACAAATGACCATTTCCGCTGGGTAGGAATATACTACCTTCGTTTCAGGAAAAGTTATACTTTCACTGTATTTTTTTTTGCATAAAAATATCTAAATTGAAAAAGTGAAAGTATCAATTTGTTAGAGCATAGCTCGGTTGAACCCACCAAGTGTTGGTATGTCAAGTTTGGTTGTCATATTTTAGTGTGTCAAAACTCATTTAAAGTCGCTTGGTTATATACTAGAGTCAACTTCGTTTATGTTAGACTAGAAAGTTTAGGAATTTTGAGACATACAAGTATTACTCTGAAGACCTGAAGAATGTGAAGAAGAAGCGAACTACAACGACGACATCATCTTTCCTCTTGAGTTTAGTAATATTGACTTGAACTGTTTCATTCCTAACGTATCTTTCAAGTCGTGCTATATTGAAAACATAACTGCGAAGCTGTATATACTGTACATATTGTATAATACTCTAGTGATGTTACATGGTCATATTTGTATGATCATAGTATTAGGGAATTAGATTACGAAGTATAACGCTTATCTTTTGAACTTCGTAGATATAACATCGACATAATCTTATATATATATTGTTATGATTATGTGAATGGGTTATGGGGAATATTTCATCATAGGAAAAAATATTTTACATTTGTTTAAATGAAGTACATTCATGAACTTGTTTTATGAATCGAAAGGGAAATCGTTAGGCTTATTGGTACGGCTATTCATTGCAAATCTTTAGATTACCAATATGTGTGAGATTGTAGAACCGATCGTAACTTTGTTATGCATTTTGGTACAACTAATCACAATGCCTGACTTATGATTTGGTATGACTAGTTTTTAGTAATTGGTTTAACCGATCCTAAGTAATCACCATGAGATGGTATGACCGATAGTTGTAATTGGTGTGACCGATTACAGTGTATTGTGTAATCGATCCTTGTAATTGGTAACCGGTCCTGGTAATTGGTGTCCCAGATCCTGGTAATTGGTGTAATCGATCCTGGTAACTGGTGTGACCGATCATAAGCAATACCATGGAATATGGTAACCTGTCCTGGTAACTGATGTAACCGGTCCTGGTAACTTGTGTGACCGATCACAAGTGTTTCCATATTGCGGTATAACCGATCCTAGTGATTGGTAGAATCGATTGAACCCATGTATGTGATTTGATATTTGATCAATCACATAGTTATCTTGGAATACAGGTCAACCAATTCTAAACTTGTTTGGAAGTGTGGTATAACCGATTCCAAGAATGTAAATCCATGTAAATAAGAATAAGGATTTACAGTAAAAAGATGTCAACATACTTTGAACACGTACAATAACTCTTATCATTTATTATTCAAAGATATTCCTTAGACTCAAGGAGATCATGTGCCGAAATAAATTGGGAATTTTCTTTTTAAATGCACTTATAACAATTAATGTTAGAAGGACTTTTTTCAAGGGCATAAATGGAAAATTTTCATATCTCTTTCCATTTCTTAATCGCGTGAAAACTCTCAAAATACCATATAAGTGGTACTGAGAGAGTATCTTGGTTTTTATTAGGAAAAATATCTTCAAAAATGTGCGAGGGAATGAGGGGATCCTCCCTCCTTAAATAAATATATTAATACCTATAAAAAACTAAACTAAGGATAAAAAAATGGGGCCTTCGTTATGTTTGACAGAATGATTCCTAACTTGCTTTTATGGTAACCCATATTCTAATTTAAAACTTGCATCAAGTAAAATAATTACCAGTAGTAAAATAATTAAGGTTTTTGGTTTTATATGCTTTAATTACCATCATTAAATGCATATCTATAGAAAATAAAAGTTAGTAATGTGCATTTACTAATTGGAGATTTTCTACTGAGAGATTTCGGAAATTTTGGACAAGCATTTATTGGAATTAAGAAAACCGATTTTGGCATTCATTGCATATCTTGAGGATATTTTCGGTTTTGGAAATTCCTTGGTGTCCAAACATCCTTGGTCCATAAATACCTAAGTTTGCTTTTCTACCAAACTATCCTAATAGCCAGGCAAACTTCATTCTTGTTGTTTCTGGTGGAGTCGTCTAATCAGAGAGGAAAGTATCCTAATTAGGTGAAATCTCTTATGACCGCTCGTTTAAAGACTTTTGTGGGATCAAGAATCTCTATGAGTACCGTTGGTGGGAAACTAGATAATTGCAGTGTTATTAGTTTTCGATTGATTTGATTGACTAATGGTTGTTAAAACTTTGATTGCACCTTGTTTGTTTATTCTTGAGAATCTTCTCTTCTGATATAAGATTCACTCAAACTAGATCGAAGTATCGACAGGATCTTTATAACTGTTTGTAGATCTAAAGACATCTTGTGATAATCTAACAGACTATGTTCTGTGTGTGATTGATCACAAGTGATTCAAGTGGTGTTGTGCAGGTTTTTATTGAAGATTAAAGAAGATTTAAAGACGAAGAAGATTTCTTATTAAGTTCTCATATCTCTGTGTGTGCACAAACCTTGATCGGCTGGGATCCAACTAGAATCAGATTTATTCGATTGATTAGTTGTGTGAGATCGGCATTCTCAATATATCTCTTTGAGAGTGCGAATCTAAACTTAACTACTTTTGTTTTTATTGGATAGATTGATCTAACCATGCAAAGGAGTTTATTAGATTAAACGGAGGAGCCTTTGCGTATGAATTGAGATATCTTTATCTTGAAAGAATCAAAAGAGTTGTTACCAAAAATATTTGTTGTTCCTTTACTGTTTGGAATACGATCCAAAGGAATTGTACTAGTGCGTTCACTCATCTAAGTCGGAAGCGCAGGGATACTGAGGAAACTAAGTGAAATAGGGGTAGTTGGTTGGTATCAACTATACGAAGTTGGTGTAGATTTTTATAGCGGCTTAAATATGAGAGCATTCAATTTTGGACTAGGTCCCGGGGTTTTTCTGCACTTGCAGTTTTCCTCGTTAACAAAATCTTGCTGTCTCTTTCACTTTTCTATTTCTGCAATTATAATTGTTTATTATAATTAAAAGTAAAATACACAAATGTTAACTCCGCATTACTTGATAATGATCTTATAGAGTTTGGTTAAGTCTGAACCTATTATCAAGTAACATACTTCATTGTTGTATTGTCTCGATCTTGTATCCATAGTTAATCACACAAGTTATCTTGTTGTTGTATAGTCTCGATCTCGTATACATACACAATCACACGAAGTGTGAACCGATTAGTTGTTGTATTGTCTCGACTCTGTCCATAGACGATCACTTTCGGTAGAGGACTTATAGGTCGAAACAAAAAGATTGTGGTGTATTTGGGTACCCTCGTCTTGGTATCAGAGCGGAAAACATGAAAAGGTCTAACAATCTGTGTTTGGTGTGATCCAATCTATAGGATTTGAATCAAAATGGTTACAGTTGAACCTGTAAATGATTCAGTTAACGAAAAACAAGATGAAGAATAAACACCTAATAATGCCATCCTCTGTGAATCTACTGAACAAAGTGATCTGTATAATGTAGATTCTGATGACTGGAAAACTTGCCTTGAAAAACAACTTGATGAAATTTCCGAAGATGGTGATTCAGAAATTGATCAAGATGTAGAAGAAGATATCTTTGTATTTTCTTCACTATTAGGTGTTGATTCTACAAAAAGGCTATCCACCTTAGATGTTGTTGGACTTCTTGCTCCTCTTTGCAGAGAAAATAGAAACCTGAGGAAGATCTTCTCTGGATTATATTCAGGATATCAAAATGCTCGATATCTTCTGAAGGACTGCAGAGAAATCCTAAACTCAAACATTTTCGATTATGAGAATCTCCATAGAAAACATTATCTGTTGAATAAGAAACTTGTTGAAACTGAAGCAAAGTTTAATCCTCAACAGTTAATGTGTGGAGAAAAGGAGGAGTGTGTTTCTTCCAAAGAAAACCTTCTTAAGGTTGACCTTGTCAACGCTCTTGACAAAGTTAAATGATTGGAAGAATAAGTTGCAAAACTAAAAATGCTCAATGATAGAACAACCAACTTGTCTTCTTTCTTGGAAACAGGAAGAAGTCATGGTGATATGCGTGTCTTGGGATATCAGGGAATCAATACTTCCTCAACCAACAAAGAAATAAAATTTGTAAAGGTTATATGTTCTTCCACACCAGAGGATCTACCTAAACCAACTGACATTCCTGATCTCCAAAAGAGCTCAAGTGAGACTTTAAAAGAAAATAGTTCCGGATGCAATCATGCCAAGTCTCAGATCGAAGATCGACATAAGGGAAAAATATCTCCCAAAGATAATCCTAAAAACTACGCTCCTTTTAGTAAGCATTGTTATTATTGTGGAAATAAAGGTCACATGCAAAGGAGTTGTAAAATTCGAAAGATGCAGGATGCTCTATCATTTTCAAAAGAATTGAGTAAATTTACCTCTAAAAAAATCTCAGATCACCATTGTCCTATTTTGAGACAAAAGAATTATTCTAATAATTCGCATTCCTATCCTGCAAGGAGGATTCCTAAAAGGAACAATGATAAAAAGGCTAATACCTTTGTCAACAGGAATATGAGATCTGAAGTTTCAGCTTGGAAAAATGCAATATTGCAATAGATGAAAGTTCTTCATCCCAAATCCACCGACAAGTGGATACCCAAGTATGAAGTGAAAAAGAGATCATCTAAAGAAAATGCTAAGAAAAACAATCATGTTGTAATCTTAGATAAAGAT
The DNA here is from genome assembly GCA_023531295.1 of Papaver armeniacum. Lineage (NCBI taxonomy): Eukaryota > Viridiplantae > Streptophyta > Magnoliopsida > Ranunculales > Papaveraceae > Papaver > Papaver armeniacum. The sequence goes on from JAJJWW010017186.1 coordinate 225,493, forward strand.
GACTATGAACGTCTTATTATTAGACTCAAAGAGGATTTAAAATCATCTAGTGATATTGATTCACAGGTATTTTTCGAAAATTTACTGCAAAGTCGAAAAGGAAAAAGGAAGTCAGTCAGGAATTTCTGATTATACAAATCTTCTTAATATGCGATAACTTTAAAAAATAAAATTAAAAAAATTTATGATTGCATACATAAGATGGGTTTTGATTCTTAGCTATCAAACGAAGAATTTCCTTATTTGTATAATACTTCCGAATTTTGAAGGTTTCCTTAAACCTCTTTCAAAATATATATATATATGTGTGTGTGTGTGTTCGGTCATGTTCCTTCTTCTTACAATATCAAGCTTTCACAAAACAAACCTGTGATATTGTACAATGCTCTCTCCTTATATAGAGAGCGAGGAAGATCTAACAGAAGAAATTTCGGATGTAATTAACTCTTACAGTTCTGTACCTCGCTCAAAAGTACTACATATTATTTCTTTCCTAGTAATGGAAAGAGAATGTAGTAATGTTGTCTGTGATTTTTGTGTGGAAAAGATTGAGCGAATTCTTGAGTCAAGCTCCACATACTTTGAAAAAGGGAAATATGCACTTTGCTCCGAATATTGTTTTTTTCCCATTAAGACAACTCTCTCAAAAATCTTTGCTTCAAGTCTGTTCGAAGGAATAATGGAACTCATTGGGAGAAGAGATTTACTCAAAGATGATATCGCTGCTGCCAAAATAGGAATCTCTGGTATGAAAAATCTATTGCTAATTATAGATGGCCTGAAGATTATGTAGAATTTGAAAGTGGGTCAGACTACTGTAAAAGGAATCTAACAAAAGCTGAGAACCTTGTTAAGGAACTCTCTGAAAAGGCATTCACAGCAAGAACAAGATTCAATTCTTATTTAAAATTAGGGTACTCAATGTACTAATACTTGTGAAAGGCCTTTTTAAATAAAACTATCTTTATGAATAAAATTATTTCTTTATAATTTTTCTTGTGATAGTTACCGAGTACATAGACTGTGAATGAATGTTTATATTTTTTCAATGTGTATTCGGTTTATGGGATGTCTGATTTCGGTTTTCATAACCTTAATATTCTATCTCATATGATGTGACCCTTATGGTTTGTGTGGATTTTTGATTTAGCGGGATTAAGTTCTAGCCCATGTTGGTAGGCTTTATCAAAGGATCATAAGGTGTTCTGATTGAAACTCATATGTGAAAAGTCACAATATGTTGAATCAATTTATGCTTACATGAGTTGTGTTTAGCATAACATATGTGTTTCGGGTTTTTAACTTTTGCTATTGGTACGCATTAGTTAAAACCATTTCAACCTTTCTCTTGTAAAGGTTGCTTTTGTTGTTGTTGTTGTTGTTGTTCTTTTGTTCTTGCGAGAGGATGACAACACACTGGGGGAGAGTTCTTATGTGAACTTGCGCTTAATGATATATCTTTCTGGGGAGAAGAGGCTGCGGAATATGAGGTAACGAATTTGTTAGTTAATTTTTTTCCTGTTTAAGAAAAGCCTACTTATATTGCATATATTTTGCTTTTGCTTAACAAAATTTCGGTACAATTGATATGTTCCATTATTGTGTATGGATGTGTCTGTGTATGATTCAATTGTTTCCGGTTAAGAAAAACTGTGTCAATATATTTGGCTTATTGTTTGGTATCTTCTTTATTATTGGGTATCAAGTGTTTCTGCTTAACGAAATTCGGTGCAATTGCGGTGCTATAATGTCTATAATTGTTTCAATTGCTTCCGGTTAAGAAAATAATTGTGCAAGTCAATTTATTTTGGTTTGTATGAATTGTTTATGACTTAACAAAATACGGGATCATTTGTTTAGTCCAAATCGATCCTGGATAAGAGAAACTAAGTTAATTCTGATCTTAGTTAGACTTATCAAATTGGAGGATTCGGTTATTCAAGTCTAATCAAATGCCTTGACAAGAAAAACTAGTTAACTAACCTAGTGTTTGTCTTGTCTAAAGGGAAAGGTCTAAGTTATTGTCTAAATAATTAGAGTCTGATGAGAGAAATAAAGTTAATTCTGATCTTTATTTTGGTCTTATCGAAACAAGCGGTTGTACATACGCAACCGCTTTAACAAGGGAATTAAGTTTCTTAGTCGAATTGTTAAACTATTAGGGAAAATTGCTTCGGGCAATTGTTTCCTTGATAACATATTAAAACTAAATTACTTGTAGTTTCGGTTTTAATATTGGTTATCTAAAGTGGTATGTGAAACCTTCGTGCTTAACTCTTATAGGTTATTTACAAGTCTTTTAGATTTGTAAGATTCTTTCGGTTTGTCCTTTATTTACTCGAACCTTTGTCATTTGTGACAAAAAGGGGGAGAAATACATGGAGTAAACAAGTGATTTGCAATCACCGATGAAGGGACAATTGTGCTTAAACATTATCTATAATACAAAATGAAGGGGTTTTCATCCTAGACGGTCGGATAACATTTTGAGAGACAAACATTGCATCCGACCATCCCAATCTCATCCTAGCCAAAGACATCTGACGGATGTAAGAGTTGTAACCTCTTTTTATTATGAATGTAGTTTGAGTGGGTTCCCACATAATTGGTTAGGATCATAAATAAAAGTTAAATTAAATGTGACAAAAAAAAAGTAAATTAAGACCATTTGCATTAATTATCTCATTACTTGATTTTTTTACTTCTACATCTTCAAATAAATGCAAAAGATTGGTTCCATGATAATTAGGCTCACAAAAAAAATTAAATTAATGTGGCAACAAAATAATAAAGTGAAAAATTAAATGTTACAATCATGTAAAACTCATGTTTTTTCCTAAAATAAATTACCCATGAAATAAACTCACATGTAAAACTTATTATTTTAAAATCTAAAAGTGTACTAATTTGGTTAAACGTTTTTAAATATTCTTATTTTATTTTTAAAATTAGAAAATACATCAGCTACTAATCAATTAGTTTCCTTTATCTTTTTTATTTATAAACTGAAATAGTTAATAAGCCTTTAGATAATTAACTTACTTTCAGTGGATACTTTACTGGGTCCTTAATAATTCATCAACTTATATGAACACGAGACATTAAAACATCTACCAATACAATAGAATAAATCAATTTGAATACATTCACATTTTTTAACAAAAAAATAAAATAAAAAATTCTTTGACTCATATCTTTTTAAAATCGTATTAACCGACCTTCATGAACCTCTAAAGAATAAACAACATTAATACATTTGCGGTTACAACATGTAAAATATATTTCTTTCTTAAAATAAATTAGTTGTCCTTCATCAACATGTAAAGAACAAAGAACATTAGAACCTTTTTCTGAAAATACAAAAAATGATTTTCATTTGACTCATTTTTTTCTTGAAACAATCGAAAAATAAAAGAAATACATACAATTAAGATCTTTAAAAAAAAAAAAATATAAAATCGTAGGCCTAAATTTAATTTTATTGAAAAAACAAAGAATTGCTATTTTAAAGCTTATAATTAAGCTAGCTAGGAATGAAGACTCGCAAGCTTGCACTCTTTGCACCCTTGCAAATGGGACAATAATCTAGCTTGGAATCGCATTCCTTTCTAAGAAATAAATGCCTACAAGGAAACACTAACACCGAACATCAATCCTTTCGTAAACTTTGCATGACTTTTTTGTTTTTTCCCTTTTCCTTGCATCTACTAATTTTGGTTTTCTTATCTTCATGATTATGATTATCTTTTCCTCCATAACAACGATTGAGCTCGTCATTTAAACCTTCAATTACTGACCCATCGCTATCACCAAATCCTTATTTGGTTTCATGATTATTGATACTATTTGTTGTTAATAATGATTCTGTTAGAGCATGGCTCGGTTGAACCCACCAAGCGTTGGTATGTCAAGTTTGGTTGTCATATTTTAGTGAATCAAAACTCATGTTAAGAGTCACTTGATTATGTACTAGAGTTAAACTTCGTATAGGTTAGCTTGAAAGTATTAGGATATGAGACATTACAAGTATTGCGAAGACTTGAAGATGTGAAGAAGCAAGGAGCTACAACGACAACAATCATCCTTCCACTTGAGGTTAGTGATATTTGACTTGAACTGTTTCATTCCCTAACGTATCTTTCAAGTTGTGCATATTAAAAACATAACTGCGAAGCATATTTGAACTCTAGATAGACATATTATTAAGGAATACAATACGAGGTTTATTGCTTAACCATTAAACTTTGTAGATAAGACATCGCCATAATCATTTGAATGTTATTGTGATTATGTATGGGTATGAGGTGAGGATTTCATCCTAGGTAACAATGTTTACATGTGTTCTAAGGAAGTAAGTTCATAAACTTATTTGTGAACCGAAAAGGAAATTGCTAGGTGTTATTGGTTTTGTTATTCATTGCATATCTTATGAACAACCAATATGTGTGATAGAGTATAACCGCTCACAACTTGTTGTGTTCTTGGTAGAACTGTTCACAAAGGCCTGACTTATGTATTTGTATAACTATTATTAGTAAAACCGATCTTAAGTAATCACCTGTGGTATGATCGTATTTTGTATGTCTGACCTTGTAAGGGAAAGGGAACCGATCCTAGTAAGGGAAAGGGAACCGATCCTAGTAAGGGGTGCGGTACATCAAAGGGAACCGATCCTTGTATGGGGTGCAACAAGGTTTATAGCAGAAAGGGAACCGATCCTATGGACATGTGCAACACATATAAGTTAGATACCATATATATGTGGGGAACCGATCCTAGTACCTAGTCAACCGAATTTTTGGGAAGATAGTGTGATTATGCATAGTACTCACATGGAGGTAGAACCGAAACTTGTTTTGGTAGAACCGTAAACCCATGATTGTGATTGAATGTTGGTTTGATCAATCACATAGTTCTTGAAATTCAGATGAACCAATTCTAAACTTGTTTGGAAGTGTGGCAAATCGGTTTCAAGGTTGTAAGTGTGAAAGAGAACTTACAAAGTTAAGATGTCGACAAACTTTGAACACGTGATGTGAATGTTTATTTCTATAATTGTTCAAAGATATTCCTTAACGGCTAAGGGAAGAGAATCCGGGATCGAAACATAAGTAAGTTAAGAATCTTTTAATTAAGGTTATTAATTTCATTTTGTAGGAAATTACGAGAATTAGTAATGTGCATTTACTAATTAGATTTTCCGAGAGATTTCGATCGTTATTTTTGGACAGAGCATTTCGGGAATTATGAAAACCGAATCTGTGCTTTTATGAATATCTTGAGAATATTTTCGGTTTTGGAAATTCCTTGGTGTCCAAACTTCCTTGTCTATAAATACACGAAGTTTGCCTTTCTAGCAAACTAATCCTTAGTAACAACAGATTTACTCTTTTGTTGTTGTTACTTGTGTAGCTCTTATGGCCGCTCAGTTAAAAGTCTTCTTTGGGATTGAGAAGCTCTAGCGCGACCCGTTGGTGGGAAACTAGATAATTGCGGTTTATCTTTGTTTTCGATTGATTTGATTGACTAACGGTGGTTGAAATCTGATTGCACCTAGTTTGTTTATTCTTGAGAATCTTCTCTTCTGATATAAGATTCACTCAAACTACTTCAGAGTTTCGATAGGGATCTTTAGACTGTTGTTAGTTCTAAAGACGATCTTGTGATAATCCATTGTTAACAGACTCCGTTCTGTGCGTGATTGATCACAGGAGATTCAAGTGATTGTGTGCAGGTTTTTATTGAAGATTTAAGAAGATTTGAAGACAAACAAGATATTGAAGATCTGACTTGCGTTTTATAATCTTTGGTGTGCACAATACTTGTTTGGTAAAAAGAGGATCCAATTAATAATCGGTTTATCCTTGTGGTAGATTGGATTGATTAATTGAGTAGATCGGCATCAATACGTTTCCTTTTGATTAAAGGTATTGATTGGCTTAATCTTAAACGATTACCTTTGGGTGATTGAACATAATATAGATCTAAGGACCCGACGAAGGAGTTTATGTTAAGATAAACAGAAGAGCCTTTGTCCGACTCATATCACTTTGTTGAATAGAGTTGATACCAAACAGATTTGTTGTTCCTTTACTGTTTGGAATACGAACCAAAGGAATTGTTCCAAGTACGTGACTTATTCACAAGTCAGAGGCGTGGGAATACAGACATAACTAAGTGAACTATAGGGTTAGTTACTTGGTCTCAACTATACGAAGTTAGGTGTAATTTTGTGTAGCGGCTTAATCATGAGAGTATTCAATTTTGGACAAGGTCCCGGGGTTTTTCTGTATTTGCGGTTTCCTCGTTAACAAAATCTTGATGTGTCATTTACTTTTATTTTCCGCATTATAATTGTTTTATTATAATTAAAGTAAATCACGCAAACGTTAATTCCTATTTACTTGATAAGCAATCCTATTGTGTTTGGTTAAGTCCGAACCTCTGTATCAAGTAAACATACTTCGTTTTTGTATTGTCTCGATGTCGTATCCATAGACGATCACACGAAGTGTAAACCGATTAGTTGTATTGTCTCGACTCAGTCCATAGACAATCACTTTCGGAGAAAGGATTTATAGGTAGGAAAAGTTTTAGCTTGAGGTATATTTTGGTACCCTCGCCTTTTCAGATTCACCTCTAGCTTTTCAACTCCTGAGTTATTGTTATAGAGAAGATTTAGAGATTCGGTAGAGTTAAGGCTAGAGGCAATACCTTCATTATTCTTAGCAACGTTGAATGAAACATGGTTCTTTGCGTTTAACTGTTTTAATTTGTCTTCAAGGTCATTTTGTATCAAAGTCTCTATGGCTGCTAGCCTTTTCGTAACTTGCTACACCAAGAAAAGTTACAAACAATGGAATGATAATTGAGGCTAAAAATTAGGATATGCACTGCATAATTAAAGTTTATATAACTCATTTGTTTTCCTATTTTAAATAGACGAGAAATAATATAGGCCTACTCCCCATCCTTATCCTCCCCTCATCCGCCTATTATCCACCTACACTCACTAATTTACCAATCACAATTTATTCCATTGAAATAATTACCCAAAACGTCCCTATTATAAAGTCTTCATGCAAAGAAACGATTGCTTTGTGATTCACACATAATAGCTCATGCCAAAACAAAACAAAAAACGTCAAAAAATGTAAGAGGTCACTGATTACAATTACTTACGAAACATGTATAAATAGAGGAGTGTATTTCTTCCACCACACACCTTCAAACTTATTCACTCAATTCCAAATTACTCTCTAGGTAAAAAAAAAAAAAATTTGGTAAGAAACTACATGTCAAACATGATTAGCTGAAGTTTCACCAAATCCGTTGCCCAAAACATGTTTGCTTCCTTTTTTATGAATGCATGACTGCGATGAAGGCAAACCTGCGGTACTCAAGATTCGTGTCACAAGAAACGGGAAGTTGTCTATGTCACGATGACTAACGAAGTCACTACTTTGGATTTACTAATGATTGATGAAGACGTGAGTATATTCTTATTTTGATCCGAGTCAATCTAATGTAATTTTTATTTGAGTATATTAGTCATGCACTCTTCCAAGATCAACCATGACATCCTACACAGGGAGATACCATGCACGACATTGTTCCTAAGAATTTGATATGGAAGAGTTCAGTCCGTTGCTCCATGAGGGATAATACCAGAGCAGAATCACCAGAGCATAGGGACAACGAACACAAGACGATAGTTCCCGCGACCTAGGAAGAAATTTTGGGAGCATATAATTACATTTATTGCTCACCCGATGAAGATTCAGAGTATTGGTCTGAGTACAACATAAATCAGTATCAAGACTACTAATCTTTGGGGACCGACTAAAAAACAATTATTTTGGCGCAATAATACAATTTACCTAGCATTTATTGTCAGAAATTATTATTTTCCTCAATTGCAAGCGAAACCAAATTTATAATTGTTTGGATGAGAAATATATAAGATTTTCATAGCTACAAATTCTCATGGGTCAAAATAAATCTTATCATAGTTTGTTGTAATTATTAAAAACATTAAACTACCTCCGTTTCTGGAAAAGAGATACTTTCACTTTTTCATTTTAGCCTAAAATAGGCCAAATTAAAAAACTGAAAGTATCTTTTTCCCAGAAACGGAGGGAGTAACAAAAAACTATTCAGTCTCATGTCGTATCGTTATGACACAGGTTATTTCTAGTATCTAACGAAAGAGTAAAGCATTGACTAAGGGGGAGAAACATATCATATTGCTGTTGTAGTATTCTGACTACAAAAAGAGGAATTACAAAGATGTTCGGATTGAATATTTACCTAGCTTACCTTCAGGGGGAGTAAAAGCTTTTGTTATTCAAATGTCAACAGTGGCATTTGTTGATCGAATATATGCAGGTTATTGTGATGTTGAAACTTGGAATCAAGCATATGTAAAATGAATTCTTATGTAATTTGTTTATCCATATGTAATAAGAGTTTTGTCACTAATTATAGATGGTCTGAAGATTATGCATAATTTAAAAGTGGGTTAGACTATCAGAAGAGGAATCTAATGTGTTTGAGAACCTTCTAAAGGAACTCTCTGAAAACTCATGTGTAAAGCAAACACATTGAAAAAGCATGTTTGCCTGCTCTGATACCAATTGCAAAAGCGGGGGTCTAACAACCACACCCAATATTTCGTTCGGTAATCTGTATGGACTAACTCCAATATAATTCCAAGAGAATCAACTTGATACCCAACAATAAAGAAGATACCAAATCATAAGCCAATAAATTGACACATTTTTTCTTAAAGGGAAACAATTGAATCATATAAAGCAATCCATACACAATAATGGAACATATCAATTGTACCGAAATTTTGTTAAGGAAAAGCAAAATATATGCAATATAATGTTATGTACCTGAGTTCCCTTAGTAATAATCGAGTACGTGCCTCTGTGCATGGTGTGTAATAAATGGTGGTAGCCGTTAGTAATCATTGGGTTTTTTTAGTTAGTTAAGGAGTCACCAGTTAGACGTCGACAGGTGTACTGTCCAGATTAGCTACCTTCTCAAATAGGGTTTGTTGCTATTAAGTCTGTAATAAAGGCGGCTGTGTTAGTTAATAAATCTATCAACTATATATCCATATTAGATACCTTCTCAAATAGGGTTTGTTGCTATTAAGATCATCCAACTGTTCATCTAGGCGTGTTTCCCAGTTATACGATTTCGGGCAATGGAGAGGACGTGAGAGATTTCTCAGAGAACCAAAGCTTTGAACCAAGTCGGAACGTTTCTGAACCCGATGATGCGTTGTTTGAGATATCACTTCTGTCCATAGAGTCAGATTGCTACAAACACAGACTTATGAGGTCTTAGCGTATTTGCCTGCTCTAATACCAATTGAAAAAACGGGGGTCTAACAACCACACCCAATATTTCGTTCGGAAATCTGTATGGACTAACTCCAATATAATTCCAAGAGAATCAAATAGACAATAAGACTAAGTACAGTCACTTCATTCCTGTCCTTCACCAATATACAACTATTTCTGTGGCCAAAGAGTTTATCAATCAGATTATTAAACTGCATGGACTACCTGCTTCCATTGTCTTAGACAGAGATAATGTTTTCACCAGTTTATTTTGGCAAGAATTATTCAAAGCTTTGGGCACCAACTTGAATCTAAGTACTGCTTATCACCCTCAAACTGATGGCTAAACTGAAAGGGTCAATGCTTGCTTAGAGAATTACCTCAGATGCATGTCCATCCACAAGCCTAAGAATTGGTGCAGATGGTTACCTCTGGCTGAATGGTGGTACAACACCAACTTCCATTCAAGCCTCAAGATGAGTCCTTTTAAAGACTTATATGGGTATGAGCCTCCACACCTTGCTTTTCCTTCCACATTTACTACCTCTGTTGCAGCTGTTGAAGAGTATCTTCACAAAAGAGACGAAGTTCTGAGTCTCTTAAAGGAAACTTTACATAAAGCTGAGGAAAGGATGAAGCTCTATGATGATACCAAAAGATTAGACACAAACTTTGATGTTGGTGACCTGGTATACCTCAAATTGCACCCTTATAAACAATTCTCTATTACCCTGAGAAAGAATGTCAAGCTCACTGCCAAATACTATGTCCCTTTTACAGTTCTTCAGAAGATTGGAGTTGTTGCCTATAAGCTGCAATTACCTCTCAGTTCAAGAATCCTCCTTGTTTTTCATGTCTCTCAACTCAAAATAAAGATTGGCACCAGTCACACTGCATCTCCTTCTCTTCCAGTTGTTGATCATGAGGGCCAGATTTTTCTCCACCCAGCTGCCAATTTGGATTCCAGAATTATCTCAAGGAAAGGTCGACAGGTTGATCAGCTGCTTATTCAATGAAATAATGATTTCGCGAGAAAATGCTACTTGGGAAGACTCTGCAAATGTCCATGCACACTTTCATGATCCTAATCCTTGAGGACAAGGATTTTGCAGAGAGGGTGGCATTGTTATGTACCTGAGTGCCCTTATTAATAATCGAGTACGTGCCTCTGTGCATGGGGTGTAATAAATGGTGGTAGACGTTAGTAATCATTGGGTTGTTTTAGTTAGTTAAGGAGTCATCGGTTATATGTCACATGTGTACTGTCCAGATTAGCTACCTTCTCAAATAGGGTTTGTTGCTATTAAGGCTGTAAGAGAGGCGTCTGTGTTAGTTAATGTATCTATCAACTATTTTGCAATACCATTGTTGTTCCTCACTGTTTCATCGTCTTACCCGGCTCTTATCCTTGTGATTTGAGAATAAACCCCTTCTTCTATTGCGATTTTTTGTGATAACACAACATATAAACAAGCTTTTCTTAAACAAGAAAAACAATTAACTAACAAATAAAATTGTTACCTCAATTTTCGTAGCCACTTCTTCCCAGAAAGATATATATTATTAAGCACCGGTTCAAATAAGAACTCTCCTCCTGTGTGTTGTCATCCTCTCGCAAAAACAAAAGAACAACAACAAAAGCAACCTTTACCAGAGAAATGTTGGATAGGTTTTAACTAATGCGTGCCAATAGCAAAAGTTGAAACCCGAAACACATATGTTATGCTAAAAACAACTTATGTAAACATAAATTAATTATCAACATATTGTGACTTTTCACATATGAGTTTCAATCGGAACACCTTATGATCCTTTGATAAAGCCTACCAACATGAGCTAGAATTTAATCCCGCTAAATCGAAAAGACAGACAAATCATAAGGGCCTCACCATATGAGATCGAATATTAAGGTTAATAAAAACCGTAATCAGACATCTCATACATCCGAAATCACATAGCAAAAATATAAACATTCATACACAGGCTATGCAATCAGAAACTATCACATGAAACAAAAATTATAAAATAATAATTTTATTCATAAATAAATATTGATAGTTTTATTCAAAATAGACCTTATGCAAAAATATCGAAATAAATCAACATATTGATGTCTATTTTTCCGGATCAAGTATTACAGCATAAGACTCAATCCTTAGTGGTACTCTGATTATTCATTGAGGTTTCTTCAGTGTTCAAACTCTTGAAGCTCGTCTCGAGAGACTTGTCAGCTACGACCTCTTGTTTTTTCAAGTTTTCAAGTTTTTCAACTTGTTCCTTCATGTCTGCAAGATCAGCTTTTGTTTCCTCAATTTTATCCTTCAACCAATCTTGATTTCGAACCGTTATTATGAGATTGGTTCTTAGTTCTTCAAAACCATTGATAAAGTTTACCATACTATTAGAAGGTATCCACTTGGTTTCTTTTGGATCTTGAAAGTTCAAATCCAACCGACATGACTCATCTTGTGATCCAGTAGAACTATCAGACTCATAATCAGACATGATTTTTGAGATGATCTCCTTCTTAATTTCCGTACTGATTCCTTGATAATCCTTAACTCTTTGAGCTTCCTCCTTATTTACTTTTGTAATACTGTGAGTTATTGGAGGCATTCTCAAGGATTTAAATAAGAATTAATCAGGGTTTCTCAATACAAGCAAGCGAGAGTTTTTCTTAAGAATAAACAACTTTCGGACCAGAAATTCCCAGAGATTTCTGTAAATATACAAAGAATATATTTTGTTTCCTTGGTCCGAAACTCTCATGCTGAAAGATTTATTAAAATTCGAAAATTTCTAATTAAGGAAGATCATGATAAACATGAACAAAATTTATTTTAGACAAAATGGATCCGCAGTTACCCAAAAATTGTCAAAGAAATTTTCTGCTAGAAACACAAAACATGTGCTCTCATTTGCTTCATCATCCCAAAAGTTATGAGCACAAGCCTAGATGAGGGTGCACAGACTCCATAAAAATAAGTTGTATCGTAGTAAGCCTTATCATTCTTACAACGAGTATCAGAAACATAGTTCATGTTCCTCTTTGGAGGTTTCTGCACAAAGTATTTTCTCTCAAGAAGGTGATCTTTCCTTGTGATATAGGTTTGATCGTGAGGAGAAACTGAACTGATGTGAGAATTTTCAGAGATGGATAAATCTCTCTTAATTTTGTTAATGAGATTTTCATATGTTTTTCTCATTTTAAGGATTTCCTTACTATGTACATCAGCTTGATCATCACTGTTAGAAAGCCTTTGCTTCAGTCGAACTCGCAAGCATTGTTATCTCAAGCTTGTTTGTCAAGTTTAGTTGTCAAAACTGTAAGTCTTGATTTCTAGTCTACTTATAGCTAAGTCTCGGATTAGGATAGTATGTGTAGTTGAGCTTTAGACTCCACGGCGTTTATCGAATGAAGACGACGAACTACTCAAGGGAACTTCTGGAACTTCATCAACAAAAAGGTATGTGGAGACTTGAACTCATCTATCACTCAAAAGTCTATCTACTCTATCTCCTATTTGAGATAAAAAGTCGTATTTATATATAGACTTCAATTATACACATTTGATATTTCGAGCCGAGTTTATCTCGCTTATCTATTTCTCGAAATATGTGTTGGTAAGCTTTCACTTTAACCAAGTTCATCTTTTATTCTTGACGAAAGTCAAAAGATGATAATGTGAAAATCGCCTTATAACATCTTACATGATTTGTGTGAGACAGTCATTTGATGTAGACTCAAAATGTTTCGTATTGATCATTAAATCACTTGAAAATTGCTTTGAAGCTAATAGTTTGTGTGAGACAGCTATTGTCGTCTTCCAAGAATGTTTCAATGATTGAAATGAGGGTTTAGAACATGTAACCATGTTTGGATATAAACATAGTGTGTATTCACATTTGTGTAAAGTCCAAAACCGTGAACCAAAGTATGCGATTGGTTGGTTGATGGAAGTCCGGGGAACTAAGTATGCTTACCCGTACGCTGCATCGGTGGAAGTTCAAGTTCCATGAATTTCTGCAGGAGTTTGGAAATGTAAATGGTATGCGCACCCGTACGCGTCTCGGCGTAACCAAATCCTCGGTCCGACTACTTAGGTATGCGTACACGTTTGCATACTTAAGTAGGTTATGTTCTAAAATCGGTTTGTTCATGAACTAATACATTTATGCAATAAGGAATGCAATCTTTTGCAAACCGTGGCTATAATGTTCATAAAATGATTCGAGTGAATCAAAATCGATTTTGCTTCAATTGTGTCTTGTATACTTCTATGAGAATATAAACAATTGAACAACTCTCTAACTAGTTTCATTTGAGTCATTTGAACTAGTTATGATAAAGATGAATAATGTTGATATGAAAGTGCTCATATGGCTAACCATTGGTTAACTATTGTTGAACCAACTAAGTGTACACGTTTAGGTACGGTTACCTTTATCTAAATGACGATACATTTCATTTGTGTATGACAAGCTAAGTTCGATCTAACGGTTGAAAGATATTAGCTTGAATCTAATCAGGTTTTCATCTAACGGTGATTATTGAATGCTTTGTTAACAAGGTAACATTGATTGCAAACCCTGATTTGGAGACTATATAAAGGAGAACTCTAGCAACTGGGAAACCTAATCCCCACACCTTATGTGTGATACTATTTGCGACTAGAGTCGATTCTCCTTTAACCTTAGGTTTTTCTAAAACCCAGTAGGTTAACGACTTGAAGACTTCATTGGGTTATGAAGCCAGACCCAACTATTTTCTTTGTAGTTGCGTGTTCTGAACTTGTTGTTTCTATCGTGATTGAGTATTATCTTCTTTAAGTTTTGCTCGAGATTTATTCTCCGATAGGCAAGATTTAAAAGTTGTCACAAACATCTTCGTCTCATCGTTTGTGATTCCACAATATCTTGTTTCGTTAATCGATTAAGATTATTGTGAGGTGATTGCTAACACTAGGTTGTTATTCAGGAATATAAGTCTGGTTGATCAATTGGTTCCATTTGACCTTGATTTATAAAAAGGCGGAACAAAACTCGTAGGTATATTTGTGGGAGACAGATTTATCTATTCAATAGACTTTTCTGTGTGAAACAGATTTGTTTATCAAGTCTTCGACTTTGGGTCATAGCAACTCTTAGTTGTGGGTGAGATCAGCTAAGGGAATCAAGTGCACAGAATCTGGCGTGGTTCAAGAGGCGTAAGGAATGCAATTGTACCTTGATCAGTGTGAGATTGATTAGGGCTCAACTACATTCCAGTCCGAAGTTAACTGGTAGTAGGCTAGTGTCTGTAGTGGCTTAATACAGTATGGTGTTCAAATCTGGACTAGGTTCCGGGGTTTTTCTGCATTTGTGGTTTCCTCGTTAACAAAATTTCTGGTGTCTGTGTTATTTCTTTTCCGCATCATATTTGTTTATATAATTGAAATATCACAGGTTGTGCGTAGTTCAATCAATTAGATAATCCAACATTTGGTTTTTGATATAACATGATTGACACTTGAACATTGGTCTTTGGTACCGTTCAAGTTGTTTCACATAATAATTAGGCTCACGGATTTCTATTTGTTTGATTTGCTGATTACATTGTGAAACAAAGATATAACTCTTTGATATATTTCTTGATTGATCTCGCTTTATTAGTTGATGCTCTCAGAATTATATTGGAGTTAGTCCATACAAATTGCTAAGCGAAATATTGGGTGTGGTTGTTAGACCCCCGCCTTTTCAATTAGAAACAATTATTGGACATTTTCCCTGATTGTTTCTCTTGGCATAAATTATTTTCTTCCCTTTCTTTTGTTAACTTTCAGTAGGTAAACTACCTTCATGTATATAGAGACTGTTCCGACATAGGCAGGTGGAACCTTTTTCCAGAGGTGATCATCAACTCTTTCATCTGATTTTTTTTAAGTTGATTTTAACGGGTTGGGGTATATTTTGTCTTTCTACTGAGGAATGATCTTTCAGTTTTTTAAGACAAGATACTTCTTTTAATACTTTTACAAGAGTATTTTGAAGAAGTATAAGTTTCATGTCAAGTGACTGAAAGCTGTGTTCCTTAAGATCTTTCTCACTGATCCTTTGAATAAGATTTCGTTTGATCATCAGTAGTTGCAGAAGATGTTTTTCCATTCTCTTATGACTTGATGTTGTTAGATAAACTACCATCATCTTGATCTATTTCAGATGTGACCAAACAAGTCTTGTTATCACGATCTGTAAAAGTTGAGTGAGGACTTTTAGTTTCTTCATCAGAAGAAATCACAACAGAATCATTTGTCAGAGTCTTCGAATGAATCTCTTGCTTTTGAGTAATTTTATGAAGAGCTTCTACTTTGAAAGAGAGATCATATTCTCTTTGGCAAGATTATTTATTTGAATGTCTTCTTCTCTGATCTCTTGCTTAACAAGATTAGATTTTGTCTTTAATAATAACATTCTAGTAGACAGAGATCTAATAGGCTTTAGAAGTTTTACCAACTCTTTTTCAGCATCTTCTTTAAAATCAGAGATAGACTCAGATGTACTCTTGATTTTCTTAACTCCTGGATCATGAGTTAGTGATATAATAACATCTTCAACTTTTGAGTATTCACAATCTTGTATAACGTTAACTGAATCGGACATTAGATTCAAATCTTATAGGTTGGATCGCATAAAACACAGGTTGCTAGATTTTTTCGTGTTTGCCTGCTTTGATACCAATTGAAAAGACGAGGGTACCCAAATACAACACAATCTTTTATTTATCCACCTATAAGTCCTCTACCGAATGTGATCATCTATGGACTGAGTCGAGAAAATACAACAAATTCGGTTCACACTTCGTGTGATCGTCTATGGATACAAGATCGAGACAATACAACAACAAGGTCACTTGTGTGATTGACTATTGTTGATGGTGGATTTTCAAGCAAAGGATAAAATCGTAAAATCACGATCTTGCATGTTTCGGGCCGGAAGCCGAGAATGTATGAGACAATTCATATTTTATGATCCGTGAACCATTTCACGATCTCATACTGAGCGAACATTCCACTCAGAGCTATGATGAATATGTTTCTCGAAAGGCATCTCAGCTAAGCTTTTGATGCTTCACACATTTTATCATCACCTTTACATAGAATCAAAATGATTGGGCGGATCCTAGACATATTGCATGCTAGTATAGAGCCTAACGCCTTCAATACGTCACGCTGCTCGTTGTTCCCTGACTACGTAGAGAGACCGTGTATAGAATCTCTTAGTGATTGGGCGGCTCCTAGACATATTTTATGCTAGTATAGATCCTTCATGACGTCACGCTGCTCGTTGTTCTATGACTATACACCCCCTCAGAACGAGTATGGTGCTTAAATTATCTCATATCTCAATTCTGCAAATAGGTTAATTCTAGCATGTCATTCATCAACTGAATTCATAGAAAATAATCTATTCTATCTCATTACTCTGTTTCATGGTTGATCCTCAACAGGATTCCATGAATTAGTAATAGATACTCAACTCATTTTATTACTCCGTTTCATGAATCATTTTCGGCTGAATTTCATGAATTAGTAATAAATACTCAGATGATTTTTATTACTTTGTTTCATGAATTGTTCTCAGCTGAATTTCATGAATTAGTAATAAATACTCGTCTAAGTATTGTTCAGTCGAGCATGGTTGCTGAATGCTCTAAGATTCATGGATTGCTAAATACACTCACACTCAGGTTCTCGTTTGTGCAACCATGCTCATCGTCTAAGATTCATGGATTGCTAAATACACTCGCACTCAGGTGCTCGTTTGTGCGAGTGTATTTTTCAATTATTCAATTTTTATATTCATGGATTGTCAATATAAAAATATATTCATTATATTGACATGTTCAATCCATGAATCTTAGAGCATTCAGCAACCATGCTCGACTGAACAATACTTAGACTCATCGTCTAATCAAGTCAACGACTGAATAATCAAATACACGTCTGCCTTGGAGACTCACGTTCGTGAGACATCAATCACGTCACATGGGAAATATTAATTAGGGTTTTGGTCTGGAAGCCTACGGCACGTGTGTTCATCCACGATGAGAAATGTGAGTAAGTCGTGCAAGCAGTTGAGGGAGTTAGCAAAGTAGTGGGCGTACAATCAACCAAGTCTCCGCACGACCGGTAACTGGTTAAACCACGATTTCCCACTTTCCCACTCTTTTACTTGAGCAACCGTCACACTTACTGGAGATCAATTTGTCTACATTCTAGCAATATAAATAAGTTTTTGAATTCATAATTGAGAACATGATTGGTCAAATAGACAACATTCGTCTAACCAAGAATCATCGTGTGAGCAACAATCTCTCTCAATTGAGCAGACTTATTCTTTATTTGTAGAAACCCACAACACATTCACAATCCTTGATCACCATTGATCTCACACACTTCTCAGCTTCCCTCCTACAGATCGACCCTTTCCCTCTTTGTGACAGAATTGACTCTGGAATGACCATTTCTTGGTTTAGGCCGGAGTCCTACAGATTGATCTCTCGAATTCAAAGCACTCCCGTGCAGTGCGTCTATTTGAGGATAAGTAATTTGCTAGGATGAGGAGTCCCCGTCCGCACGGTCGTCTCTTCACTTCCTAAAAAAACCAGTAAATTGTTTTCCCCTATCCACAGATTGGCGACTGATAGGGTGTAGAATACATCCTATTTACTATCTATTGTTTATGCTTTCTTTGCTATTTTTTCTTGTAAATTATGTATTTTACGCTTGTTTTGAGTTTTATAGCTACTTTGGAGTCGCACGGAGGAAAAGAAGAAGAAATCACCCAATTTGAGTAAAAGGGCAAAATAGTCATTCATGGGAGAACACTATCTGGAGCCCAGTCAAGGTTAAGGGGCAACTCTATTTGGAAAAGTACTAGACATAGACCAGCTGCGGTTAAGGGGTTGCCAATCAGGATGGCCCTTATTTAATGAGTGGGGTGGTCCCTATCCTTGGGGTGTAACCATCCATCCAACCAGCCCTAATACCTATACCCTAAAACCGAGAGACACTTCCATCTACTCATTTATGTTTTCACCTGAAAATTGAGAACGAGTTGCCGCTGTTGAAACCGAGAAATTGAGATCGAGAAATAGATCGAATTGAGAGACAAGGTGGGAATCGGTGGTTGTTCATATGAGTCTGTGAAGTTAAGGAGATGGTGGCGGTCTTTGATGGTGTTAGAATTAATTAGGGTTTGTGATGTTGTGAAGATGAAGCTACAGGGAAGATGATATTGATGGAACTGAAGGATTTTCTGAGTTTTGAAGAAACCAGAGTTGAAGCAGATCGAAACCCATAGGAGAAATCGACGATAAATTGCAAGGTAGGGTGTTTGAATCTGATGTTCAAGGGTTTCTGCAGAAGAAGAAGGTCGCAAAGATGATAGTAACAGCAGTCGATAGAGAAGAACTCAGGGAAATCGAGCTCGTTCTTGAGCTGTTATTCAACACAGAGAGATGAAATTGAGGGTTCGTAGCCATGGAGGAAATTCAGATCGAGGAGAAGAATGGGTTTGGTTAAAGAATAGAGATGAAAGACCGTAGAAATTGCAATTATGATGAATTAAATGATGAACACGGGGAGAAGAAATTGAAGATGGTGATGAGCAGATTGAGTTTTAGGAAGTGAATCGGAGATGGGTTCTCAGAATCGATGAATGTGGTGCTATTGCTAAGGTGGATTAATTGATGGTCTGTTGTGGAATCAAAGAAGAGTTCCTTGGGTGGTTGAAATTATGAGTTGAGCTACTGCTGTTTTGGGTTTGTGTATTTGAAAATCTGGTGGTGATGGTTGGTCTGAGTTCAATAGAGAAGATAATAGCTAGAGTTGTGCTGTTGGTTGCGAGTGGTGGCGCAAGGCTAGGTTGAAGACACTGCTGCTGCTGCATAAGAAGAGATGGGTCTGTGGTAATGTTGAAACTGGTGCGTGCAATGGCTAGGTCAGAAGATGGAGTTATGATAGTATTTGTTGCCGGAAATTGTAAAGAAGACATGCTGCTACTGTTACAGGGAGATTGAATAAATGGGTTATGTTTTGAAGCTTCAATAGATGTATGATAGGTTTCTTAACAGGAGAAGACTAAAATCGGCCTGAGAAATGCCCAGAAAACAGAGGAAACTCGTCTCGAATTTTCCTCGGCAATTCAACTCGCTTCCAAAGAACCGATCCAGACGATTCAACTCACCCCAGTTAGACCAATCAGCCGAGTAAGATGCTGACTCGGTGGCTGATTCACTCTGCCCCTTTGACCATTGACTAACAGCTTGACCGTTTGACCGTTATTTCTGACGGTATCGTAACGGAATATTCCGTCGACGGAGAAGAAGATTCCGGTGCCGGATTCCGGCCAAATTCCGGCCATAATACCAGCTTTCCGGCGACCAAAATTACAGATTTTTGTGTGGATTCTTCTCATGGGTGTGAAGACTTGGACTTGGAATTGGATGGAGAATTTGGCTCAAATTTGGAAAGAGAAGATGGAAGATGAGAAAGACTTGAATTTGGAAATTGAATTATTATGGAATGAGGATTCTATTCCTTGGAAGATTTGGAGAACATTGAAGCCTATAAGTAGAGAAGTTCTCTACACACTTTTACACACTTTTACACACCTCTCTACACACACAACACTTGTGTTTTTGCTTGCTTTTCAAAATTCTTCTTTTAATTATTTGTGTGAACTTGAAAAATTCTCCCTTTAATTATTTGTGTGAATTTCAAAAACATGAGTAGCTAATTTTATTATTGATTGAGGATGAATTCCTAGTTCTTAATATATGATTTGAGTTTTGTTTTCAATTCTATCTTGAAATTTTTCACATGATTATCGTTTGTTTTTACTAATAGGAATGTTTATACATTCATGGTTGTTTGATAGGTTATTTAGAGTGCACGCTAAATTGATTTGTTAATTCAACCTAATTCTAGTATAAGTTAGGGAATAAGTAATCGTTTCTTGACACTTTACACAAGTAGAGAACACGAGACCTTGCGGAGGGATTCCGTGGAGCAATTGTGTGTAAAAACAACGTTAGAAAGTGGACCTTGATCTAAGAGTTTAACTACTAGTACTAAACCTAAATTCATAGATCTTAATGCATTCGGGAATTACATCTTGTGATCGAACCTCAAGGTGGTTTTTTGAATAGAATACGATAACTAAAGCGGACTTGTTACTCCGGTGAAATAAGGGATTTTGGGGCTAGCTAAGCGAACTTGCTATCCTACGGTTGGTGATAATCTGTGACTAATAACATATGGATGAAAAACATAACTTGAATCATTGTTTTGCAACGAAGAAGGATTCCTTGATCTTGTCTCTCTTATTGATTTCAACTTTATCTTTTAATTACTTTGTTTACTTTCTTTTGCTTTACACCCCCCTTTTGTGACAATTTTTACAACTAGAATCTCTTGCTCCTCGTGGGAACGAACTTGACCACACTATATTACTTGTTAATTAGGTGAAAAATATTAATTAATTTGTTGTGGTTACGACACGCGCAAATTTTGGCGCCACTGCGAGGAGCAATGGACGATTTTAGTTGTTTTTATTTTTCTTTTTGCTTTATTCTTGCTTTGTTAGATTCTATACCGTATCTAACTTAGTTTTCGAGAATCTTGTTTGGTGTTATACCTTTGGTGAATGCTTAAAAAGGGCAGACCGAGTCCAATACGTCTTCGATCCCAAGCACTCAACTAAAGGATTTCATTCGAGCGGTTAACACTCCACTTCCTCCTTCTTCATCAAGTGAGTTCGCAGATTCGGACAAAGAAGAAGAAGCAATGGCTGATCGTACACTCAAGGACCTAGCTTCTCACAAGATCGATACACAACAATGGTGTATCCAAACTAACTCAACCTTCGAGATCAAGCCGGGGTTGATTAGAGAGTTACCAAATTTCCATGGCATGGTGAATGAAGATCCAAACAAACATCTTATGGACTTCTATACCATAGTTATGGCTATGCTTCCATAGGAGACTAATGCGGATGGAGCAATGTTGAAAGCTTTCCGTTTTCTTTGGCGGGCAATGCTAAGGAATGGTTATATTATTTGCCTTCCGGAAGTATCACAACATGGAATGGGATGAAGAAACTTTTCCTCGAGAGATATTTTCCCGCATCAAAAGCTACTCAAATTCGCAAGGAGATTTGTGGATTGAAACAACATTTGGGAGAGTCGTTGTATGAATGTTGGGAGCGATACAAGAGATTGGTGGCAAGCTTCCCACACCATCAATTCAGCGATGTTATGATACTCCAATACTTCTACGAAGCTCTCCACCCAAGTGATAGGTCTCTTCTTGACGCCGCGGGTGGTGGCGCACTAATGAACAAGACGGTAACCCAAGCTACCGAGTTGATTGAAAGTATGGCTGCAAACTCGCAACAATTCTACATAAGAGATGAACCAATGGTTAGGCGAGTGCATGAAGATAGTGATTTATCATCACACCTTGATCAAAGGATGGGTAACATGGAGAAAATGATTCAAAGGATGGCCGCGGTTATTATTCCGGATGATGATACCGAACAAGTAAATGCTTTATATCCAAATCAAAGGCCAAGGTACGATCCGTATTCCAATACTTACAATCCCGGTTGGAAGGATCATCCCAACTTTAGTTATGCAAACAAACAAGCGGCGGTTCCCAATCCGTATGAGCAACAAGGTGGATTCCAACAATCACGTTTCCAACATCAACAACAATTTCAACCACAACAAGTCAAGGAGCATGATTCTTCAATTGATGACAAGCTCAATGCATTGATGAAAGGTATGCAAGGTATTACCACTTTGGTTCAACAACAACAACAAAATATAGATTCGACAATCAAGGATTTACAAATTCAAGTGGGGCAATTAGCGACCGATGTGAACCTATTGAAAGCTCAAGCGTCCACAAAGCTTCCTTCACAACCATTTGTTAATCCAAGGGAGAGCGTTAATGCGATTACTTTGAGGAGCGGGAAACAAGTGGAGCAACCAAATCAACAAGATAAGGTGTATGATGAGAAAGAGGAAATTGAAACCGCACCAAAGGAGAATACATCCCCAACCAACCTACCCAAGGAGATGGTTCCTACTTTCACAACTCCACCCCCGTTTCCTAGCCGATTTGCTAAATCAAAGCAATACTTGGAATACAAGGATATTTGGTACATCCTTAAGAAAGTACAAGTCAATATTCCACTCATTGAAGCTATTCGTCAAATTCCTCGTTGTGCAAAGCTCTTAAAGGAGTTGTGCATGAAGAAGAAAAGGTTAAAAGGGAATGAAGTCATGAGTGTGGGGGAGAATGTTTTGCGTTCATTCTCAAGAAACTCCCACCAAAATTAAAGGACCCCGGTAGTTTCACTATACCTTGCACAATTGGTAAAACAAGGTTTACTCGAGCTTTACTAGATTTGGGAGCATCGGTTAATGTTATGCCTTCCTCGATTTATGATTCTTTGAATCTTGGTCCTCTTAAGGAGACCGGGTTAGTTCTTGAACTTGCTAACCGATCTAATGTTTACCGGAAAGGGATTGTTGAGAATGTTTTGGTGCAGGTTAATGAGCTTGTATTTCCGGCCGATTTCTATGTCTTAGACATGAATGATGAGAATTATTCCAAGTCTACGCCTTTGCTATTGGGTAGACCATTCTTAAGCACCGCCGGAACAAAGATTGATGTCCAAAATGGCACCTTGACTATGGAGTTTGATGGTACACTCATCCACTTCAATATCTTTGAGACAACGCGATACCCTAGTGATGTGAAGTCATGTTTTCCCGTGAAAGAGATTGATCCGGGCTAATGAATCTCGCAAGAGCTAAGTCGGGCCGTCGACTTTAAAACAAGCGCTTAATGGGAGGCAACCCATAGGTTTTGTATTTCTTATCCTTTTGCTTTTTATTTTTGTTTTTTCTTTTTCTTGTTCCATATCATGTTAAAATTTCCCACCTTGACTTTACTAGGACGATTCAATTACATTGAGGACAATGTAAGGTTTAAGTGTGGGGGAGTGGTTAAGCATGTATTTATTTTAAAAAAAAATTAAAAAATTAAAAAAAAAAAAAAAAAGTTTTACATAAAACTTCAACTTTTAGAGATTTTAGAGTCACTAGCATACTTCTAGGTATGTTTACATAGAGAATTCTGACCGACATAATTGAACTTGGAAGTGTTAGGGAACTACATTCGGATTTCTTACTTGTTAGAGTGTTAAATAATGGATTTAATCATGCCGGTGATGCAAATTTGGTGCAGGGAGAAATGCATTATTAGAGTTGCTGATCAATCATTAGTGGAGACTACCCGTATTCATATCATGTGAGGCACCGACCATAAATTTTTCCATCTAACTAAAGAGCTTTCTTTTGAGTGTGTGTCACCATACATTAATTCCGGGTAGAATGGTGAGCTACCCAACTTCCCACCAATAGAAGCACTACTCTTTGATCTCTTGAGTGCTAATTTTGTCAATCATGAGGGTGACGTCTATAGATGAAAGCTTCCTTCTTGCAGTTCGATTTGCAGTTAGCACCATTCTCTCCACAACAACGGGTCCATAGAAACACCATAATCATCAACTAGGAGCGACATCAAAATCTACAAGGAAAGTTGGAAAAGTTCAAGGTTTACAAGCAACGGAACGAAAAAAAATAGCAAATTTCATATTCAAGTAAAGCAACATACAAAGTGCAGATTTTTACATATATGTTGAGGACTTACAATACAATGAGGTAATTTTATATTCAAGTATAAAGACTTATTCACAAGAGCGAAGAAAATCAAAAGGTGAGAATTGTTGAAGTTTATGATTTCGAGACGATACAAGTTGTGAAGAATCAAGCGGTAAAATACTTCTCCCACGGCCACGGTTTGTTTTTATTTTCACTTTGTTTTATTTCTCTTGTTTTCAAAAAATAAAAATAAAAATAAAAATAAAAATAAAAGAGAAATATTTGTTTTGTTTTTATTTATTTAATAAGCCGTGGGGAAGGAAAATCTATAAGGAAGTTTCAAGCAACAAGGATTTAAGGTAAAAAGAGTTACAAATTGTTAAGGATTTACGAAATTCGAGAGTTTATCACCAATAGTTGAAGCCGAAGACGAAGACCAAGAAGATAAAGACGAGGAGCGGAAGACGTTTCTATTGGATGCCGTGAGAGTGGTGTTATCATAATTGGCGATCGGATGTGAAGGTGAGTAAGTAATCTCATCCTCGATAATAATGGTTGATTTCCTTTCTTAGAGATCGTCAGAAAAATGGTTTTTCAAAATATTAAAAGATGTGGGTTTTTCAAAATATTTCGGAAGTTGTCCTTCCCACCATTCAAGTGTTGCAGGAATTCTCTCTTCATTCCTACCTGCACACATGTGAGAACCATAAAAAAGCCGTCTTTTTGAGTGCAATTATCATAAAATCCTTTTCGGTGAGGCAGAAGTCGAGGCGAAATGCTTATTGATGATCGTTTCTCAAACACGCGTTCTCTCATTATGGTGTGGTTATTTCTCACTCAACATTTAAGAATGAGAATATGTTCTTTAGTATTTCTAACTTCTTATTACTAGAATGCAGAAACTCTATGTCCTCATAACTCTTTGGATGCTTGGGACGCTAGAACACTTTGAAGTTGTGAGTTTTTAGTTTGATTTGCTCGAGGACTAGCAAAGTCTAAGTGTGGGGGAATCTGATAGGGTGTAGAATACATCCTATTTACTATCTATTATTTATGCTTTCTTTGCTATTTTTTCTTGTAAATTATGTATTTTACGCTTGTTTTGAGTTTTATAGCTACTTTGGAGTCGCACGGAGGAAAAGAAGAAGAAATCACCCAATTTGAGTAAAAGGGCAAAATAGTCATTCATGGGCGAACACTATCTGGGAGCCCACCAAGGTTAAGGGGCAACTCTATTTGGAAAAGTACTAGATACGAGACCAGCTGCGGTTAAGGGGTTGCCAATCAGGATGGCCCTTATCTAATGAGTGGGGTGGTCCCTATCCTTGGGGTGTAACCATCCATCCAACCATCCCTAATACCTATACCCTAAAACCGAGAGACACTTCCATCTACTCATTTATGTTTTTACCTGAAAATTGAGAACGAGTTGCCATTTGTTGAAACCGAGAAATTGAGATCGAGAAATAGATCGAATTGAGAGACAAGGTGGGAATCGGTGGTTGTTCATATGAGTCTCGTGAAGTTAAGGAGATGGTGGCGGTCTTTGATGGTGTTAGAATTAATTAGGGTTTGTGATGTTGTGAAGATGAAGCTACGTGGAAGATGATATTGATGGAATCAAGGATTTTCCGAGTTTTGAAGAAACCAGAGTTGAAGCAGATCGAAACCGATAGGAGAAATCGACGATAAATTGCAAGGTAGGGTGTTTGAATCTGATGTTCAAGGGTTTCTGCAGAAGAAGAAGGTCGCAAAGATGATAGTAACAACAGTCGATAGAGAAGAACTCAGGGAAATCGAGCTCGTTCTTGAGCTGTTATTCAACACAGAGAGATGAAATTGAGGGTTCGTAGCCATGGAGGAAATTCAGATCGAGGAGAAGAATGGGTTTGGTTCAGCAATAGAGATGAAAGACCGTAGAAATTGTAGGTGTGATGAATTAAATGATGAACACAGGGAGAAGAAATTGGAGATGGTGATGAACAGATTGAGTTTTAGGAAGTGAATCGGAGATGGGTTCTGTAACTGATGAATGTGGTGCTATTGCTAAGGTGGATTAATTGATGGCTGCTGTGGAATCAAAGAAGAGTTCTGGGTGGTTGAAATTATGAGTTGAGCTGCTGCTGTTTTGGGTTTGTGTATTTGAAAATCTGGTGGTGATGGTTGGTCTGAGTTCAATAGAGAAGAGAACAACTAGAGTTGTGCTGTTGGTTGCGAGTGGTGGCGCAAGGCTAGGTTGAAGACATTGCTGCTGCTGCATAAGAAGAGATGGGTCTGTGGTAATGTTGAAACTGGTGCGTGCAATGGCTAGGTCAGAAGATGGAGTTATGATAGTATTTGTTGCCGGAAATTGTAAAGAAGACCTGTCTGCCATCACATTGGTGGAGATTGAATAAATGGGTTATGTTTTGAAGCTTCAATAGATGTATGATAGGTTTCTTAACAGAGAGAAGACTAAAATCGGCCGAAATTGGCCCGAGAAATGCCTGTAAAACAGAGGAAACTCGTCTCGAATTTTCCTCCTGGGCGATTCAACTCGCTTCCAAAGAACCGATCCGCACGATTCAACTCACCCTGATTAGACCAATCAGCCGAGTAAGATGTCGACTCGGTGGTCGATTCACTCGCCCTTTGACCATTGACTAACAGCTTGACCGCTTGACCGTTATTTCGACGGTATCGTAAATGGAATATTCCGTCGGCGGAGAAGAAGATTCCAGTGTCGGATTCCGCCATAATACCTCACTTTCCATGACCAAAATTACATATTTTTGTGTGGATTCTTCTCATGGGTGTGAAGACTTGGACTTGGAATTGGATGGAGAATTTGGCTCAAATTTGGAAAGAGAAGATGGAAGATGAGAAAGACTTGAATTTGGAAATTGAATTATTATGGAATGAGGATTCTATTCCTTGGAAGATTTGGAGAACATTGAAGCCTATAAGTAGAGAAGTTCTCTACACACGTTTACACATCTTTTTACACATCTCTCTACACACACAACACTTGTGTTTTTGCTTGCTTTTCAAAATTCTTCTTTTAATTATTTGTGTGAACTTGAAAAATTCTCCCTTTAATTATTTGTGTGAATTTCAAAAAGATGAGTAGCTAATTTTATTATTGATTGAGGATGAATTCCTAGTTCTTAATATATGATTTGAGTTTTGTTTTCAATTCTATCTTGAAATTTTTCACATGATTATCGTTTGTTTTTACTAATAGGAATGTTTATACATTCATGGTTGTTTGATAGGTTATTTAGAGTGCACGCTAAATTGATTTGTTAATTCAACCTAAATCTAGTATAAGTTAGGGAATACGTAATCGTTCTTGACACTTTACACAAGTAGAAAACACGAGACCTTGCGGAGGGATTCCGTGGAGCGATTGTGTGTAAAAGCAACGCTAGAAAGTGGACCAAGCGAACCGAGTTTAACTACTAGTACTAAACCTAAATTCATAGATCTTAATGCATTCGGGGATTTACATCTTGTAATCGAACCTAAAGGTGGTTCTTTTGAATAGAATCTGATAACTAAGCGGACTTGTTACTCAGTGAAATAAGGGATTTTGGGGCTAGCTAAGCGAACCTCGCTATCCTACGGTTGGTGATAATCTGTGACTAATAACATGTGGATGAAAAACATAAATTGAATCATTGTTTTGCAAACGAAGAAGGATTCCTTGATCTTGTCTCTCTTATTGATTTCAACTTTATCTTTTAATTACTTTGTTTACTTTCTTTTGCTTTACACCCCCCTTTTGTGACAATTTTTACAACTAGAATCTCTTGCTCCTCGTGGGAACGAACTTGACTACACTATATTACTTGTTAATTAGGTGAAAAAATATTAATTAATTTGTTGTGGTTACGACACGCATCAGCGACCACAGTGGGAGATTAATATCTCGGTTGCAATCTCAATTTATCAAAATGGTTGATCTTAGGTTAGGCTCAGTTACAAATCCTAACCCAAACAATGCTAGCACTAGCAACAACAATGGTGGTACTCCAGCTTGCTCTAGCTTCCAAAAAGGGCGCCACCGATACCACCCTCCTCGAACCAACATCGAAAGTAATATTCTCTTTGGCCGGTCTCCTGAAGAAATCAGAGAAAATCCGCCTACCATAGCTGATCTCATGAAGATCCAGGAAGTTCTCGCCAAGAATCAGACAGATATGGCTACAACGCAGAAGGAGTTATGCAATTATCTCAGAACTCTCACAGATAAAATGTCATAGAAAACTCAGGACGGGTAGGAGAAAGGAAAAGCTAAAGAAACATCCCCGCCCGCTGATCCCGAAATCTCTCCAATTCACGTGGTGGATGATGATGAAGTCCGCAAAGCTGCAAATAACCCACCATCGAAGGTATCTGTAGGTTTCATCTCTCGTGAAGATCTGGAACTCTTTCTGGAGGATCGAGGGAAAGACAAGACATCATCTGTCCATCGTCACCAACCTCCGTATCCCGCTGCTACACAAAGAATTCCTCACCCAAAGGGATGCACTTCTCCAACGTTTACGCTTTACAATGGAACAGGGAAAGCCCGAGAACATGTTTCACGATTCTTGGAAGCATTAGGAGAACATGAACACAACCATGTCATCCGTTTGAAGGAATTCTCAAAGTCTCTGACAGGACGAGCATATACTTGGTACAACAACATTGCACCAGGGAGCATCACTAGATGGGGAGAAATGGTTAATGCTTTCTACCGGAAATACTTCTTCGTCTCAGAGCAGATTACTCTCTCTGATTTAGGAAGAATGTCTCAGAAGAACAATGAACATCCGAACGACTATGTAGAGAGATTCACAGTCCAAGCTCTGGATTTTCATGACCCGAATGTCACTGAGTAACAACTGGTGGAATTGTGCATCAACGGAATGATCCCTGTCTACAGAGCCTTGTTGGATAATCTCCGGTTCCAAACTTTCTCAGAACTTCATGAAGCAGCCAAACGATCAACAACTACTGCTCCGAACTTACTGGAAAGAACAAGAGCTACAAAAGTCGAGGAATCGTGAGAAACTCGAGGCAGTGCCAGGCGCTTGGTCAACAAGTAGTACAATCTCCAACCTTCCATGAATATTGCTGAACGAAGCAAGAGGAAAGCCGAAGCGCAGCAGCATAAAAACGTTCCTTCAACGTCCCATCCTACAAAAGCATCAAGGAAGGACAACCAAACTCGAAATGCACAAGCACCGACTCAGTGTCAGAATGACCAGGAAAAACCAGACTTTCCTTTCCCCATTGAAGAGGTAATCGAAATATTGGAAGTCTGGATTCAAGATGGCGCGATCAAACTACCTCCTGTTAGGAGAGAGCCAACTGAGGAGGAAATGGAGAATCCGCGCTACTGACGCTTTCATAGGTTTGTCAATCATCCAACAAGTGATTGCAGTGTTTTGAAACACATATTCAAAGAGAAAGCCGATTCAGGAGAACTGGGGACTGAAGGAGTACACAAGAATCCTCTCCCAATCAGAACCTTTACACTCTATGAACAACTAGTCAAAGAAGCAGTTCAATCATTGATCGAGCATATCTATGAATTGCTTTATTTGTCCAAGGCTCAAAGGAAGGACATGGTCACGGCTTTGAATCATATAGTGTCCAGGAAATGTCTAGCCATTCCAGAAACGCTCCATGAGTCTCCGGTCACTGACAAAGAGATGTATGACTGGGGACTTCTTACCACGGTCAATCTCAAAGGAAATGAATTCAAGAGAGCGTTGGTAGATGTTGGCAATGCTATAAATATTATCCCTTTGAAGACTCTCAGAGTTGCAGGCATCATTCGACAAGAAGCCACTCATACTCCTATCTCAGTCCGAGATCACAGAGGAATACCCAGGGACGCGTATGGCTATATTGTTCTCAAAATGAAAATTGGTTCAACTCGGCGTAAAACCAAGTTTCACATAATCGGGAAGATCCAGATAAGATATGATCCCTGACGGGATGTGGATTCATGCTAAAAAGGTAACTACAACACCTTCAATTGCACATTTCTGTTGAAGAAAGCTCGATTCGTAAGAAATAGAGGATACTTCATCGTTCGAACATCTGGAGAAAGTTAAAGCCATGATGGAGCTCACACAAAAACCTGAAGAGAACGCGCATGCATTCGTCAAAAGGTTCCGCACTCAGGAAAGTCTTATTCCCCCTCATGCGTCCATATTATCGACTTTCAAACATGCTGCTCTGGTCCGGGGACTCAATCTTGCTCACAACCTAGCTATTACCAAACGTTATGAGTGGGTAGTCTCGCCTCAATTTTTTTTTTCTTAAACGTGAGCAGGTCACGTATATATGTAAAGAAAAAAAAAATTAACGTGAACAGGTCACGTATATATATACAAAAAAAAATCTTTCTCGCTCGTACGAGCATTTGTCTATCAAACGAAAGTCTTTTCTATTTTTGTGAAAGTTCACACATTCAAAATAAAATTATGTTTTCATGAAAGTTCATGGAAAAAATTTCAACCACCACAATTAGGTAATGTCTATTCGAAAATATATCTCTTTTACATTAAGGATTATTGTTCTTTTCCTAAACTGACGGACGGACAGACGTCCGTTTCCTAAAATAAATTTCCATAAAAACAAATTACGCATGCAAGTGTACATAGGGGATTTATATTTAACAAGCAACTCATGAACAGTAAAAAAAGCACTTACCTTAATCGTCGGAGTTGGCCGGAAGTTCACCGGACGGTGATCGGCGGTGGTCGGCTCCGGCGGAAATTTCACTTCCTGCTGCTTTGGCGTGAAGGAGTTTAGGAAGATGAAGAGGAGGTGGTCCGTTAGTTTTTTTTTTTTAAAAAAAATTAGGGCTTCTTCCCTTTTATATCAATTTTATTTCCAAAAAACCTAATCAAACAAGGATTTCCTCTTTTGGGCCTGAGCCCGTAAACGCTAAACCGACCAAAACTGGACGTCTGATCGTCCAAATCAGCAATGCTTCGTCTCTCCGTGCTCATGAGATGAAACTCTGTCATACTGCCTAGTCCTTATTCAAGCATTTGCTTGTACGTGACATCATTGGAGCAAATCGGGGATTCTGAAAATACCTTTGTACGACTAAGTTCAACTACTTATCTCGTCTACTGGAAAATCACCATCCAGTGCTTACTGCGGAACATGATTGTCCCTCACTAAGCAAGGGACTTAAATTTGATGGTGGATTTTCGGCAAGGGCTAAAATCATAAAATCATGATACTGCAAATTTCTGGCGCGACTTCGGGAATGTATGTGACAATTCATATTTTATGATCCGTGAACCATTTCACGATCTCTGACTGAGCGAACATTCCTCTCAGAGCTATGATGAATATGTTTCTCAAAAGGTATCTCAGCTAAGCTTTCGATGCTTCACACATTTCATCATCACCTCTACATAGAATCAAAATTATTGGGTGGCTCCTAGACATATTGCATGCTAGTATAGAGCCTAACGCCTTCAGGATGTCACGCTGCTCGTTGTTCCCTGATGGTAGGCCTGAGAGGATGTTTATATTATGATCTACAGTGATAACCGCAAGTGCACGGCGTCTATCGGAGACGTGGCAAATACGGGTCGAACCACAGAGACTTGTGGTGCCGTATGATTCTAAGGCTTGCTCTACTGACTTTCTAGTAAAGGTAACACACTTATAGTTTGTGTCGATGCGATCGATGTGTTGGTTGTAACAATGAAATGTAACACAGGTGACAATGGGGATGCTAGGGTTTTCGGCCCACCACTAATTCCTATCATGTGTTCAACTCAGTTGAAGTTCTTGTTCCTGTAGTAGCTAAGGGCAGTGTGTCAATTCCACCGCTTGTCTACGGAGTTTCACCTAATGATACTTCAAATATCAGCTAAGGAACTAACCCGAAGCACTAGTTGTCTAATTAAGCACAACTAGTCAAGGGAATTAGTATTTGTTTCTAAAGTTTGAGCTGAGGTATAAACAACACAAATGTTTGCCTAACTACAATGGATACAAGGCATCCATTGTGAGAGAAGAGTATTGCAATACTGGAATTGAAAATATCTGATAAATAAAGCACTCAAGAACATTCAACATAATTGAAATCACAATCAGACAATTAGGGTTTCACTGTAACCCTAGCAAATAACTTAAAACAACAAATAACACTAAATTGCTGCTCTGGCTAATCCAGGCATGCCCTCTACACACAAAGTTCATTGCTATTTATACATGCAAAGGAATATAAACCCTAATATTCAAAAACAGAAATTAAAGATAAAACAAATCAAAAACAACACTCGCACCCATACTCTGAATCGTTGTTCTCCCCTGTCAATTCGTGCTCAGAACTCCATCGGTTGATTGATTGGAGACCCTAGCTCTAGTTATCTCTGATTTAGTTTCTAGGGTTGGTAGAAACTAAGAAAGAGATATCTAGACCTAAGGAGGAGGAGTAGACGGTGCTTTGGGGTTGTTAGTGAGTGTCGAGGAGAGGATGGAGTTGGTGGCGAAGGTGGCTCATGGTGGTGGTATGGGTGAAGAAGGTGGATGAGCAGAGCTCTGTTCTGTGAGCGTGACGGGAGAGGAAGAAAGAGAAGATGGAAATGAAATGAGGTTAGGTCGATTAGGGTATAGGGTATGGGGAGTTTCACTGTGAGGCAGATACATCGAGTGATGATGAGACGGGCCGAGCGAGCGTAGGATGAAGCCGGTACGATCCGAACTACCGAGGAGGACTTGAGTGATCTCGGTGTTGAGCGGAGCATCGAGAAATAGATGTGAGCGAAGGAGCGACCGTATGATGCATCCGGGCGAGATCTCAACGGCTCGGGATGAGCGGGTTCGGATCCGGGTCGTGGGTAGCTCTAGCCCATGTCTTGTAGATGAGTTGCTACTTGTTGGGTTGCAACTGTTGCACGCGCGGGCTTCGGCTTTCTGCCCCATAGACACTTGCCTCTGAGTCTTCGCTCTTTTGGCTCCCCAATTTCTCCGAGCTTTATTTATTACCTAAAAACACAAAATTAATTAATACAAATATTTATTCTTGAAAACAAAGAAAACACAGAATCCGAGATAATATCTCGATTTATGAACACAAAAGATGAGCTAAATGCCAATAAAAGGTGTATAAATATGCAATATTTGGCACTCATCACCTGACTACGTAGAGACTGTGTATAGAATATCTTAGTGATTGGGCGGCTCCTAGACATATTGTATGCTAGTATATAGCCTAACTCCTTCAGGACGTCACGTTGCTCGTTGTTCCCTGACTATACACCCCCTCAGAACGAGTATGATGCTTCAACTATCTCATATCTCAATTCTGGAAATAGGTTAATTCTAGCGTATCTTTCATCAACTGAATTCCTAGAAAGTAATCTATTCTATCTCATTACTCTATTTCATGGCTTATCCTCAGCTGGATTCCATGGATTAGTATTAGATACTCAACTCATTTTATTACTCCGTTTCATGAATCATTCTCAGCTGAATTTCATGAATTAGTAATAAATACTCAAATGATTTTTATTACTCTGTTTCATGAATTATTCTCAGCTGAATTTCATGAATTAGTAATAAGTATTCACCGATCGGGCATCTAGGCCACCACCGAGTAAGCCCCGAGAAAATTATGCGAGTGTATTTAGCAATAATGCACAAACGAGCACTCGAATGCACGAACGAGCATTCAAAAATATGGACAAACGAGGAAACCTGTGCAAAATTGGGAGGAAAATAATATTAATAAAATAATAAAGAGGTGCATGAGGGGACCGGGCCC
Source organism: Papaver armeniacum (assembly GCA_023531295.1). Lineage (NCBI taxonomy): Eukaryota > Viridiplantae > Streptophyta > Magnoliopsida > Ranunculales > Papaveraceae > Papaver > Papaver armeniacum. The sequence continues at coordinate 259,337 of JAJJWW010017186.1, forward strand.
ACCGGCCGGCTGGTCATGCCGTTGTGGTCGGTCCCGCACCTCTTTCCATTATTTTATATATTTTTTTTTTATTTTTCCTCGTCTTATGAAAACTCCTTCATTTGAGCAAACTCCCTCGTTTGAGCAAAACTCTTAGTTTCTCCATATTTTCCTTCTAACGATGAAAAAATAGTAAAAAATAGGAAAAAGTGTCACGGGACTGGGCCACCTAACCGGCCGGCCATATCCTAGTCGTGACCGGTCCCACACCTTACAATTTCTTATTTTCTTATATTATTATTTCCTTCATCTCATGAAGCTCATTCGTTTGAGCAAAAACCCTAGTTTTTCAATATTTTCTCAAATATTGCTCAAACCATGAAAATGCCAAAAAAGTCAAATGGTCACATGACCGACTAGGTTTTTCACGTAAAAAATTAAAATATTATTATTTTAATATTCTCAAGATATTGGTCGCACGAGAAAAGTTCTACTTGCTCATTCGAGCAAAACTAAGAGTTTCAGTCAAGATCAAACTCTTCTGAAAATCCAAAATATTGCTCAAAAGTGCACCAGAAAATACCAAAACTCTCAGGACTGAGACACGGGTAGTATGGTGACACAGGCATGCCACCTTGACCGACCAAGGTCGGCCCTTAGTCTTGCAAGGAGCCGGTCCCACACTCTTTCATAACTTTGACCTAATTAGATCTCAACAGTTCATAGTGGGTCCAAACTCTCTCCAACCAACTTGGAATTTGCTCATCAATCGACCACCAGCTGGTCCCACGACCACTAAGAGCCGGTCCTCATCCCTCCATAATTAGGTTTTATTACCTAACGCTTAGATGAGCACTATTTTAATAAATGATTAAACCAGCATTTGATCATCCTTTCACCAACTGGTCAACAAAGGACTTTGGTGAATGCTCACTCGAGCACCTGGGCGCTACATGGTCGACCATCATCCCATGTAGCCGGTCCCTCCTTCAGTGACTTATTTTTAGTAAATCATCAATTGATCAGCAATCGATCAAAATTAGAGTTTCGAACTGAATGCTCTGCAAATCATAATTCTGAGCAAGTTCAAACACTAATAATTTTACGTTGATCCAGCGATCAACATCTGGATTAATTATATAATATTCGGTTCAACTACCAGTATTTTAATTAATATTTTATTTGGTCATGCTACCAATAGTTCATCAAATGAGCAATATTTTCTCAGACGAGCAATATTTGCTCGAATATTGATTCAACTATAATATTCAGTAATTCATCATACGAGAAATATTTTCTCAGAGTCTCAGACAAGCAATATTTTCTCAGACTATCAATATTCATTATGTTATTCAATTATCAATATCATTCATTCGAGAACTATACGTCCCAGCAGACATGTTCAATCCATGAATCCTAGAGCATTCAACAACGATGCTCGACTGAACAATACTTAGACTCATCGTATAATCAAGTCAACGACTGACTAATCAAATACACGTCTGCCTTGCAGACTCCATTTTCGTGAGACATCAATCACGTCACATTGGGGATATTAATTAGGGTTTTGGTCTGGTGGCCTACGGCACGTGTGTTCATCCACGATGAGAAATGTTAGTCGTGCAAGCAGTTGAGGGAGTTAGCAAAGTAGTGGACGGACAATCAACCAAGTCTCCGCACGACAGGGAACTGTTTAAACCACGATTTCCCACTCTTTCACTCGAGAAACCATCACACTTACTGGAGATCAATGTGTCTATATTTTAGCAATATAAATAAGTTTCTGAATTCATGATTGAGAACAAGATTGGTCGAATAGACAACATCCGTCTAACCAAGAATCATCGTGTGAGCAACAATCTCTTTCAATTGAGCAAACTTATTCTTCATTTGCAGAAACCACAACACATTCACAATCCTTGATCACCATTGATCTCACATACTTTCGACTTCCTCCTACAGATCGACCCTTTTCCCTCTTTGTGAGCGAATTGACTCGAACGGCCATTTCTTGGTTTAGGCCGGAGTCCTACTGATTGATCTCTCAAACTCAAAGCACTCCCGTGCAGTGCATCTATTTGAGGTTAAGCAATTTGCTCGGATGAGGAGTCCCCGTCCGCACGGTCGTCTCTTCACTTCTTAAAAAAAACAGTAAATCATTTTTCCCCATCTACAACTATGGATACAAGATCGAGACGATATGATGACAAAGTGTGCACTTGATAATATGTTCGGTAATAACCGAAACTCTATAGGATCAATATCAATTGTTACGGAATTAATGTATAAGTGCAATTTACTTTAATTATAATAAAACAATTATACACAATCTAATACCAACTTCGTATAGTTGAGACCAAGCAGACTACCCCTAGCTACTTAGTTCCCTCATTATTCCTGCGCCTTCGACTTCTAGAGTCACACACGTGAATAGCAAGTCCTTTTTATCGTATTCCAAACAGCAAAGGAAGAATCTGTTTGGTAACTGATAAGCACGTAAATGCTACATTTTATACCCATATTTATATTAGCTAGGACTCGATATTTTAGCTTATAACAATATTTTAATACTTTTGTAGAAAGTACGAGCAAATCCGATAATGGAAGAAATAAACGGCTAATGAGAAAGTTAATGGTGTTTGGGACTCAAAAATGCTAGAGTTGCTTATCCTGGTATCAGCCAGAAGACTTAATTAAATGTGGCTGCCATATCCACTCTTTTAAGCAGCACCATCATGATGAGTATCTCACGGACAAGTCAGTGCATGGTGGGGGCCTAAGAATTCATTTGCTTGCTCAATGAACTGGACTACGTGGCAGGCTCCCCAACCACATCTTGTTTCTCATTAGATCAATACAAGCAGCTGTCGTTCATGTTCTTTATTCACATATGCTGGTGCGAGATCGAGAATGGTGATTCAGTCAAAAGAAGCAGTGAACAAGCGAGTAGAGAGGCAGTGGTGTTTACGACAACAGATCAAGGGATCGTGTTTGCATGAATGGAGATGAATTCGAGCTGGTGCTGGAGCCATTGGCTCATAGCTGTTTCCATCGAGTTTTGCGTCAATCTGTAGCTGGAAATGCTAACAACAGAGTACCAGGAAGTGAAGAGTTCACTGCCGATTGATGTTGGCAGCTGAGGAAGGTTCTTAATGGGTCGAGCTCAGGAAACAAAGAAGATGCTGCAATGGGTACTCTCTACAATGGGGCTTGACTTAAATAGTGTTGGTTGTTATGAGATGGAGTTGAATAAACTTGAGCTTGACTTGAGTTTGGGAGATTGCAGTAGATGCTAGCTGTGTACAGAGCACAGACGGAACTGGAGATGGAATGAAGCTTCGAATCAGCATGGCGTGGTTAAATGGTGCTCAACGAGTCCTGGGAATGTGAAGATGACTGATGGCTCAACTGCAGCGTGGCAGTACGGCTGTGAATGGAGTTTGGGTTCTCAATTGTGATTTCGAATTCAAGATGGACTTGATTGTAGAGCAGCTTCTGGAAGTGATTGCTGAGATGGGTTTTGTATGGCCTGTTTGGAGATGGTTGCAGGTGATAATTAGATGCATTTTGAAATGGTTGAGATGATGCATGCAGTGATTGGTGATGGCTGGAATTAAATGAATCAGTGGTGGTCGAATTCAGGGGTTTGGCAACAGAAAGACATGGAGTTGGTTGAGGTGCTGTGACGAGGAAGAAATAATACAGGCAGTGGCCGGACATGAGAAGATGAATGAAGTTGGGTGAAATTTCTTGGCCTGAGTTGCAGTCAGTAGACAAGTGGTTGAATTGGTTCTGATCGGTGGAAGAAGTTGGTGGATGGAGGCTGTGTTCGATATAGATTTTATGTGGGGTTCTGGCTGCCTGAGATGGACTCTGTATTGGTGTTGTAGCCGACTGGAAAATAAAGGAAGCTGTGTATGTGGCTGGATTGGTCGATACAAGGAATCTTCCAAATATTTTGCACCTGCCTTATCCCAAATACGAGGAAAAAATATATTTTCATGCATACACATGCAGGAAGTAACTTCATACCTTAGATAGGTATCCGAGGAGTTATAATTGGAATTCTGATGGCGACATTTAAAGAAAGGATCATGTCTGTTTTTAATAAAAAGTGGTGCTGGAAGGGTGATGTGGCACGCTCTCATTCCTTGGTAATACATTCGTGACGTGAGGAAGAAAGAAATAAAAGTGAACTGAATATCTTCAAGGAGAGGAGGGTTGCGGCTACACAGCCGTCTGGAGAATAGGGTTTAGTTTCACCTTTCCCATTTTCGTTTTCTATTAGCTAGAGTTTGATTAAGATATTTTTATGGTTTTTGGGAAATCCATGTCTAGCTAATCCATGTTAGGGTTTAGATAGAAACCAAGTTGATTATATAAATTTTACGATGATATTTCTAATAATGATTCATTGACTAGTAATTTCTCTTCATATAGCTTGGTATTTATTTGATTATGTGATTTTCTTGATTATTTATGCTTTTGAATTGATATTTCGTGCTTCGGTTAAATCCCTAGACGTGGTATGCAAGGATAGATAGGTAATGCTTTAGGATCGCTACATACGGAGAAACTGTATTTTAGAATTTAACATACCATTTTCCGAGACATGAGATTGATTTCGATATTTGTCTTGAGTGATAAATAGAAATTAGTAGAGTTTTATACGATTGAATTGGTGGAAATCGAAGACCCTAATAACCCATTCTTACTTCGTTTATTATCACGATTATTTGTTATTTTGTTTTGTTCCGAAATTCTGAAAATCATCTAAACATCTTCAATTTGGTTACTTAGTTTTTGGTATTAGTTGGTAGAGTATTTCACACTCCTCGTGGGAACGACCTGTACTTGCCATTGTCTACTAGTTAGACGCTGTGCACTTGCAGTATTATTATTGTAGGTTTCCGAGCCTACTAGTAACCACTCTAATTAATCTTGCTAAAGATATTTGATGAGCTGTTGACAAAGGCTCTTATGTTTAATCTAAAAAGCTCCTTTGTCTGGTTAGATCAATCTAAATATTGATTACCGAAATAATCAAGTTCTAGATTCGCAATCAATCAATATAGATCTCAAAGAGAAACTATAAACCGATGCCGATCTCATGCAACTAATCAATCAAGTCTATCAAAGATAAACCAATTCTAGTTGGATCCCAGTCGATCAAGGTTTGTGCACTAAATCCACAAGATGCGAAAACTAATAAGAATTCATATTCGTATTCAAATCTTCTATTGCCTTCAAATACCTGCACAACAACACTTGAATCCTTTTGTGACCAATCACGCACAGAACGGAGTGTGTTAACAATGGATTATCACAAGATGTCTTTAGATCCTAAGATGGTTCTAAAGATCTCGTCGATACTTTGATTTAGTCTGAGTAAATCTTATATCATAAGAGAAGATTCTCGAGAATAAACAAACTAGGTGCAATCAAAGTTTCAACAACCGTTAGTCAATCAAATCAATAATCAAAAACTAATAACACTGTAATTATCTAGTTTCCCACCAACGGTACTCGTAGAGCTTCTTGATCCCACAGAAGTCTTTAAACGGGCGGTCGTAAGAGATTTCACCTAATTAGGGTACTTTCCTCTCTGAATAGACGGCTCCACCAGAAACTACAAGAAATGAAGTTTGCCTGGCTCTTAGGATAGTTTGCAAGAAATGCAAACTCAAGTATTTATAGACCAAGGTTGTTTGGACAACAAGGAAATCCTAAAACCGAAAATATTATCAAGATATGCATTAAAGTACCTAAATTCGGTTTTTTTATTTCCAATAAATGTTAACCAACATTTCCGGAAACTCTCATAGAAAAACTTCTATCATTAGTCTAGCACATTAACTAATAATATTTTCCAGAGGATATGCTTTAATTGTTGGTAATTAAAACATATATGATGAAAATCATAATTAAATGTTTTTGAATTTTTCGGACCAGGGATCACCTTGAGTATCAAGGAATATCTTTGAACAATAAATGATAGGAATTATGTACATGTTCAAATATGTCGACATCCGGAAGCTTCTCAACTTAACAAACCCAAAACCCTAATTCACACACACCGTGAAGAAATTTGTGAACCATGGTTATTGGTTTTGTACATGGAACCGATTAAACCATCACTCCAAAATATGTTGTGACCGGTGTTGATGGTGGTTTTTAGCTTAGGGTTAAAATCGTAAAACTATGCACTTGGCATGACGTCACCATGACCTCTGGCGCATTTATTGACCATAAACACATTTATCGAATCAACCAGCATGCTTACGTAAGAATTACCAGGGTACCTTTTTCTTTCTATGTATCATGTTCCACGGCAGAACCCCTAACATTGATTGACATCACCTGTACAAAACCCTAAAAATCTCATGCTACTTCGCCAAGGCATGCCAGCCATGCCAGCCGCACCTCCGTGCCCAGCAGCACCACCGCGCCAAGGCATGCCAGCCGTACCTCCGTGCCCATCAGCACCACCACGCCAAGGCATTCCATGCCCACGCATGCCAACCTAGCCGCGCCACCATGCTGGCCTTCCCTATGCGGCTACTAAAACGAAGGCGTGCGACAATCAACGGTCCCCCTTCAATCCCAGGATCAAATCCTAGCCATCCAAGGTTACCAGACAACGCATGGTAACCTTTTGCCCAAAATCCTAAGTTTGGCCACGCCCAAACCGCGCCAAGGCATGCCAACCTAGCCGCGCCACCATGCTGGCCTTCCCTATGCGGCTACTAAAACGAAGGCGTGCGACAATCAACGGTCCCCCTTCAATCCCAGGATCAAATCCTAGCCATCCAAGGTTACCAGACAACGCATGGTAACCTTTGGCCCGAAATCCTAAGTTTGGCCACGCCCAAACCGCGCCAAGGCATGCCATGCCCACGACATGCCAACCTAGCCGCGCCACCATGCTGGCCTTCCCTATGCGGCTACTAAAACGAAGGCGTGCGACAATCAATGGTCCCCCTTCAATCCCAAGATCAAATCCTAGCCATCCAAGGTTACCAGACAACGCATGGTAACCTTTGGCCCGAAATCATTAGCGAGGTTGTTAATAACACAAATATTTGCGGTGATGTGCAAGAATAAGTAGGTTCGATTTCAATTTTTCTCGCTATCTAGATTTTTATTGCCGCAACCCTTTGCGATTCATTGAGCGATATTATTCGTATTTTTTTTTACCATTCCCCAATGCAACTCTAATCATGATATTGATTGGTCATGTGGTAGTACTTTTTTGTGTGAATTTTCTTTGTTTTACCATTCGCTAATGGAACTTATCTTGAATCATGTGAGCAACATGGTTAAGCTGCTGCAGGCGGGGTTCATGTCAACTAACGAAGTCACTAGGATAAATCTGCAACTCCGATGAAGATGTAATGACTCCACAATATGATTATCACTTTCAAAACTTAGATTTTGGCGCGTCATGATAGTATCGTCGTCATCATATGAAACTAAGTAATTGTATAATGCAAAGTGGTGAATTGCCTGCTTGCTTATTCTAAAGTATATACGAAAGTCCGAAAGCCTTATCTCGATGAAGCCATGCGAGAATCCGAGGTACTTATCAAAATTTATATGTGATTACCATGAATTATTTGAGATATTATATGTGTATGTTGTTTAAGCGAGCGAAGTAAACTTATCTAGAGAAGAAATGATTTAATTATGATCTGCGGAAGAACCGTTAGGCCTCCATGAGTAATGCGTCACAAAAACAATTTTCACGTATTAAAGCCGCTAATATTCTACTTGATGATTCATGTGAATCTATAGTTGGAGGTTTTGGTTTAGCCAAGATTTTGGATCATCAAAATACACACATGACATCTGCAAAGACGGGAGCAAGTAGGCCATATAGCTCACGAGTATTTCTCAACATGTCAATCTTCCGTAAGGGTGATTTCTTTGGATTTCGAGTGCTACTTTTGAACTTACCACAAAGGCTAAAAGCAATAAAACTAAGCTATGAAGTAGGCAACAAAGTAGTCATGCTTGAATGGCTAACTCTGTTCTATGTTTGGTTTAAAAGTATGAAGTCTTTTTTGTTTTCGTATGTTCATGTATACTCTCTTCTCCTATTCTCGTCCTTCTAATGAATTACTATCCCAGGTGCGAACAATATACCAAGATATGGAACTTGATGAAGTTATGGATAAAGAAAATAAGAGTTTGAAGAAATTCAATTGTTCAAGTGGATCTTTTATGTACAATCTTTCGGGGCAACGGGCAAAGATATCGAAGTGTTCGAACGCTTGAAGGCGATAGGCATCTTGAAATCTTACCGATGATTTATTGTTTAAAAATCCAAGCAATTGTCCAAAGCTTATGTATGCCAACAAATGAAAGTGAAAATTGCCAAATTAATCGTAATGACTTCTTCCGTGCTCAATCCTATCGTGTAATTATGCGTGTCTAAATAGACTCGATTTCAGATAGCTAAATACAATTGACTAGCTACTCAAGAGATAGCGAAAGGAACTAGATAGTTCCACCAACGTAGAACTACCTAGGATCCGAATACTTGATAATATCGAATACAACAAGTGCTTAATTTTTTATTTTATTCTTTGTGGATCAAGATAAATGTAAAGTCATATTTAGTGTAATTGACAAAGTTCTTGTTTATATTGAGAAAAATGCATTATCACTAAATTGCGTAGACCCATTGTTGAGGAGGATCATCGGCCTTTTTTGGAAGCCTTTATCTCTAAAAAAAAAATTTAAAGAAAAAGAATAGATTTAACGAGGGTACACACAATCTTTATTTAAATTGGGTCGTAAAATTAACTTCCAAGATATACAAATAAAGGGGTATTGTTATTGTTTTTAGGGTACAAAAAACAAGGAGTTTAAATAATCTTCACAAGAACAATCCAAATCCCGGGTCGTTACGGCACGAGTCATACACTAGTAATAAGTACAAAATCGAGTACCAAAAATACATAGAATTGGGATCAAATAAGACACAAAAATGTGTCTATCAGACAGTTGTGCCACGAATTTGGCCGCGGATTAGGGTTTTGGGTTGTGTAAATATGCCATGCCCAAGTTCGGAGTGTAATCCAATTCATGTGAGAATTTGAATACGAATGTTCTAGTATGACATGTTTAAGGAACTCTCCCATGGGAGTTTGAGACTTGAGATGATGTTCGATACGACTCTGTATTAAATACAATGCCTTCAATATCATATATATTTTGTATAGGTAGAGACCATCTGAAGGGTAATTGCAACCAGGATCAGCGGAAACCTGAGGATAGTATTGCTCTATACGTACTAGCAGTCAATCCATCTAGGAGCTGTCCAATCAGTATGATAAAAGTGAGGTGTCTCTGATGCAGGGTCAGAGAAAAATTTACGATTTTTTTTCCTTGTCAAAAAAACCACCATCAACAGCTCTTTCTAGATTTGGGTTTGGTAATGTGTGGAGGAATTGGATTAGACGATCTAAATTATACAAGATTTGCAATGGCTATTAATGGGTCGGCTTTTAGTTTATTTAGAAGTGGTAAAGATATCATACAAAGAGATCTTATTTCCTAATTTTTATTTACTATGATGGAGAGGTTTTATTAGTGTTCATCAAGAAGGATGCTTCTTTGAATTCGATTTCTGGTTTTAGGCCTGCTAGAGATGCTAATGAGATGCAGCACCTGCAATTTGCAGACAATCTCATTATTTTTCTAGATGATGATTGTGAGCAGGTTAGGAATCTTAAACATGTTTTACTAGCTTTTGAACTTGTTTCTGGGTTAAAGGTGAACTTCAAGAAAGGTGCTTTAGCTGCTGTGGGAGATGTTCTTAATGCTGTTGAAGGTACTACTATTTTTGGTTGTCAATTAAATGTTTTTCCAATGATATATCTTGGAATTCCATTGGGCAATAAATCAAAGACAGTAGGTGTGTGGGATGTTATTTTGCAGAAGTTTCAAAAGTATTTTTGCATTTGACAGAGAAAATATTTATCCAAGGGAGGGAGACTAATGTTGATATAGAACGTACTTAACAACTTGCCTATATACTATTTGTCTCTATTTTAAATTCCTACTTCTGTGGATAAGCAAATGGAGAACATAATGAGACACCTTTTGTGGGGCACAGTTAATCAGAAGAAAAGGAAAAGTTGGGTTGGTTGGAAACAAGTGTGCTTACCAAAAGAAGGAGGTGTGATTGGTATAAAAAAGTTGTGACTTATGAATAAGTCTTTGCATGCTAAATGAATATGGAGGTACGGTAATGAGGAAAATGTATTATGGAGAAAGGTTATCAACCAGAATTTGGTGGGAACTCAAAAGCTTTCCTGCCTAATATTTCTAATCAACCAGTTTGAAAGAGTTTGTGGGCTGGTATACTGAAGAGCAGAATTCGGTGATTCAAGTCAATAGTGGTGACGAATGCCTCTTTTGAAAGGATTCTTGGCTCAGTGGACAAACTGTAATGTCTTTATTTCATGCACTTTACAAAATTAGCATATTGCAGGAGGCAACTATACAAGATATGTTGGATATCAATCAGGGAAACAATTGGAACTTCGCTTTCTACAGGAATCTAAAGAATAAGGAAATTGATGATGTCGTACACCTACTTGATTTGATTTCTTCTTTTAATGTTGCGGATGGTGAAGATCAAAGAATTTGGGAAAATGGTAGGAGTTTTTTTTTTTTGTTGTGGCAGTTTGCTATAAGGATTTAGGGATTGATGGTTTGATATCTTTCCCTTATAAATGCATCTGGAATCTAAAAATTCCTCAAAAGGTAATTATTTTTTTTGTTTGGTCTTTGTGTTACAATGCTGCACCAACCTTAGGCACATATAAAAGGAAAAAGGAATACCATTTTTTTTTGTTTGGTCTTTGGTCTTTGATTCCGTAAGAAATACCATTTGAGAATGAAGATGGAAAAAGGAAACCAACTCAAGTGTCGAAGGAGGATATATGATATTGTCCCATTTGCCATTTGGTGGGAATGAAGATAGAAAGGAATGAAAGAAAAGATTATCGAGAGTGTTAAGACATTTACAATATATTTTTAAAGGAACTGACCTTAAGTCTTGGATAATTAGGATACAATAGTGTATTCAGATTCGGTCCTGAGGGGGTTCAGAGTGTGCGACGCACAAGGCCCCCGCCCCAGTTTAGGCCTTTTGTATTGCACATAGGATAAGCCCATGCAGGGCTCGTGCCTTTCTCTCTTATCTTAAGTTGTTAAGCAACAAATTTAGGGCCTTAAGTTGTTAAGAAACAAATGTGTAGATTGTAGAGATTCGAAACCACCATGTCTATCTAATCCATGATTTATTTATATTTATAGGAAAGAATACTTAACCACTGAGTTGCCCCTTAGTTTGTGATATCTAATGTAGTTTTTTTTTTTTTTTTTTTTTTTTTTTGGGTGGGAAAAAGAATAATATTAACTAGCAAATATAGTACAAAAGATTTACAATTTCGTTTATATCAAATACATTAGAGATAATGCTAGATTGCTTAATTTTTGTTGTAATTTTGTAGACATATGTTGAAGGCTCTTTATTCTTGCTTCCTTGGCAATTCGATCCGCTGTTGAATTGTATTTTCTATTTGTAAACTTTACCTGAGCTTGAGGAAGATCTTTTAAAATTGTCTTTGCTTCTTGAACGGTGTTTTCGGCTGTCCATGAGAGATTTGTGTTGTCCTTGTTGATGCTGTCTGCTAAGACTTTACAATCAGTTACTATTGAAATGTCAGACAAGACGTTGTCTCTTAGCCAGATGACCGCTTTTTGTAAAGATTTCGCTTCCGCATGAAGAACCGAAGTAGCTGTCTTTGAACCTGCTGAAATGTGCATAAATGTCTGGTGATCTACTGAATAAACGATGTGAGCGTATCCCATTGAAAGGTCTTCTTCCTTGAAAGAAGCATCAATAAATATTATCCAGTCTGTGTTTATATCTGACCATTTGGTATTGATCATCATTAACCTATTGTTATCCAATCCCTTTATTTTATTCTTTTGAGGGATGGATTGCAAAAATCTGTTGATCTGATCAATTAGTTGCATTGGATTTGGGGTTATCTTTTCAAATACCACCGATCATCTGTATTTCCATATGAACCATAAAATGGTCGAGATTTTTCCTACCAAATTATCCAAATCTGGGTTTAAAAGCCACCCTTTAACCCATGATGTAATCGGATCCGTATTAGCTGAAGAAGTTAAATTTCCTAGCGAAAATCTGAACCAAATAGCTCTGATGAAAGGGCAAGATCTGAATAGGTGATTCTCGGTTTCCTGAACTTGAGAATTGCATAGTTGGCAGTTTGGGTCAATTTCCAGGTTATGTGCCCCTAGTCTCGAAGATGTAGGCAAAGCTTTTCCGGCTAGCTTCCACACAAAAAGTTTAATTCTTTGAATTGCTTGAATTTTCCATATACTTTTCCATGGGAAATCTATTAACGAATTATCATCTTCTTGAGCTTGATTTGCTAAGAAATTATAAATGTTTCTTGCCGAGAAGAGTCCTGAATGATGGTGTAACCATTGGATTTTGTCTTCTTCTTCTTTTCTCGGGGTCATGGCTTGAATTTTGTTTCTAACCTCCGGGATAAAATAACTGTCTAGTTTTCCTTGATCCCATTTATTCTCTACAGTTATGAGCTCTTGAACTTTTTTTGGAGTTGTGTCCTGCAAGTCTTATGGTTGAAGTATTATTTCCGAATTTGGAATCCATCTATCTTCCCAAATTTTAACCGAGTTTCCATTTTTAACTTGCCAAACGAAGTTTTCTTTAATTAAATCTAGACCTTTTCGGATGCTTGTCCAAATCCAAGATAATTTAGAAACTTTAGAAGCTTCCAGAGGATGAGAATTTGGGAAGTATTTTGCTTTGAGAATTTTTGCCCATAGTTGGTCTTTCTCTGATATTAATCTGCTGGCTAGTTTAGTGAGAAGCGCTATATTAAATTGATGAGGGTTTTTAATACCTAAACCACCTTGAGCAATAGGCTTGCATATGTACTTCCAAGCTCTGATGAATCCTCCTTGTATTTTTTGCCCTTCTTTATTCCACCAGAAATTTCTTTGGATACGGTCTAATTGATTTAAGGTTTCTTTCGGTAGAGCTAGCACCTGCATTTGGTACGTTGGGAAAGCTTGAAGGATAGATTTTATTAGAACTGTCCTCCCCGCTTGAGATAGGAGTTTGGATTTCCAGCCTTGTAAAGTGGAGTAATATTTTTGTAGAAGCGGCTCGAAGTTTGCTTTCCTATTTTTATCAAAAAATAGAGGAGTTCCGAGATATCTATCATTTTTAGTCATCTGGGGAACTTTAAGAATTCTGGCTATAATTTTTCCATGTTTAGGATGAATTTTTGGGCTGAAGTAGACACTGGATTTTTGTAGATTTATCATTTGTCCCGTTATATCCCCGAATAGGGATAGAACGTCTAGAAGATTTTTTGCTTCTCCCAGATCAGCTTTTGTGAAAAGGAAACAATCAAATGCGCAAAGAAGAGATGGGAAATATTTGGAGCATTTTTATTGATTCGAGATAGGAAATTTTCTTCTCCATTATCGGATTTTCTAGAAGCCTAGATAGAATTTCCATGCGAGATCGAGAAAAAGGTATGGAGAAAGGGGTCCCCTTGTCTTAAACCTCTCGAGGTTTTAAATTTTGACCCGGGTGATCCGTTGAGGAGGATTGAGTAAGAAGTAGTAGAAATGCATTGTAAATCGAGATCTATCCACTTTTCATCAAATCCAAAGCTAAGAAGGGCCTTTTCGATAAAATTCCGCTCCACTCTATCAAACGCTTTAGAGAGATCTATTTAAGGGCCAGATACCCTTTTGTCGCTTTTGAAGTTTTTATAGAATGGATGAGCTCATGTGCGATTATAATATTATCGGTGATTTGTCTTCTTGAAAGAAAAGCAGATTGGTTGGGAGAAATAATTTTGTTAAGAATAGGCTTTAATCTATTCGCCAGAATTTTCGAGATTAGTTTGTAGATGGTGTTACTTAGACTTATTGGTCTAAAATTACCCGGAGTTTGAGGAGTTGAAATTTTTGGGATAAGGGTAATGAAGGAGTGATTTATATCAGTATCAAGAATACCAGTTTTAAAGAACTCCTGAACTGTATTAACAATATCCGGACCGAATATTTCCCAATTAGCCTTGAAAAAACCCGGTTGAAATCCATCGGGTCCTGGAGCGCCCCACTGATTCATATTGGATAATGTGAGCCAAATTTCATTTTTAGTTGGTATTTCTAGGAGAGAAAGATTTTCCTCATCAGATATACAAGGCTTTATGATGCTGGATAGGTCAAATCTACAATTGTTTATTTGGGTTGTACCAATGTGGGTAAAGTGGTTGAACAGAAGAGAATAGATTTGATCTCTATCCGAGAGCCAAAGGCCAGAAGGTTCTCTAAGGGTATTGATGGAATTTATTGTTTTCCTATTGGAGGCGGTGGCATGAAAATATTCTGTATTTTGATCGTATTCCTTGAAGAATTTATCTCTAGACATCTGATGGTAGAAATAGTTTTTAATTTCGTACCATTTTCCTAGTTCTGCTTGGAGATTTTTTAGCTTGTCTATGTCTCTCGGAGAGTATTTCGGATTTGTGGATGCTCTCGATTTTATTATTTAGGTTCCTAATATTTTTATGAATATTTCCAAAGATGTCTGAATTCCATTGGGAAAGATCTGAGGATAGGAGTTGGAGTTTCAAGGAGATGTTCTCATTTGTTGTGTTATTGGAGTGTAATTCTCAGGATGCTTTGACTACCTTGTATAAAGTGGAGTGTGATAGCCAAGATCTAATACATCTAAAAGGTTTCTGAAGTTTCAATTTTTCAGGGTTTGTATCTAATAAGATAGGTGTATGATCTGACCCAACTCTAGGTAGATGAGTTACCTTGGTGTCCGGGAAGTTCTGGGACCATAGAAAGGAGGTCAATGCTCTGTCAATTCTTTCGTAAATGTTCGCATCTCCTTTTCAGTTGTTTGACCACGTGAATGGAGCGCCTTCATATCCCGCATCTTGTAGTCCTATGGAGTCAATTGTCTGAATGATGATAGTCTTGCTGCTGGAGCTAGCCTTATTTCCCCCTTGCTTTTCATCTTGGTCAAGAATGATGTTTAAGTCGCCAATTAGGGCCCAAGGCTTATTCACTTGCTGGGCCATTTCTAAAATATAATTCCATTGCCGGATTTTTTTCATCAGTATCAATAGCTCCATAAACACAATGATGAAAATCTTTCGTCACCTAGACTTGCTTCAAAATGACACACGTTATATTTTCTTGATATTAATTTCATATCGATATTATTATGCCAAAGCGATTGCTAACCCTTTTGCTATTCCCACGAGACGGAATGATAAACCGAGTCATGAAAATTGGATTTTTTAAAGAATAAATCCATCCGAGACAGCGGAGCTTTGTCTCGGCTAGAAACACTATATCGGGGTTATAGAATTGGCAAAGGTATTGTAAATGGTCTTTAGTGAGAAGAGTACCTATACCTGTACGTTCCAAGACAAAAGCTTCATCTTTCTAAACAAAGCTACACTACTAAAATTAGTGAGAATTTTAGCACTAGAGAAGTGAAAAAGTAAGGAAAATATATGTCCCTATTTAGGATGATGGAATACAAGAAAATTAGAAGTAATTAGCTGGATTAGAAGGAGATTGGTGATTTTTTAACACAGGCTCTGAAAGAAACTTTAAAAAGGGGAAATTTGGAAAGAAAGTACCTAGGAAGGTTGCACAGGAGAAAAAAGATTGTGTAAGAAAACTATAGTGCAAAGGAATAGATGGTTTGAGGCTAAACCAAGCAAGGTAAACCAACAAAAGACTATGATTAAAATTCAGGAAATAAAAGATAGGCCTACAAACAGAAGCTAAATTGGCAAAAGGGTATGGACAGTAGTACAATACTACAGACTAATGAAACAAGGAAAGGGCCTCTCCCAAAACCAACTCAAAATAGCTAAGAGAGAATGTAAAAGAGTAAAAAAAAAAGGCTAAAATTTTAATTAACAACTAAGAACTCACAGTATAGAGGGAAAAAGCTTACCAAAGCGAACAGAACCATTAGATCCACCAAATCATAGTAGTTACCGGATATAAAGAAGAAATACGGACATGGGTATAAATCCAATGAAGATCAATGACAAACGAAGATACATTACCAGTGGTTGATGAAAATATGAGATAAGAAGAACCTCACAAAAATTAGTTTATACCACTGTTGGGTCCTAATAATAGCACAAATTCGTAGCATCTGAGAAATATCAGATGAAAACTAGAAGAAAGTTCTGTATTGATGAGAATAGAAAAATTACTGCAAAACTATATTTTCAGATAGCTTAAATACACTAATTATTACAAGAATTTTCTGACCAATAGCTAAAGACCTTGACTAGACAGTCAAGTCAAACTGACTTGACCAGAGACTTGTCTTGACAGAACATAATTCTCAACAGCCCCCCTCAAGTTGATACAGGCAGCCACAGGAGAAACTTGAAAAAAAAATACACAAATCAAGGTACAATCTTTACTGAAAAGCCAAACCAGAGAACAACACAGAGTTATTGTCAGCAAAGAGTTCTTCTTCACATGCAAGACATGAAGAATGCTGACACTCAAGATCTTCAACATCAACACTTGAAGTATCTCCCAACAGTTGATGAAGTAATGAAAGAAAAATAGGTGAACATAGTCCTTTAGTGAACAAATCATCAATCTGGTTTTCTGAATAAATATGATGCAATTTGATAAAGCCTTTGAGTACCAAATCTCTGACCACATGATACTGAACTTCTATGTGTTTTGCCCTGGCATGAAACACGGGATTAGAAGCTAAACAAATTGCAGATGTATTGTCACAAAACATCTGCATTAGCAGAGTAACTGAAATATTTAATTCCTTAAAAACATTTGAGAGCCATTCTAACTCAGAAGCAGCTACAGATAAACATTTATATTCTGCCTTAGCAGAAGACCTAGAAATAGTGGGTTGCTTCTTGCTAGACCAACAAATCAGAGAACTACCCATAAAAACTGCATAACCAGATGTGGATCTTCTTGTATCTCGACAGCCAGCCCAGTCAGAATCAGTATAAGCCTTCACAGAAGAAATATCACCTTTTCTCAGAGTAAGACCAAGACCAATAGTGCCCTTGAGATACCTTAAAATTATTTTGACTAACAAAAAATGAATGTCAGTGGGAGCATGCATGAACTGTGACACATAATTAACCCCAAAAGCAATATCTGGCCTAGTCATTGTTAAATACTGCAAACTACCAACTAATGTTCTGTATTCAGCTGGATTTTCTAACAAAACACCAACATGGATAGAAGCTCTAGATTCTTTAACAACATGAGTGTCACAGGGTTTACACTCAAGCATATTTGCTTTTGTAATAAGCTCCAAAGTATATTTCTTCTGTGTTAAAACTAAAAAATCTTCATTTCTTTGAGCTTCAATACCTAAGAAATAGCTTAAATTTCCTAACGCTTCATAGCAAACTCTTTACGTAAAGCTTGAATTAACTTTAGCATAAGAATATCAGAATTTCCAGTAAGTATTATATCATCCACATATAATAGAAGGATCATCATTTCAGAAGAAGAAGTATAAATGAACATGGAGTAATCACAAACTGATCTGATAAAGCCAAACTGAAGTAAAAAAGTGCTAAATCTCTCAAACCAAGCTCTAGGTGCTTGCTTAAGCCCATAGAGACTCTTCTTAAGTTTACACACATGATCAGGAAACTCTGGATCCACAAAACCTTGTGGTTGAACCATATAAACATCTTCAGTTAAGTAACCATGCAAAAATGCATTAGATACATCTAATTGCCATATTTTCCAATTATTTGTAACAGCTAATACCAAAAAAAATCTTATTGTAGGTTATTTTACCACGGGACTAAAAGTTTCACTATAATCAACACCATCTTGTTGATTATATCCTAGTGCAACTAGTCTTGATATAAACCTATCCTTTGTACTATCTCGGCTTAAGTTTAATTTTATACACCCATTTGCGGCCCAAAATATTCATATAAGGCTCGAGTTTAACTAAGTCCCAAGTATCATTATCCTTTAAAGTTGTATGTTCTTCCTTCATTGAGACTTTCCACTTAGGATTTTTCATTGCACTTTTAAAAGTTTTTGGCTCAGGTGGAATAGTTAACAAAGAAGAAAAAGCAACATGAATAGGATGTCTGATAAAACAATGCATAACATGATCCTGAAAAACTTTTGGTTTGACAATACCTCTCATAGACCTTGTCACAATTGGACTAGAAGGAGCAACAGATGGAGTATTTGTAAGTGAATCATGAAGGATAGGAGATAAAACAAGATCAATATTATCAGTAGAAGAAGGTGTAGAAGTAATAGAATCTTTTGAGTAAAAGAATTCATGTTCTGAAAATACTACATTTCTTGAAATATGAACTCATTGGATACAAGATCATAACATTTATATCCCTTATGTATAGGACTATATCCTATAAAAACACATTTCACAGATTTTGGAGATAGTTTGTCTGGTCTTGAGTGACCAAGAAAAGGATAGCAAATAGTGCCAAAAACTCTCAAAAAACTATGGTCTGGTAAAGAATGATGAAGAACTTCAAAAGGAGATTTATTTTGTAAAACAAGAGTTGGAGTTCTGTTTATAAGATAAGTGGCAGTTAAGAAAGCATCATACCAAAAAGATTTAGGACAAGATGCATTGAAAAGTAAAGTATTTCCCATCTCAGTTATGTGCCCATGCTTTCTTTCTGCAAGGCCATTTTGTTCAGGAGTTTTGGGACAAGAGATTCTCAAATTAATACCATTTGAAGTAAGATAAGCTCCTAAAGAACCTTTAACAAGTTCACTAGCACCATCTGTTTGAAAAGATTGTATCTTAGTTGAAAACAGGTTTTCAGTTAAATTTTTGAAATGAATGAAGCATTTTAAAACATCAGTTTTTAATTCCATTGGATAAATCCAATGAAATCTACTGAAATCATCTATAAACAATATATAATATCTATATCCTTGCAAAGAAAAAATTGGAGATGGACCCCATTCATCACAGTGAACAAGAGACAAAGGAGTAAGAGCATGAGATGGAGATAATTGAAAAGGCAATCTTTTTCTTTTAGCAAGTTGACAAGAATGACATAAGGAATTTGATAACTTTGAAGACTGAACAACAATATGTTTAGAGGAATGTAATTTATTTAAAACTTTTGTTGAAGGATGACCTAACCTATTATGCCAAATTTCAGGAGAAGCATGAATATCAGACAAAGCATGATGTAAAACAGGAGAAGAAATAGGATAAAGATTGTTAACTATTTTACCCTTAGCCAAAAGTGCATCAGTGGACAAGTCTCTAATCTCATAACTTGAAGGATCCAATCTAAAATAACACTTATTATTAGAAGTAAACTGTCCAACTGACAATAAGTTGTGTTGCATATCAGGCACATGAAGTATATTCTTCAACTGAAAACTAGTATGTTGAGTATGTAAACTAGAATTTCCAGTTAAAGCAATGGATAAAGACTTACCATTACCAATTCTGACAGCATCCTTGCATTTATAATTAGAAGGATTCTGTAACAATAAGGAATCTCCAGTCATATGATCTGATGCTCCAGAATCTGACAGCCACAATGGTGAACTTGATGGATCATCATTAATGTGAATTGAATTTGTGTGCTGACTTGCAAAGGCTTGAGGAGCAGTAGAAGTAGAAGCTCCATTATCTGTTTGTTGAGCTTCAGAAACACCAACAAAACCAGAATTTGGTGGAGGATAATATCTAAAATGACACCTACTTGCATAATGACCCTTTTTTTCTGCAAATTTGACAATCAACTTGAGATAGATCAATCCTTCTATAATCACTAGTAGATGCAGAACCACCTCTTGTATCACCATTATTTTGTGAACCATATGAAGTATTACCACCATTCTGCCCATTTCTATTCCCATTTCCTCTACCATAAGGATACTGTGGACCATTCTTTTTCTTATATCCAGTTGAGTTTGATTGGTAACCAGTGTTCGAATTAGCATTTCCACTCCTAGCATAAAGACCTGAAGTATTTTGAGAGTTGAAACCTGACATAGCATCTTTATCTTGATCAGATAACCACTGTTCATGTGTAAGTAATCTTGCCTTCAATTCACCAAAAGAATATGGATTATCTCTATTCTGAACTGGGACAACAAAATTGTCATACTCCCTTCCTAAACCATTCAACACATGCATTATTAAATCAGTTTCATTAACTTTTTCACCAATGGCAGTTAGGAATCAACAATAGTCTTAATCTTCTGTAAGTACACCAAGATATGTAGATTTCCTTTTCTAATTCCAAACAATTGTGCTCTCAACATATTCTTACGTGCCTTATATTGAGTTTTGAAGCAAGATTTAAGATATTCCCATATTTCTCTTGTTGTTGTGAGACCAAGAATATCTCCAGAAACAACAGATGTAAAAGTAGCTTTTAAACAACTAACTACAAACCTATCCATTTTTCTCCAATGAACCCATCTTGGGTTTAAACTAAGAACCCCATTAATCATTATTATTTCCTATGGTGCTTGAATTTCACCATTAACATGACCATATAGATCAGTTGTAATGAGAATCGACTCAAATTGGTCACGCCATAGAATAAAGTTTGTATTATCTAGCTTCAATGATACAAAATTTGAGATGTTGGTGAAGGGAAGAGTAAAGTTTAACAAATTACCATCAGACGTTTGTGCAGCGGAAGACATTGTTGTAGTAGTTACTTCAAGATTTGGATTCAAACGATTGCTTCTACGAACCATAAAATTGTATACCCAAGAATTTAAACACCATAATCAAGATTCAGAAGATCTTGATTAAAAGATTATTGAAGAAAAGTTGTTACTGATGTGAATAACAATTGAATCAAAATCAGAACTTAGATCGAAGAAATCAGCTGTAAGAAATATTTAGCTGTTGTTGATTATTGTTGTGTTAAAATTTGTGAAGTTGAATTTTGGATCTAGACCTAACTGATACCATGAGAAATATCAGATGAAAACTAGAAGAAAGTTCTGAATTGATGAGAATAGAAAAATTACAGCAAAACTATATTTTCAGACAGCTTAAATACACTAATTATTACAAGACTTTTCTGACCAATAACTAAAGACCTTGACTAGATAGTCAAGTCAAACTGACTTGACCAGAGACTTGTCTTGACAGAACATAATTCTCAACAACATCTTAACACAAACAACCCTTTGGAGGAATTAACACTAACTTTGTACTGAATTAAGATAATCAAATTAGAAAATGAAGACAAGAGACGAAATAAAGGATGACTATTAGATTTGAAGATTGAGAAGAGAGGGGACAACAAAGTCAACTAAGAACCATCACCCAAGAACATGGTGATACAAAAACTACAACTGACTTTTTAATAAACACGTTCTCTTCAAAAAGAAGGGGGGGGGGGGTGTAAATGATGGACTGAAACCAAGACAAAAACCAGGGTAGTATGATACATCAAGTAACCTAAACAGAAGTCAACAATTAAACCTCACCAAATGAAATTGACGGTGAACAAAAACAACCTGACTACCGAAATTATTTAATGTATTTTTTTACTTTTATTTTCTTTTCTTTTTCTTGAAAAAATTAAGAACAGATGGAGGAAACCAGACTGGATTAAATAACAATTAAACAAGGAGAGAAAGGAAACTATACCGGAAGGGTTCAAAAAAAAAAAACCAGCAGATGCTTAAGGGTGAAAATTGATGTAGATAACTAGAGATAGGACCAAATTACCAATCACTGGCAAGAGATAGAGAAACTTCATCGGAAATCAAATAGATTAGTACCCAAATCGAACAATTAAATACCCAAATTGAAGAAGAGGGGGAAAATTCTAGTAACTAAGATGAAATAGCGGCCCTAAGGCCTGCATCGCTCCGGTAAACTACACGGTTTAGCAACTCATGGGGAGGGAAGAAAGCTAGGATTTTCAATGTTTATGAGAATATTGATAGCCTTAATGTAGTTTCTTTATATATAGATGTTTGTAGAATATATGTGCTACACTTAAATGTAGAGAAAATGTTAAAATAACTAAAAATTTATGATTTAACATACAATTCGATTTTTGAAAATAAAAATGGAGACCTTCGAGTTTTTCTTGTCTATTTTATTGTTCTTCGTTGATGCTAACAAAAAGAAATAATAATTGATGTTATATTCTCGAGGATTTTTTTGTAACCATATGAAAAAGGCCCTTTGAGACTCAAGATCGGCTCTGAGTGTATTAGTGGCATTAGGCATGTCTGCTTTTTCTTCTTTTATTTTTGATTTCATTTCAACTACTATATAGAGTTTTTTCTATATCTTTTGTTTCATTCTTTCACTCTCAGATGTCACCGTGGTACAAAGTGGTAAAATTGCGGGTGATGATACTAGTGACCTGATTTGAAACTCATCAGCATCGGGGTGGAGGGATTTTTCACTTTTTTTTCTTAGCTACCTGGGCTTATAGGTAATAGACCTCTTCGAGATTTAAACTTTAGTATGACCTTTGCGCTTTAAACCCAATTTTTTTTGTTTTTTAAAAAAAAAAAGTTCTTTCACTCTCCTCTCTTGGTAATTGAATTGTTTCTCTTAATAAATTTTGCCCCTTTCAAATCAAAAAACAAATTAATGTGAGGGTCAAATTGGAACATACGGATCCCAACGGAGCTCAGATCTGAAAACCCAATTGGCTGTGTATGATACATCATTAGCATATTCCACAAATATTCTCTTTTTGGATGCCAAACATCAGAATTATCATTGCACATATCTAACGGCTTCGCGTTTTTGTTCGTTCAGAGCACTCGCATGTAAATTACCTGGCTTGATTGGGGTATACCTAATAAGACAAAAGCTAGGTCATTTTGAAGTAAAAGAAGCCACCCCTTAACCTTGTATTTTCTAAATATCAAAATTGCCCCTATAATAATTAACACTAATTTAATTGAAATGATTAGATTAGTTAAATTAGTTAGATTAGTTAGTTGATTTATGTGAGTGGGTTTGGAAATAATTGAGAGTATGAAAGAGTATGAAGTAGTAGAGGAGGTTTTGGGGGGAAAAGTTAGGGTTTTTGAGAAATTTGTGATATGAGTGATTCAAATCCTGATTTTGAAGTGGGGGAGTCTTCTAACTTTCCTCCTACAGATGAGTACTTGTATGATGATCTACCAGACCATGATCAAATGGATTATATGCATGATCGTCACTTTTATTTTCCTCAAACTCAAGATGGGTATGGAAGTGATGAATGTCTTGAGCCAAACGTAGAATCCAATGACCAAGAAGAAGAGAATGGAGCTGCAAGTAATCAAGTAGACAACATACGTGGCGAAGATTGTGATTTTTCCATGCAAATGATCGATTTTTATTTTTATTTTTCACTTTTGCTGCACAGAGTCGGCGTGGTATATATTACCCAATGCTCCGACTTTTCATGAGCATTATTCTAGTCGGCAAGGTCGAAAATATGAACCCTGTCGACTACAAGTTTTTTTGCAACACAAAAGTCGTGATTTGAAACATGTTTAAGACGACATTGTAGTGGTACGTAGACCCTGCCGACTATAGTCTGGTCGGCATTGTTTTATTTTCCAACCAAGACGGCTTTAGCTTAGTCGGCGTGGTTTTATATATAGACCCTGACGACTACAAGATTTTTTGCAGCACAGGAAACGATTTTGAAACATGCTTAAGTCGGCATTGTTCTGGTTCGTCGACCCTGCCGACTGTTTTTTTATCGGCGCCCTTTTTTTCTTCGACCAAGCCGGCGGTTATTTAGCCGGCGTTGTTTTATATATCGGCCCTGCCGACTTTTGTAGTACATATCAACTAACTTGTGTTGTTTTGTAGATTGCATTGGTACCGATGATGGATCAGCCTCAAGCTTACAATGTTAGGGGTCCTGATACTTCCGCACATTATGCTAATGATTTGGAATGGAAGGAAAAAGACGACGCGGTCAAGTGGGTTATTGAGAAAGCAAAAGAGAACATGTGTGTTCTAGTGAAAAACTCCCAACAAAGAGATACGCGGTTTGAAATGGTATGCGAGTGTAGTGGGTAGCCGAACGCAAGTCACAAGAGAAAGGGTTATGTGTATGATAAAAAGACGACTAGGGTGCACAAGACGAAGTCAAAGAAGTGTGAATGCCCATTCAAGATTATTTTTTGGAGGAACAAAGAAACCGATAACATGTGGAGAATGAATAGAGTTGATGTTGGTTGGCAGTCTTGTTGGGCACTGCCAAGTTGCCAAGTTGAAACCGCACGAGTTCGAACAAGTAAGAACAAGTTGGGGAAGTAAACCAAGCAAGCTCCTTAGTAAGTTCAAGAGGGACGACCCGCATAACCTTTCTTCATTGTCTACAATTTATGCGGACAAGGCAACCATCAAAAGAATTGATTGGGATGGAAGAAAGGTAATGGAAGAATCACAATGGTTGGCACACAAATACAAATACACGGTGAGACACCATGAGTCATCGGAGGGGAAGGTGGATCATATTTTTCTTGCGCATCCCGATATGATTCAATTGGCGCGGTGCTTTTACCAAGTTTTGTTCATGGATTGTACTTATAAGACGAATAGGTACAACATGCCTTTGTTGAACATTGTTGAACAAACCTCGGATAAGCAATCGTTCACGGTGACATGGTGTTTTATGGATCGTGATAAGGATGATAGCTATATTTGGGCATTGGAAACTTTGAAGCTTTTCTACCACGAAGACGAGACTCCCGGGGTTATAGTGACCGACAATGAGCAAGCAATAATGAACGCCGTGAGGATAGTTTTTCCCAATGCACAAAATTTGCTTTGCACTTGGCATATACAATGCAATCTTAGAAATAATTGTAGGAATCATATCCAAAAGCCAAAGGCAAAGAAAGGCACTAAACGTGAAAGGAGGAAGATGAACGTCTTAGTAAACTAACTAAAGAAGAGAGAGAGGAAGAGAAGAAGAAAGAAGATGAAGAATGGAAAGAAGGCGAGATCAAGTTTGGGTTATTCATGAAAGCGTGGGATAAGTTGGTTTGGTCGATGAGTGTGGAAAGATATGAGATCAACTTGAAGGAGTTCGAGGATGATTGGGGGACTAATTACCCCAAAGTAGTGGAATATTGCAAGAGACAATTGTTGAGGCCACACAAAGAGATGTTTGTGTATGATTTTACTTACGACTATAAACATTTCAAACTTGAATCCACAAGTATGGTAGAGCAAGCTCATGGTAGACTAAAAGGTCTACTTTTGACGAGTCAAAATGGGATTGTGACGGTGCAACATGCTATCCATGAGTACACTAATAATGATATCAACAAGATATCAAAGCAATTACAAGAAAGTAGCTTCCGGAAGTTGAAGGAGTTTAAGGAGGATAATTGGTTGCTTGTTGGCATACATTGCAACGTCTCGCATTGGGCAATACGTTTTATGATGAAACATCTCAAGTTGTATCAAAAGTATGACAAGCCGGACACTCCTTGTAAGTGTAGGATAATGAAGGCTATAGGACTTCCATGTCGTCATATGCTTGGTAGGTATAAAACTCCCATTCCGTTTGAAGATATGATCCTTATTGGAAGCAACTATCTTTCAAACCGGCTCCAAGAGAAGATCCCGGTAAAGAGTTTGGCGACACGGAACTTGGGAGAATAATCCTCGACAAGTACCCCAAGTTGAATAGGTTGGACAAACAAACTATGAAGCACAAGTTGATTCCGATTGTTTACCCTTTTATGGAAGAACTTGAAGAACCGGCGAAACAAGATCCTTGTGGTATACCACCTACCACAAAGACAAGGGCGGAAGAAAGGGAACAAATTAAAGACTATTTGAGTACAAAATGCGATCCATCCCGACATGAGTATACCGAGGCGCAATAGAAAGAGGAGCCGGCTAAAAAGAAAATAGGTCATCCGAGGAAAGAAACAACTACACCAACGGTTTCAAACTTGAATCCAAATAGCACTCCACCTCTTGAGAGTCAAGCAAGTGTTGTAAAGAAAAGGGGTCGGCCGAGCAAAGAAACAACTACACCAACAGTTTCAAACTTGAATCCAAATGAAACTCCACTTCTTGAGAGTCAAGCAAGTCAAGGAGATGTTGTGAAGAAAAGAGGTCGTCCGAGGAAGGTAGTAAAACCGATATTGGAAGAGTATCGCGTACAACTCCCTCAAATTATTCAAGAGTTCGTTATTGGTACCGACGACGTCCCAAAGGATGGAAATTGTGGGTTTTACGTTGCCTCCCGACAATTGGGACACCTAGGTGGAGCGGTTGAGAAGAATCTCACCCAATGTCAATACATAAGAAAGAAGATGGTCGCCCGACTAGAAAAATACAAGGAGTTTTATATCTCAATGATACTAGAAGGTTCCATGGATGATAAAGAAGCGACTTTTAAAGATTTGCTAACTAGTGTTAGTGGCCCGGAGGGAAATGCACCGGTCAAATGGGAGCATTGGTTGAAAATTCCGAAGTGTGGCCATCTATTCGCGGATACGTGGTAAATTTTTTTAGTAAAGGACTAAGTGTAGCATTTGCACCGAAAAATGCGGTTTGTGTGGAGCAGCTCAAGCATAGAAGAATTGTTATGGCTTTGGTGGATAATAATCATTTTATTGGTCTACAACTCAACAAGGAATGTCCATTACCTCCTCTTTGTAGGTTTAGTTTTTGGGAAAAGTTCATAATCAACAAGAGCAGGGAATGGATGAAACTTTATGAGGACAACATGCACCATTGGAATGCTTTAGATGAGTCTAGGGAATGTCCCATAGATTTGACTAAAGGACGTTCAATAGATTTGAATGAACTCCCTCCCATAGATTTGAGTGATGAGTGATTATGATTAGGGAATAAGGTACTTTTGTAATCGCATTCGTGTTTTGTGTAATGTACTTTGGAGTACTACAAATGAATGAAATGGATGTGGTTTTTTTAGTGTATACTCCTTTGGTCGGAATTGTATTTGTTACACGACCCTCCCGACTCCTCCAGGATCGGCATGTTATAAATTCGTCAGGCTGCCGGGTGCACTTCATGAAAACACAAGAAAAAAGGCCTCGGGACGGTCGGCTAGGTTGTTTCCCTCTACAAATGCCGACTGTCCCAGGGTCGGCAAGGTCTTGGTTTCGTCAGGTTGTCGGCTTTTCTGTGGTCGGCATGGTTTATGAGGATAACCATGCCGATCAAAACAGAAACAAAAGTTGTTCCTGGATGTTCTCACACATTGTAAACTGTTAAGTGCCGACTGTTAAGCAGCCGACACACTTTGAATTTAGTATAATGCCGACTATACATCGAATACAATGATTCTTAAAAACTTAAAAAACTTTGGAAACTTAATTAGAGCATACAAACCTTAAAAACTTAATTAGAGCATACAAACCTTAATTAAAGCATACAAACGTTAAAAACTTAACCCTAACACATTTGGGACATAGATAATATCTTTTTCCGGTACACAATTTCTTAGGAGAGGTTATTAGCTTCATCTTACCGTCGCAACATGGATCTGTGCATGGTAGAAGGTTGATTTTAGCAACTTCATCTTCATACGGAGCTAGGCGCTCATCTATCCAATAGAAAAACCCACAACAAGTGCATTTTGAAGCATACGACGTTTATTTGATATACATCTCCTACACTGCAGCTTTCATGAGAAATAAGAATCCCTTACAACCTTCAATAGTGCATTTGCTTCCTTCAAAGGGACAATCGTTTGCAAAATGACCACTTAGTGTACAAAGACTACAAATATTTGGTTGTGTTGCACTTGAAACTTCCATTCTTTATGCAAGGTTGAAGATGAAGTTGAGAATGCTTTTATAATAACAACACACCTAATATCTTGATTTTGAAATTTATAGCCGTTGAGCATTCAATGGCTTGTACTTTGTACCTAAAAAGTAATATTTTTATACTACTAACATTTAGGTCGGCAGGGTTGAGATTTCAAACCATGTCGAGTACCTATCCCTGACAGCACTATAACATATAACATGGGATGGTCGGCAAGGTCGAGCTTACAAACCATGCCGACTCACTGCAACTCTAATATTTTTAAAACTGCACAAAAAAGAATAACTTCTAAAGAAACTGAAACTAAAAATTAACATAAGTTTAACAAGTCTAAAACCAAAAACTAACAGTTCAAAACATAAGGTAATATTTCAAACCACAATTTAAGTTTCTAAACCAAGTGAAACATAATAAAATTTAAGAATTTCATGGATCCTTCTTGTTGTTGTTATCTTCCTCCACATCACTAGCTTTTTCACCATCACTAGCTTTTTCACCAGCATCAGCTTTTGCTTTTCCCTTATCTGGACCTATGTAGTCACCGGCCTCATTGTAATAGGGGTTCACCTGAAAATTCACATGCCCCGAAAAAAAGTTCTTGGATCAACCTCCTCTTCTTCCTCCTCTGATGATGTGCATTCTTCATAGTTGAGGGGATTGCTAGGACTATCCATAAACCTTAAAAATTCTTCAGGATCTTCCTTACCCATAAGAAGTAACTTTCTTACAGGGAAAATCTTTTCAGTTTCATCTTTAGGATCTTCTAGACCAGGATAAATCCTGTCAATAAATTCCAATATCTCTGCTGGATTGCTAGCAATACAAGGGGTATCTTCTATTTTTGCTTATGGGAACCTAAACAATACACAAATAAGAGATATGAAAATTCTAAACATTGAAACATGATTCTGGTAATACAGCCGGCAGGGTCGAGAATCTAAACATTGCCGACTAAATCATGGTCGGAGGGGTTGTAATCATATACCACGCCGACTAATACATAGTCGGCATGGTCTTATTCAAGAAATATGCCGACAATTAACTAATGAAAATCAAGTTTCTGTGACCTAAAGTCGGCATGGTACAAGTCTAAGACAATGCCGACTAGATGTAAGTCGGCATGGTTTGTTATTATACCCTGCCGGCCTTGGTTATTGTCTAATAGTCGCCATGGATGCTATGAAAAGTCGGTAGGTTATTCATCCTGAGACCATGCATGCTCTTACAAAATATCAATAGTCGGCATGGTTTTAAATTATCGACCTTGCCGACTACAAACACATCAGAATAATGGGTTTGAGTTTAGAAATCACTTACAGTCTTCTTTTCACCGGTGGAGGGTTCTTTTCAACATTCTCAGGGATTGGATTTTCGGGTTTACTAGTTCCAACTTTTTCCTTACCTTTTCCCTATGATTTAGATCTTTTCATGTTACCTGTTGAATCTCTCTTGCTACTGGATCGAACCATTTTTGGTAGAATATCAAAATTGAAATTTTTGGTTGATTTTTGGTTAATGGAATAAGATGAAGGAATGAGAAGAGGAGAGGGATTAGAGAAGATAATTAGAAGAAGATTAAACGATTTTTAGTTTTTAAGTTTATGATTTAGTTTTAGGTTAATTAGTGCAGGGTACTAAAATAACTTCATCCTGTTTTGACCTCCCCTTAGTAAGGGCACATGTCCATTTAAATTTGGTTATATCTCAATTAATCTAGGATACCCCAATCTCGAGAGGGTAAATTATTAACACAATAAGAAGCGCAAGGAAACCGTTGGATTTCTGAAACACTTTTAGTACTATAAAATATGACATGCACGATACTGCTGACGACCATTTTAACGGTCAAAAGATAAACTGATAGCGGCACATGTTAGCACATCAGCTCAATGAAACGCTACACCATATAAATCCGAATACTTGGCAGCAGCTTCAGTGTCCCCACACTGTGAAATATTACTTACCTAGAGTTAGGTTAGACGTTCTAACTATGGCTTTCAGCATCTTCACCGTCGTAAATCTGAGTAGAGGATTGGGATTTCGTCTGCTTGCGACATTTATAACATTCAATGGTGCATGCTGTATCATAATATTATGCAGTGTGTAAATTAAGACAAATGCCAACTGTACGAATTTACTACCGAAAATCTAGTCAGAATAAGTGTACATTAGCAAAATCCGACGATTCAAAATCTCAACACGTGTGACTTAATTCCCGCGTCATTAATCTATCCGTTAAATTCATCCTAACGTTACAATTTCTCTCTCTGCTTCTCATCTCTTCTCTCCTCTGTAACTCCATCAATCAAACAAGAAGAAGAGAAAAGAGGGCAATTTTTCAAAATCCCAAACTGCCCCTGTAGAAATGGGAAAACTCTTGTGTGATTCTGCTTCTACGATTACTGAATCACCGGTTGCTCTTCCATGGAGAGAACCACCACCACCGCCACCACCAACTGCAGTGGCTACTTCTTCTTCGTCTTCTTCATTTGTATCTTTAAAAGATAATACCGAAAATACCCCTGTTGATGAAGAAGAAGAGGCAGGAGAGAAATATAGTTGGTTTACTGTTAGTGGATTAGAAGAACAACAGAAGAGGTATTTACAGAAGCTTTACAATAAAGGGGTTTTATGGAAATGCAAAAATTTGGAAGAATCAATGGTATTTAGATTGTCACATGGTGGAGATGTGGAAGCAGATGGGAATTGTTTATTTACAGCTTCAGTGAAAGCCATGGGTCTGGATTTGGATATGGATTCTAGAGAGTTGAGGAGACGAACTGTGAAGAGATTTTTGGAGGATTTTGGATCTGATGGTAATGGATTAGACAGAGTGACGATTGATAGTGTAATTAAACACTTGTATTGTCCAGATCTGAAAACTGGGTGGGGGATTCATGTTGTTCAAGAAATTAAATTGTTAGCTAGGAAAGAAGATCGGTGCAGTTTGGATCTTGCAATTAAAGAACTTGTTGATTTAGGCTTACAGAGGTATGCAGTGTTATTCAGATTTTATTGTGGTTTGTTGTTTATTTTCATCAAAAATAGTATCTTTTATAATTTGGGAATTTTAGATCTGAAAAGCTAGGGTTTTAAAAAATTGGGTTTTTTTTTTCCCTGTAATTTTTGAAGGGAAGTTGCAGCAGAATCTATATATAAGGAAAGGTGTATTGCAGTTGAAGATGGACAGAGTTGGGCTAAATATATGTCAATATCAGGTTCTGCTGAAGATGAGTATGATATTATCACTTTGCAATATACAGAAGAAGGATTACTAAGTGTCGATGAGAATTTGGATGGTCGTGCTGCTGCATTTGGTGATGATATTGCTATTGAAAGTCTTGCAACTGAGTTTAATAGAGAGATTTTCGTTGTAAGTATAAATCTCAAAAGCCTTTCTATATCATTGTTGATTATGTTATGAGTGCATTGTTTGTTCTAGCTACATTGCTTTGCCTTCTTTCTATTAGTTTCCTAACGTTGCCTGAAGTGGATGAGTATTTTTGTGTGTTTTTTTCCTGTGAAATTTTTGTTTGAAGTTTCTTTTATAACCATGTTGTTATGTGTTATAGGTGCAATCTCACGGGTCTGATGCAATGGTTGATGAGGATAATTGTGTCTTCTTCCTGCCTCATTGTCCTCGGAGCCAAATTCGTGGTCCTCCATTTTTTCTCTTTATGAAGGGAACAGGTGAATCAGAATATGTTTGCTGAAAACATTTGTCTCCCATTTGTGTAGCTAATGAAGTACTATGACTAGTATGCATATTTATCAAAACTTATTGTTCGGCGCACAGGTTGGTGTGGTGCTGGAGCAGATCACTATGAACCCTTGATAGCTCATACCAGTCCGCTTGTATCCCCGGAGAATGCTGCTGTTGTACTTTGAGGATGAATTATCCTGCAATTTTGTGCCGTAGAGGTTGATTAGAGTTAGGGTTCTACTTTTTCCCTGCAATCTAGTTATCGCGATTCTTTTGTGTTTATGGAGCATTCCATTGCATAGCATCCAGTTTTTAGCAACATAGCTTTTGTTTGTGTTTACTCTAACTTGCAGGTCGATTTGCCTGCACTTAAGAACCCCCCTGTTGTCTTGCCCCCTTTTGGTTGAATTCCATGAGAGTTTCTTGAGTTATAGAGCTCATTTTTGTCCTTGTACTTTATGGTTGGAACATTTGGAATGCTACCCATATTTTGTATCTTCCGCAATTTTTCATTCTATATGAAATGGTAGAAGTGATTTTTTTGGCTAATACCAGTGTAGCATATATTTATGATTAAAATAGAATGATTCCATTTTTTTTTTCATTTTTGTGTATGTAATGTTCTTGATAATCCCATTGTAACTGCACTTGAGGAATCTTTGATGATGAGAATTTCAACACTGGGTGAACATGCACATTGGTAGAGCGGGAGAGGAACTTGTAGTGATACATCCGTGTGAAAACAGGACAACTGCATTTGATGTGGTTTTACAATCTTCTGCCCCATTCTCTATCTATTTGTGCAAATACCAGCACTTGAGATAGTACTACTTTCGAGATGTTTGTTGGGCTGCATCTTGCAAGGAAGAAGTGATCCAAGTTAACCATTTGCATCAACTAGATGTTGTCAAGTCAAGGTGTGTGCCACTTCCTTCTTGTTTTCAAAGTATGTTCTGATTTGTGATAGCTGCATTATTGGTTTAGTCATTTTATTTGCATGTGCTACAGCTGATATGGTCAAGCATGGTTTCTTTTTGGCAGGTGTTGATTGTGATGCATGCTTTCGAGACAGGCAAAAGATTTCACATTCCTCCTAGAACTTCAGCATATTTTGGGCAAGGTAATAAATAGCTCTCAGTCGTGAACTGTTTGTTTTATCAATCCTGTCGTGCCCATGAGGATGCTGATTCTAGCAGGAGCCATGCTTTCGAGACAGGCAAAAGATTTCACATTCCTCCTAGAACTTCAGCATTTTAGGCAAGGTAATAAATAGCTCAGTCGTGAGTGAACTGTTTGTTTTATCAATCCTGTCGTGCCCATGAGGATGCTGATTTTAGCAGGAGCTATGGGTAGGTCCAGAAGGTGTAGGAATTTGGCTCTCTGTCCAAGTTCGGTGCTGATAGACTTTGTTCACCTTGACTTGTTGCAATTGGGTGTCGTGAGTTCATGAACTAGGACCCGTAAAAAGCCTGCAGAACCGGTTGTAGTGTTGAAAGCCTTTAAAACAACAGTTTAGTGTCCAACATTCATTTACTTAAAGACAACTATTTCTGTAATCCGACTTCCAGCTGAATGAATCAACTAAATAAAAACGCCATTGCTGTCGACCATATGGACTTTTTGAATGCACAAGGAGAGAATGACTGTTGTGACAACCACACCACACCTAACCAAAAAAAAAAGAAAGAGAAATCTCCACCTAGTTGGGCAACCGACATCCATAGCAAAAATATGTCACACTCCTAAGTTATGTCATCACTCTTGTCCCGTGTGTCCTGAATCTATAAACGTACCAAGGAACAAATGGTCAAGATTGTTCAACATGGTAGTTTAGAGCTTTAAATTATTCCCACTCAAATCCTAATTTAGTAGGTTGCTGATGAAACATTTGACACTTGTTTGTTTTGGTCCCAAATCTTAAATATTAAAATGTGTCGATGATCACTAAGATACGTTGAAGTTGGAAGAACTAGTACTTAAAATTAGGATACTGGTCGGTTTTAGATCATTCTTTTTCTTTGTTTTTGGTACACATGGTGGCTAGTTATTGGTAGTTTCAAGGCACAATAGTAGTATGTGAAAGCTACTTCTAATCTCCCATCCCCATTTCTTCTCTTCTCTGTTTCTATATATACACATCCTTTCCCTCCTTGATCACATCTTTTCTTGCTCATTTTCAGGTTCAATTAGACAAACAAGACACAAAGCATGGGTCAGTTATGGACTTTGGCAACCTATATTCACTCTTTAGCAGGGTAAACTTCAACACCCAATCTCTTACATGTTTTTTTTTTGAAAAAATTTCTTAATTTATTTCCCATGGTTGTTTTACTAATTGTTTGTACAAACTTATTGCATACAGACCTGTGATGATGCTTGTGTACCCTTTGTAAGTATATTGTTCATACACCCATGTTCTTGTTATTATGGATACTTCTGTTGAATTTATAATTAAATTTCTTTTAACTATATTAGTTTGAATTTCTCATTGATATATGATTTAGATATGCATCAATTCAAGCAATCGAGAGCCCTACGAAGGTCGACGATGAACAATGGTTGGCTTATTGGATTTTATACTCATTCCTTACACTCACGGAGATGATCTTAGAACCTGTCTTAAATTGGTAATTCATTCTCACCATTTTAATCCACTTTCTTCGACTTGCGATAATTGGACTTTTTTTGTAGCAAGTGATTGTTAACAGCTTCATTTATTACATTGCTCTAAAGCCAATATTTTGTTTTGATAAAAACTTTTGTGTAACCTTCAATTAGGATACCAATATGGTACGACATAAAGCTATTACTGGTGGCGTGGTTGGTGCTTCCACAGTTGAGAGGAGCTGCTTTCATATATGACAAATTTGTCAGAGAAAAGTTGTTGATGAAATATTTTGATTCAGCAGCTTATCCTGTCAAGGATCATAATTCTCCAAAGAGCAAGAAAAAGCTTATGGACTTCATGAAATCTAATAGTACTAGTAAGAAAGTGAGTTTCTTTCCTCTTAAGCTTTTGATAGAACAATATGGTTTAATGTTGCTACCAAACTAGAATTATGGCAGATGATATGTTAGCTCATGTTACCGTGACCCATCATCACATATTGTGGTACCAAAGATGCCCTATTACCCTTAACATTGCATAAGAAAACTTTGCTGCAATATTTGTAAATTTGGAAATCTTCTTTTGTATTAGAGCTAGAGATGCTCATCTTCTCCTTGGAAAACTTCAGCATTGGATTTTGGAGTTCATGTTTTAAAAGCTCAAAGTTCAATTTTTGAAGAAGGGAATAACTTTAATTGGTTTTGTGAATGTTTATTGCAGGGGGAGCAAGAAGAGTAGAATTCAAGAAAACAATGTCAATCTTTTATCATCCCTTTTTTAATATCTTAATTAAACCTTTTTTTTTTCTTTTTCTTTTCTTTCCTGTTCCTTTGTTAAATTTCTCTTTTGTTAACCTTTATTTTTTTTTTAATGTAAAAGACATGTAAATGTATTGGAATATTAATCAAGAAACTGATGTGAAACATAGTACTGAAGTAAGTTTCTATAGTTGAATGGGTTCACTCGCATTATCTTCTTGATACTTGATGGAAACTGCATCAACTTCCTTGTGCATTCCGTGTTTAATCCCAACAGTTAGCTAGGAAATATTAATGCATTCTGTCAGAAAGGATGTTCTGTATATCATGTAGATAGACTTAGAGCCATAGAATTTCAAAACTGGAAAAGCTATGATTAACCAAGTTTCCTGTTAAGGTCAAGTACATAGCTATTTTAAAGTATCCCCTAGAAACCAACTAGTACCTAGTTTGATCTTATGGGCTTCAGTTTTAAGTTTCTAAATCAAAATTAGAAAAATATAATAGACCCTTTGGAGCATGAATGAAACATAGAATTGACGGATGATCGTTCGTTACTTGGAGCATTCATCCTTATTTATCATCACTTCTTACTTTGGATCAGCCAATGGCCACAAGCAAACAGCAGAGATACTTATTCTTCGTTAGTTTAGTGTTCAAATCCAAATCAAGTAGTTTAAAGCCAGTCACTGTACTTTTAACCCACATGCTATGCTAGATTCTATCAAAGACCTCTACTAATTCCGAGTCTAATAATAGAGGCTATAGAGCATTATAATCTTCTTTTTTTTCCATCATCATCACCAAATCTTTTCAAGAGCTTCTATGAAATTTCCTACTCCCTAAAATCAAACACAACTCATGTGCTGCCATTACTACTGTGAACACGGAAATCGGGCTTGATTTCCACGTGATCACAAACAATCTAAATAAGAACTGAATACGTGCACTGAGGTGTGTGAAGTGTACAATATCCCTAGGTAGATGATAGTTCATAGATTCCAAACCCCTCAAGTTTGTCATGATCTCCTCATCATCCCCCAAGGCGATAGATCTGAGATTCGAGTATGCATATGAAACTATCAAAGGCAAAAGGTAAAAGAGACAATGGTTTACGTGGGTTCAAAGACTAAGGCCTACATCCATGATCTCGAGGTGATTTACTATAAGATAAACGATTCATGTAGATGATCACAAGATCTTGTGCTCATTGATCACTTGAGCTAAAACTCTCACTTACTTCTCCCTAATTCTCTCTCCTCCAAATCCTTTTCGATCCCCTAGGTGGAGGGGTACATATTTATAGCTAAATTTGGTGGGTCCCACCGGTGAGCCGTTGAGATCTTATCTTCTGTGTTCTGTGCATGATACGGACTTGAATATTATCCCGCTGGCATGGTCCGCGGACTTCTATGTCACCCCCGCTGCCCGACTATATCCCGATTCATCACGCCGATCAACCTTGTTTCCATCGTTGGTCGTCCGACACGTGTTCTCTCGAGCTACATTAAATGCGGGGTGGTTGGAGCGGTCCAGTCCCACGCCGAGTGGTGTGTCATCCTCTTGTCATCTCCATGTCAGCTTGGACTAACTTCCGACCGCTGATCATGTCTTACCTCGTGATGGGTTAAGGCCATCCTTTGGTGCTACGCTGACTACCTATCTCGGGTGCCCCTTTATTTCTCGACCGTTGGTCTTGACAGATGGCACGTTGTCCGAGTGCCACGGATGCCCCTATGTGTCATCCTTTGAGTATTGTCATCCACGTGGACCACCGGTAGTGCACGTGGCAATGGAGATAAATAAGTGTACTTACAATTTGCCCTCTTCTTGCGATCGGGCGTTTGGCTTTTGTTGGAAGAAGAACCGTGTGGTACGTTTTTATCTCCCTCATAACTTCTCCTAAAAAGGTGCTACCTCGCATTTATTGTGCACGTTTCCCACGTCCGCCATAATCGCCTTTGGGTAGTGGACGGTTTTTCCGGGTTCTATAAAAAGAGGAGAGTGAGAGAATGTGACTTTAATTCACATTCTCTGCTTTATTTTTATTCTTTGTTCTTTGTCTTCATCTTCTTAACTTCCTCCGACACCATTGTTGCCGCCGTTGCCGCCGCCGTGGTCGTTGTCATTGCCGCATCGTGGTCGTTATTGTTGCTATCTCCTTCGTTGTTGCCGCCGATTCATTCTCGTGGTTTCGTATGATCTTTGTATCCCGCTTAATCACCATCCCTGAGTCTGTCGAGTTTCTGATTTCTGGTGATGCGTTGATGATGAGTTTAGGTTTAAGTATACCCTGGGATTTGAGAGTTAATGCCACTGAGTTGGGTGCTTCATTCGCCATGCTTTTGATTTTATTTCTTCTTTCGAGTTTGGATGATAATATGAGAGTTTAAGCAATCATTAGATGAAACCTAGGGTTATCTTCTTTTATACCGGGCCGTTTGAGATTTTCTTGATTTTTGATCTTTCCCGCCTCCGATTTGAACTCCTATTCGTGTTTGTGCTCGTAGATATGTCCGATCATCCGCGGGGTTCCTTACCAAACCCCCCGTCCAAGTCCTCATCGATCTCCCGAATGATCCCAACGTAAGGGGTGGAACTTCGCCTCCACTTATCCAGTGGTAATCCTCGGGATGGACGAACGCCTTCATCCTCCGGGTCAAAGGCCTTCGCTAAAAGGGGTGATCCTCCGCAGGATCTAGATATGCCGCGAATCACCCTAGAGGGGGTCTCCTAGCAAAGAGAATCCGCGCAATGAGCCTTTGGACGTGCCCCCTACGCACTAAGCTTCCGTCATGACTAATCCAATTCGTCTCTAGTTCAAGTAAGTCAACTAAAACTCTTACTTCAAGAGAAAGGTCGGAGATAGAGTCTTCGAGACTTAGTTCCTCCTAAGAGGAAGGTCGGTTTCATGAGGATGCTACTAAGAAGCTTTCGAGGAAGACTCTCACTGTTACTTTCCGTCCTTTATCTCTCGGGTAATAAGAAGTTTACCTTCCGACACATTGATCTCGAGGCCTTCAAGGTGAAGCATGGTCTTCAAAGATTTTCTGTTCGTTTTTATGCCGCAGATAAAGATATAACTTATGAGATGGTTACCAATTACAAGTACGATGCCTTTCATTTGCCGACAACCGTGGGTGCTTTGAGGCCGGTTTGATGCTACCCCCGTATAAAGTCGGGTGATGATTTCTACTACCGGGTCCCGTCTAGCAGCGAGCACACGCCAAGAAAAGTCATAATCGCTGGGTGCAACAGCTTGACAGAAACTATCTTCGCCATCTTCGTGAATGCTATCTTCGTAGTAAGGGGAAAACGATGATGACTTGCTATGCCCCTAGATTAGAAAAGGAGAAAGGGTGGTATACTCCCGAGAATTTCAACAAATCCTTCGGAGATTATGTTAACAGAATACTCGTAAGCCGTGGTCCGTGAGTCTACGGAACATTACTTCAAGTATGGGGAAGTTCGCTTTTGAGCGAGGTAAGTGATTCCAAGATGGCGAGGATTCCCGGTGCCGAAGGTCTTCCTATTCTCGCCGAGGAGAGAATCAAGCGTGATCATGACTGCGGGAGTGGTCTGCCACTGTTCTTGAAGTCGTTGGCCCGTGGGCCTATGGTTGGGTCCCCGGTCCCCGTGGTTGGCAGCCCATCTGCTGGATGGTCTTCCTCGCAAGCTTCTCCCGCCTGCTACGCCATTATTGATTTCCTTCGGCGGATGAGTTTTGCCGGTATGGATTTTGTTTATAGCCGTGATGTTGATGATGCAGAAGACGAAGATGTCCCTGATGCTAATCTTCCTCCGCGGAATA
Source organism: Papaver armeniacum (assembly GCA_023531295.1). Lineage (NCBI taxonomy): Eukaryota > Viridiplantae > Streptophyta > Magnoliopsida > Ranunculales > Papaveraceae > Papaver > Papaver armeniacum. The sequence continues at coordinate 298,112 of JAJJWW010017186.1, forward strand.
CTGACGTTGTTAAGGTGCGTCATTTGTTTTCTTCGTATGTATGCCCCTACGTTTTCTTAAATAATGTTGATTATGCCAAGGAAAGGTGATGCCAATGGTTCTTTTATCATTACGTGTTGTAGGTGTGTAGAGGTAAGAAGATTAATCCCAAGCAATCATCGAATTCTCCCACCGAGGGTTCCTCTCATTTCGAGGATGTAAATAGTCCCGTGTGTGGTGATGAGGACTCTTCCGATAGGGAAGAGCGAATTGAGACTTCTCCGCCTATTCAAGAAGGTGATGGTGATGGGGATTGACGGTGGGAGGTGATGATCCGGCCACTCGGTGGTGGTCGGGGTGATCCGACTATTGGTGGTGGTCAGGTGATCCATGCCCACCGGCGGTGGTCTAGGTGATTCGCCACGGTGGTGGTCAAGATGACCCGGCCATTGGTGGTGGTCAAGGTGATTCGCCACTTTGGTGGTGGTCAAGGTGACCCGGCCACTGCCGCTGATGGTGGTAAAGGTGATTTGGGTGTTGGTGGTATTGGTGATTCGGATGCTGGTGGTATTGGTGGTGGAAATCATGCCGGGGGGGTTACTAAGTCCAGTGTGAATGTTATAGATAAAGGTAAGGGGCTTGTTCTTAGTAGTGGTGACAAGGATGGGGGTGCTTGTTATGAGTTCTCCTTTGGTAAGGTTTTATCTGGGGAACAGTCATTTGACATGTCCACGGTTATGGGGCTCGTTTCGGACTTCACTCTGCTTCCAGCTGGTGATGATTGGAGTGTTCTCGAGGATAGCTGCGTTGGTGGCCCATCCGGCAGGTCTGATGCTGGGGTTTTGGTAGTGCCCTCCGAGGGTTTTGCTGGTACCTCCTCCACTGTTGGTGGGGCCTTGGTGCAAGGTAATGTTGGTGTTGCTCATGGTGGGAATACCTCGGATTCTCCCTTAGATGATTTCTCGCGATCCTTAGCTGCGGATGGCGATGATGCTGTTTTGGCATGGTCACGAAAGAAAAACTTGCCGGTTGTTCCTCATCCCGCCCCCGTGATCAAGGGGAAAAGAGTTCGGATGCTTTTACTCGTAGGTACATGGAGTTAACCCCTGAGGAGGCGGTAGATCGAGGATGGGGTAAAAATCTCGTAACCGCGGGCTTGATCTTGTGGTGGATCCTCCCCTACCGTTGTCGACATGATGGCTATTGCCGATGGGTATCGATGCACAGATTACCCCAAAGAACGGTTATTGGAGGTTTGTCTCGTTCTTTTATCCCCGATTTCGTTCGAATATGATGTGAGCTAACTTCCTCATTTTGCCGATAGATGATGAGAAGTGAGTATTGTAATCACCAACTTTACCGGCTCTTCAAGGCTAAATCTCTCAAGCTAGAGGGGAAGCTTCGACATTGTGAAGAGACGCTGAGTGTCGAGGCTTCGGTCTCCTCGCTTAAGGATGAAGAAATAACCGAGCTAAAGAGTTTGCTTAAGCGTAAGGAGCAGCAGGACACGGAAGAGGCTCAGCTACGTTCTGAGTTGGCTCTGGTTAAGGCCAAGTTAGCTGTTGCTGAGAAAAACTCCTCATCCATTTCAGGTCTGCGCTCCTTCTTCTTTGGTAGTTTCCTCGCTCCTTATTTATTCGAAGTTTTCTTTTCTTCCTCCTCCCGTCAGATTATCTTCTGGGTGGAATCCCGAATTGTTGTGGCTTGGGAGTGAGAGGGCTCGTCAAAAGGGTCGCATTGCCGAAAGTTAGTTGAAAAACTTAAGAGTGAGTCGGCTAAATGGAATGCCCGCGCGGGATGTTCATAACGCGATGGTCAAGAATGGCGAAGAAAAAGTATTGCTTGGTAGATTTGCAAAATCGAAATAACCATGACCGCCATTTGTTCAACTGGGCTCTTTTATGGACGCGGATAATCTTGAGCAAGCCCGCGGGCAGATTTCCTCCTTGGAAATTAAACTTAATGTTCTCGAAGGCGAGTCAAGGCAAGCGCGGTCTTCTCATCCCTCGGATGTGCGGACCTATATGCAAAGCGCTTGGCCAAGAGAGAGACGATGCTAGGGCGAATGTAGTGCCTCAGAGAGTGCTCATCCGCGCCTCGAGCCGATGTGGCTCGTCAGGTTGAACGTGAGAGAGACTTAGAGGTGACTATGTATCGCCTCAACAAGGGGTTGGAATTCAAGAATGATGAGGTTAATCGACATCGTCATTCGGCTCGATGCTTCAAATGACTCGAGCGCAAGTCGCATGCTCATAATCTCGCTGCAGTAGATTATGATAAGTTATCAAATGAATATGATTATGCCGCAGGCGAGGGATTCCGCGGTTGATCATTGTGAAGGTATTTGTCTTCGCCATCGAAAGTGTGCTTTGTATTGTATCAGATTCCGCTATAACTCACTGTCTTCTTTTTACCGCGCAGAGCTCAAGTACAGCTTAAAGCTGCAGATGAAAAGTTTGCCGAAGCTCAGGCTAAGGTAGTTCAACTGGAGGGTCAAGTTAGCTACCATCGCGGTCTGGCCTCGTCTCAGGATGAAACGTTGAAGCAAGCTAATCAAAGGATAGACCAGCTTTGTACTTCCTTAAATCAGCCGAGATGAGGAGCGTAGCCATAGGTCTCATGGCCCGCAAACAATCGGGCCAAGAGATTAATAAGATTCTTGGTGAGATTGAGCTGGATCTTAAGAAAACCATGGGTTAACCAAGAATTACACTCGGGTCCCGCACCCGCACTCCCATCAAGTTCTTCCGGGCCTCCTCGTGGTGGTAGTGTTCCTTCGTCAAGGATAAACTCGCATGATAACACTCCTACTCAGAGACCGTAGTTAGTATGCTAGGGATTGATCTCGGTTGCTTTATCCTTTTTGGCGTTTTTGTTATTTTATCAATCCGGGCTTGTAATCAATCGCATGTATTAGATCAAACTTTGGTGTTTAAATCTGATTTTGAATTTTGTTGGATTTATGTCTACCATCTTTAAATATAATGGAAAATTCCGTAGTGTTTGTAACCCATGGATATTAATCTTTGAGTTTGATAAAGTGTGTTGTTCGTGCAACTCCGTAGGTTGGTATCCCGGAATCGTCTTGTGACCTTGCACCCGTCCAGCCTAAATCCTTGGCCAGAGGATCACCGGACGGCGGGGTCTGGCCGACGTTTAAGGATGTACTCCATTAAGTTCGTGGCTTGTAATATTGCACGGATATCTCATTCTCGTAAGAAGTCGCCTCCCGGTCATACACTTATAGACATTTACAGAGGAGTTCGAGAGATTGCATGTGTATGCTCGATATATTGCGTGTGTGTGTTTTGCACGGATATTGCCCGATATATTGTAGTGGGTATGATCCATGCTTTGTGCAGATATCCTCTTACTAAGTATAATGTCAATTCCTAATAATAGTAATTGTACAACCCATTTACGTGGTTCGGCCTTAAAGCCTACATCCACGGGTAACAATTGCATCGATATTTTATTAAGATGTGACATGGTTTTCAATGTACATTGTGTAAGTAGTATATACATGTGGTTCATATGATGTGCTTTATATAGGTTGTGGGTTTTGAATAAATTGAAATGTGCGTGGGTAATGAACGGGATATGATATTTGAAAATGAAAACTTGGATTGATTGAAAAATTAAGGTGCGCACTCCTTTGTCGAGATAGAAACATGTGGATTAGCAAGTCCATTTTCTTCTTCGAAATGCGCATTTGTGTGATTGGTCATGGGTAGTATGGCTTGAGGTATTTGGCATTCCATGGATGCATGAGGATTTCCCCTTTCATATTACGCAGATAGTAAGAGCCATTTCTCGCGATGTCATGTATTATGTAGGGTCCTCCCCAAGTTGGTGCTAATTTTCCCCACTTTTTTTCTCTCGGTATTGGGAATGGTCCTCAACACATACTGCCCTTCTACAAAATTCCTAAATTTCACTTTCTTGTTATATTCTCTGGCCAGCCTGCGTTGGTAGTTTTCCATTCTTTGCGTGCTGCTTCTCTTCTTTCTTCGAGGTCGTCGAGCCTTTCCAACATCATGTCCGTGGTGAGATTCTTTTCCCTGTGCTTCGTCTTTGTAGTTGGAAGTAGAATTTCCGCAGGGATGACTGCTTCAGCCTCCGTAGGTGAGTAGAAATGGGGATTCTCCAGAGTCGATCTTGGTCGTCTTATATGCCCATAGAACGTTATGCGCACTGCTCACACCATCGTCCTTTGTATTCATCTAGCTGTTTTTTAAGAATGAGTGCCAAAGTTTTGTTTGTGGCTTCTGCTTGTCCGTTGCTTTGTGGGTATATGGGGGTGGATTTGTTTTTCCGAATCTTGAAGGTGTCGAATAGTAAGTCAATATTCTTTCCTCAGTAGTCATTTACCGTTGTCGGAGACTATCTCTCATGGGATGCCAAACCTGCAGATGATATTTTGAAAAATAAAAGTGAAGACGTCTGAATCCCGAATTCTTGCCAACGCCTTTGCTTCTACCCATTTGCTGAAATAATCCGTTGCTACTATTAGGAATCTTCTTTTCCCCGTCCCTGATACGAGTGGGCCTACTATGTCGATACCCCGTTTCCCGAAGGGCCACGGACTATCAACCGAGTTCAACTTTGTGGTGGGCGTGGATTCGTTTACCAAATCTTTGACATTCTTCGCATCTTTTCGCCATTCCGCCGCATCTCGGATCATGGTTGGCCAGCATAGCCCTCGTCTTTGCCTTATCTGCTAGGGATCTCATTCCACCGTGATTCCTGCGTCTCCTCTCGTGTATATCTTTAAAACGACATGTCCTCTCGACGGGATAGACATGATACGAAGTGGTCCGAGGAATGATTTTCAGTATAAGGCTTGGTCTCTTAGCTCGTACATCCCTGCTCTTGACTGCACCTTCCTAGCCTGTTTGGTGTCCTAGGGGAGTTTCCCTTCTTTGAGGAAAGAGTGGATTTCTGATCTCCAATCTGCTTCCTGACTATAATCGCGCCTTCCTCCGCTTGTCGTAATGTCCTCGCCTGAAATCGTCGAATATGTATTCTCCGACATCCTCGTCAGAGATATCTTTCTCCTTAGGTTTGCGTTGGTTAGCCGTGCACGTTTCGGGAGTTTGATGGATGGTTCGTACACTCTTGTTACCTTGATTGCTTTGACATCCTCGCTTTTAAGCATGGATGATATATATGCCAGGGCATCCGCGTGTCTAAGCTCCTTTCGCGTAGATGTCGGAAACCGATTTTTGGTACTTGGGAGGCCAATGTTTGCACTAGAGCCATGTATGCCATTAGTGTTTCGTCACACATTGTATTCGTAGCCTATTTGCCGTATGATCGGGCCAGAGTCGCTTGTTACCCGCACTTCTTGTATCCCTAATTCAATTATCGCGGAGAGCGTGGATCACTCCTTCATATTCTACGATGTTATTAGTATGGCCTTCGAATTCCAATCAATGCGTGCACGATTCTGGCCCCCTGTGGGTGTGGTGATGACGATGCCTATCCTCAGCGCCTCTCTATTTTTGGAGCCATCAATAAAGACTTCACCGTCGTGGGTTCACTGCTCAAAAATATTATTTGGCTCTGGCTTTTTCTATTTGGGGGCGCCCATAGCCTTCCATCCTTGTATGCGTACTTCTTCTTCGTCGTCCAAAGGCGTGTGTCTTAGAAAGTCTCGCTAATACCCGCGATTTCGGGAGTGTTGGAGCTCATAATGGATGTTGAATTGGTCGAGGTACGTGCTCCATTTTGCTATTCGTCCTACCTTTCCCCCCCTTTGAGGATGGTCTCTAAGGGTGCCCGACACGGGGATCCGTATGTCATGTGTTAAGAAGTACGTTCTCCTTTTAAAGTAGACCATACGACGGCTAGGATTAGCCGTTCGATTCTCGTGTAATTTCGTTCGCTGGAATTGTGGTCTTGCCGACGTAGTAGACGGTTGCTCCTCCTTTGTACGGGTTCGACGAGCACCGCACTCACCGCGTCGCCTCGTTGCCGCAATGTAGAGTGCCAAAACTTCCTCAGTGGTCCGGTTTTCTGAAGGATGGGGATTTCGCTAGGTATTGCTTAATGCCCAAAAAAGCTTCTTCGCATTCTCGTCGTCCATTCAAATTTAGTGCCTTTTTTTCAAGATGTTCAAGAAAAGTTTGCACCTATCCGAGGATCTTGATATGAATCTTCCCAGAGTGCTAGGGATCCATTGAGCTTTTGTACCTCTTTCGTGTTCTTCGGAGAGGGCATGTTTGTTATGGCTCGGATTTTTGCGGATCTACCTCAATGCCCCTTTTTGTCACCAGTATCCAAGGAATTTTCCCGAGGTCACCCCGCAAAGTGCATTTTTCCTAAGGTTTACCTTCATGTTGTGCTCTCTCATAGCTCCGAAGATGTCCTTGTGTCCCGGTGGTGGTTCTTTCTTACTCGCTTTTTACGAGCATATCGTCGACGTAAACCTCTAAAGTCCCGCTAATCCATGGCTTGAAAATAGCATCGACCATCCTTGGTACGTTGCTCCCGTGTTTCGGAGCCCGAAAGGCATTCTCACGTAACAATAAAGACCATGGGGTGTGTAAAATGCAAGATGTTGCGGGTCTTCTTCGCCAAAAATAATTGGTTGTATCCGAATATCCGTCCATGAATGACAACTCTTCATATCCTTCTAAATACGACTAGTCTGGTCAATGCCGGGTAATGGATAACTATCCTTTGGGCATGCTTTGTTCAGGTTGGTGAAGTCGATGCAGATTCGACCCCTCCATTTTTCTTTGGTACTATTACCATGTTGGAGATCCACGTGGGGTATTTGACTTATTTTATAAAACCGGCCTCTAATAGCTTTCGTAGCTCCGTTTCTACCGCTTTGTGATGTCTCTGTGGCCACCTTTCGTATCTTTTGTCGCACTGGGGTGTGCCAGTGTTTAATGCGCACTTCATGTTGTACTGTCTTTGGGTCTATTCCCGGCATATCGGATAGTTTCCATGCGAAGATGTCCGCGTATTCCTTTAGCAGTGTTATCGCCGGAAGCTTCGCGTTCTCCGTCCATTAGAGTCCCTATTTTGATCTTTCTTGGATTCTCGCTCCGTCCCTATGTTGATCTCTTTCACCGCCTCCAAGGATGTGAAAGTGGGCTTTGGTTCCCTGTGGGGAATTTTCTTTAATTGCTATTTGTGGCCTCAGATTCTTCGCCCGATTAACCTTGATGCCGAGGCCTCCGTGTTTCCTACAAAGTTCCCTTTAGACAAGCTTTTTCCCAGATTTCCTCCGATATTCGTCGATGGCTTTGTCTTTGATACCGCCTTGCTCCGAGCCTTGCGGGTTTTCCTTTTCTCATCTTCTTCGTTGTTGAGTTGTATTTGCATCGCGTGGCACTCCTTTACCAAGCTTGATCACCCTTTATCTCCATTATTCCTGTGGGAGTGGGAAATCTAAGGTATTGATGGTAGGTAGTCATGACTCCTTTGAGCTTGTGGACCCATCTTCGTCCAATAATGGCATTGTAGGGCGAAGGCGTGTTCACCACGCTAAAGCGAGTGTCGACTTTCATGGGGCCTGCATCCACTTGTAAGATAATATCCCCGTGGGCTTCTTGAGCCGTGCTTAGTGAACCCGTAGATGGTGTAGTGTGAAGTCGAGTTGCTCATCGTTAAGCTCCATGCGTTTTAATTTATCGTAAAACAAGACATTTACGGAGCTTCCTCCATCGATGAGGATTTTCCTTATGTTGCATCCTGCGATTGGCAATGTGAGGATTAATGGGTCATTGTGATCTTCCATGTCGTCCTCAATATCATCGGCTTCAAAGATCGTGAGGTGCGTTCATCCACTCCTCGTGCTCTTCTACTTCCTTCCCATTTATACTTGTAAAGCTCACAAGAATCTTCATGTTGCTTTCTCAACTGTTTTCCTATTTGTGCCGTTAGGTTGGCTCTTTTCTTTCTCGAGCAGGATATAGAGTTCAATGTGCGATTACCCTCGTGTAGTTGGACCCGTTTTGCGCGTTTGGCCTCGTCTTCCATTCCAGTCTTTTCCACATATTTTTTGAGATCCCCACGTCTATCGCCTTTTGTACCGCTATCTTGAGATTTTTGCATTTTTCTGTCGTGTGTCCGTAGAAGCGGTGGAAGTCGCAAGATTTCTTGATTTCCGCCGAGGCTGGTGGTTGTTTCCCTTAGACCAGGGCGATCTAAGTCTTTCGACCCTTGATCTCCTTTAGAATGCGCTGGATAGTCGGTGTTGAGTTTCGTGTAGACTCGGTCTTCAAACTTCCCGCCACTCCTTTTGTGATCGTCTTTTCGATCCTTGTGGTGGAACCGGGCCTGTCTACTAGTTCCGCGGAGTTTGTCCGTGGGGTTCACAGTGCCTGCGCTCGGGGTTATCTTTTGAATTTCTTCCAACCTCGCATGTTTTTCAATGATTATCCTTAAATCTCCTCAGTGGTTGGGGAGGTACCGTGGATTTCAACAAACAACGGGCTCATCCTATCAAGCCCCCATTTGTAACAGTTAATACTCACCACGGGATCCACATGTCCAATGGCCTGACATACTTTGTGCCATCTATCCGTGTATTCTCGAACGGACTCCCTGTACTTAATTGCAAGTGAGAAGAGCTTGTCCATCCCTGTGTTCACAACTTTGTTATACATGTAGGTGGCCAGGAACTTTTCGGTGAGTTGATCATATGAGTCAATGCACCCTGGCTTGAGGTTATCAAACCAAGATAACGCGGATCCTTTCAAAGCTTGAAGGGAAATATCTCGCATAGTATAGCCTCGTCGTAATCCCACCTTGCCATTACCCTGTTGTAATATCGTAGATGAGCTGAGGGGTCCGCGGACCCGTCGTAACATTCAAAGGTCGGGACCGGACATTTTTGCGGAATGGTAGCCGTAGCCAATTGTCGTGCAAGGGGGGTAGTGTTGGCCTCCTTCATAATCTGTTCTAGCCTCCCCCTCCTTGCCTCGGTCTTGAGTTGATTGATCTCTGCTAGCATTTCCGCGGAGGTTCTCCATTGCCAAACGATTGCTCGTCCCGAATGGAATTCCGTGTATTTCTTGTGGGTTGTGATGTCGTGGCCTCCTCCGTGTCGTAGTAGTCCGGGAATTTCTGGGGTCGGTAGTCGGGGTCGACCTTCTACTGTTCCGCGCATCTCTTTGGGGTATCCTTCTTCGGTTAGTGGTCGCAGGGATGTTTTCGAAGATCGTCCCTCGGTCCCTGTTCCGTACCGCTGAGTTAGCTTCGTCGTGCTGATTCGCTAGTTCGGAGCTTCGGAGGATCTTCTCTCTTAGTTGCTGGTTTTCCTGAGCTAATAGGGCCACCGCATCCGCGTACGTTAGCTGATTCCTCTGTAGCTCCTCCTCCCTTGCGCCAATATTTGCGCTCGTTTGGTTTGACGCTGATTGGGGATTCCTTCCTGTGGTTGAGCTTGTCCTGCAGGTGATCGGTTGTCACCCGGTCAAAAATAATTTCACTTTCTTGCTTCACTAAAATAAAGTAGTATGCAATAAGAAAGAGTTCGTATCCACAGAGAGGCTTATGTTGTTATGCAAATTTTTCAGTTTCTTAGTAACCAAGGGGGATGTTGATGTTTCAAAGCAATAAAAATAAATTGAAAGCAAAGTAATAATAAAATTTATCAATAAGGAGAAAGTATTGGTCACGGGATAGTTTCATTCACAAACTCGAATTATCAACAATGACTAGAATTGAAATTTTAATCTCTCATTTACTAAAAGTCCTAGGATACCTTGATCGCAAGAGTATCCCGCTAATTCCCCGATTTCATCACAACCACATTAAAAGATGCATATGTGAATTCTCTAGAAAGCAACCTAAAGTGTAAAAGCACAATTAAGTTTAACTCCCTAAAAGCAATAAGTTTTTCGGAATAAGACTAATCAAGGCAACCAAAATGTGTAAAAGCACTAATTCGATTTAACCCAAGTTACGATTCATATGTGACTAGTAGGATATATCACTACAAGCACTACCCACATTTATGCTACTCAAAATCGGGATAGACAACGTTTTCGTATTGAAAGCCCTAATATAGCTCTAGATATGAAAGTAGATCGGATTGATTCCGGACTCAACCAAACAAACTATCAAATCATAAACATTATAAACCATGAATCATAATCAATAAATTACCGAGACAAAACTAATACATTGAATCAAATCTTATTTGTGAAATCCACTTATTATCCCATAACCAATAATAGGTATTTAGTTACTCATAGTATTTTTATTCAACATAATTATTATCAAAAATAAGATGAAGAACATGTAAAATAAAATGGAAGGAAACCCTAGGCGTAGTTCTTCATAAAAAGCTCCCGTAGAAAATAATACGTGATCCCAAAAGAATAGAAACTCCTTCTTCTTATAGCCTTCACACTTTCCAAAATTAGGTCTTCAAAGTCCATCACCAAAAAGTCCACCAAGCCCATGAACCATGTGTGAGAAACCCATGTGAAAATATATCCAAAAAAATGTGCTCGCCGGAAAATGGTATTGTGGCCGGAAATAGGCGGAAAACAGACGGAAATCGGGCTCCGTGATCGGCAAAGTCCGCCCAGTCAACGGGTTGGACCCGGCGGTCAACGGGTCGGATCTGGATCGGATCGGGTCAAACCGGGTTGGATCACTGACCGAGTCAGGTGAGTCAGGGTCTGGGTCAGGACTGACTGGTAAGCTAACTGGTTGTCAGGCCAAACCATTTTGCCAAGCCAGTTGCCAGGCCTGACCTCTGCAGTGCAATCATTGCACTTCAGCCAAAAATGGCTATAACTCCTCTCGCTAGTCCGCAATTCAAACAACCCAAGAAGACATCCAATTGCAACCATCTCAACTCGCACTATTAGTCATCATTCACACCACCAAAGCATTAATGTCAGGTCCATACCCTAGCAAAGATACATTCATCTCAAAGACCACAATCGTATCGCCTCTTGCAGCCTTCAAGAAACACTACCACATTGCACCACATCTCCTTAGTCACCCAAAGACCACACAAGATTAGTCACATGCTCATCTCGCTTTGCTGAACCATTCCATTACTACATTTCCCAATACATCTCAGCCCATTGCAATGTAATGCTTAGTCGCATTATTACCACTTGCATTCTCATTCCATTAGCCTGCCCGAGCTTCATCCGATTACTCAATTCAACCCTGTAACAACAGCTACACCTTTAGAACAGCTTCATTGCAAACCTAAATCACCAGAAACCCATCTCTGCCACTGAACTCCACTAGCAGTGCAATATTGGCCTGCACTCGATCTGTTGCAGCTCAACACAGCACCATTGCTTGTTCCAGCTCACTGCAACTCCATCTCCTCAGGCCCTCACCTGTAGCATACTCTGCAATTAAACTCTCAACCCCATTGCCAGGCTGCAACATTCCTCCAGCTCAAACTATAAGCACCAGCACCATCATTTCTTGTGGCTTATGCACCTGCAACTTCTTGCTAGAGCCTTCCATTCCCAGGCCTGCAAAATTCACACAATCACACAGCCATAACACCAGCCCAGAATCAGCTCAGAACCAGCTCAACCTGAGATTGCACTGCATTCAGCACCTAATGCATTTATTTCCAGGCCAATGAGCCTTATCACTTGCCACTGATTCCATCTAGTGTTAGCTGCGCCTCATACCTGCAATTCTATCTTCAGCTTCTGTCCCAGTTCAAGCAATTGAACTCCAACTATTAATCCACCACCAACTCATAGCACAACCTCGCTCTCCGCAACATTCCCGCACATACGACCTGCCATGCCTCAATTCACCCCCGAGCCATCTACTTATCGCCGCAACTCATCACAGCCCCACAATTGCAAAGCCAGTTCAACACACCGGAAAACAGTCCACCACCAGAGCCTCACTCAAAACCTAGCATTCATCTAAGCTTAGCTCAATTTCCTATCTCAAACACCAACCAGTCCCATTAGCCTGTAATCATTCCTTCATTGTGTACTAGCCATCTCTGCCTTGTAATCCAGCTGCAGTTTCAGTTCAATCTGCTTGCACCACCTGCTGTTAGCCTCAAGAGCTCCCATCAGCCACCAGCTTTACACATCACCTGAAATGGCAAAAGCACTCCACCATTCATCTCCTTAGCCAATCAACCAGAACCCTGAGCACATCACAATCTCCTTCTCAGTCATACCCAGGTCTTAATACCAAGAACCAACCCATCTGTAACAGATCACCCAAAACTTCTTCACTGAAACAATCCAAGACAGCTCAATTTCTCCTCCATCCTGATTTCTCCTGAGCCACAAACCCTTCTCTATAGCAGCAGAAACCCATTTCCATCTTGTTCTGCAGCTTCATGACCCACAGTCTCCATTCGATTCACAAGCTCAATCACCATTCACAGACCCTAATCGATTCAAACCCTGAAACACAAAATAGAAATCTGAGCTGAACCCATTCTCCATTATCATCTTCTCTGCCTCAACTGAGCTTAATCAATTCCTAATTCACTGAAACCCCTTCTTTCACAGATTCGAACCATCAATTTCCCGATTCAATTTCTCGAACTCCATGGCTGCCTCTCTAATTCTCAGGTGGTTCCAATCCTTTTCTCTCTCGATCTTTAGGTCAGCAGCTCTTCCTTTCCTTCGTCTCAATTTCTGAATCACAGCTACGAAAACCCATCTTAGCTTCGATTTCCTCCACAAAACTGCTTCGCTCGAACCCTGAATTTCTCTCACACAGAAACCCTCACAACCACACACTCTCTGTGGAAGAACCCAAATGATTGAGAAATGAATTCTCATCTGAATTCTATGATGTGTAGGAAGTGGACTTGATATTGGCACCCAGTACGTATAAGGGCCACCTCCAATTATTTTGGCCTGTCGGTTCCAGATAACCGACAGCCTAATTCTCTATCCAACTGTCAGTTTTAGACAACTGACAATTCATTCTTCCGCTCCTTCGCCGCGTTTCAGCTTGCTCCACATATAGCTCGCCTGTGAACTGGTCGTTTTGCCTTTTACGCTCCAAATGGATGATTTCTTTCTTTTTGTTCTCGGTGACTCCATTGCACCTATAAAACTCAAAAGCACGCATAAGATACATAATTCACAAGAAAAATAGCAAAGAAAGCATAAACTCTATATAGTAAATACGGTGTATTCTACACCTATCGATTCCCCACACTTAGACTTTGCTAGTCCTCGAGCAAATCAAACAAAACAATAAAATACAACAACTCCGTCTCGTCGAGGCTACGGTCACTTTAAGCATAAATAACAAGCCTTTAAACCCCTAGGTGTCCCTAGTGGACGAGTTTTAATCTCGTGAAGGTTTACAAGAGGTCCGCCTACAAAAACCTATATTTCAAACTCCGTCTATTTGTGACAAATCAATGAACGAATCCAAAATGACTACAGGAGGAGGTACCTTGCAAATTCAATTCAATTATTAGTAAATAAACTCTAATTAGATAGTCGAACAAACCACAATCACAATGAAAAGATTAAGAAGATGGATATAGATGTAGATGTTGGCGAATATTCACAAGTGTTCGATGTTTCCGATATCCGTCCTCAAGGTCACTGCTAAGATGAACCTAATCCTATTGGATTGAGCTACTTAGTGCTGAATGCTACATCAATCAATTGGCATATACAAGGGAACCAAAAGTGACTTTATTCAACACAAATATAATACTTTTTTTTTTTTTTTTTTTTTTTTTTTTTTTTCACTATTTGTTTCTTTTTTTTTTCCTTTTTTTTTTTTTAAGGCATGATTAGATCAAACTGGATCCAAGCGCATGCTTCTTGTCAGCAAGTACGTGATAGTTGCCTTGGATCCTCGCATTCCACGCTTGTTTAGGCGACGGAGACAGAGGACTACGTTTCACACATACTGCTATTCCCAAGTGTCATTCTTTATTCCGTTTTGGTCTAATTGGTCGGTCTTTTTTTTTTTTTTTTTTTTTTTTTTTCTTTTTCTAGCAACTCAATCACTCTAATCATCCTAGCAGCAATAACAACTCGATTTTTAGTGACCCACCAAAGCACTTAGAGAACAATAGATAAACATGGAAAAATAAAAATAGCATGTGATATGGTGATATTCCGAGATATGGTAACAACTATCATGGTATTTATGATTCATGAGCTATGTTCGTCCCTTTTAGTTAATTGGTTCCTCAACTCCTGCAATCAACATGGTTCCATCCACTAATGGTGTCATCCTAAAGGCATAAGTTTCTAGATTTCGGAGTTCAAAAAGCACAATTTTTCTTGTTTTTTTTTTTTTTTTTTTTTTTTCATGGCATAAAACTACTAAACGCATAAAACAAACTATACAAACATATAAATGCTCCCCCACACTTAAACTTTACATTGTCCTCAATGTAAAATTGAATCATCCAAAGAAGGTTCAAGGTGGGAAATTCCTAAAAATGATATGCAAAAACAAGAAAAGAAAGATAAAATGCTTAAAAATAAAAAGATAAAGGGAAAGATACAAAACCGGTGGGTTGCCTCCCACTTAGCGCTTGGTTTAAAGTCGTCGCCCGACTATCTCCTTGCTTGCAAAGCCTTAGCTAGGGTCCCATGCGTTATGGACACCCGAATGAACATCACTTGATACCGCATGACTTCAAACATGTTGAAGCGAATTATCTCCTCATCAAACTTCATAGTGAGTATTCCTGCGTCCACATCAATGACGGTTTTAGCCGTCTTCATGAAAGGTCTCCCAAGCAGCAGGGGTATGGACACATCCGAACCATCATCCATTTCTAGAACACAAAAATCAGCTGGAAAACTAGTTGGTTCACCTGCACAAGGACATCCTCAATAATACCCCTAGGGTAGACATTAGAACGATCCGCAAGTTCAAGCACAATATTAGTTGGTTTCAAGGGACCCAACTTTAAAGACTTATAAATAGATGCTGGCATGATATTCACGGATGCTCCTAAGTCAAGCATAGCCTTACCAATCTTTGTGTTACCAATCTCTACGGGTATAGTGAAACTACAGGATCCTTGCATTTGGGTGGGAGTTTCTTTGCAAGACCGCCAAGCGTTTTCCCCCACACTCATAACCTCATTACCGGTTAGCTTTTTCTTCTTGGTACACAAGTCCTTCAAAACCTTCGCATATTTGGGAACTTGCTTGATAACATCAATGAGTGGAATGTTTACATGAAGCTTTGAAGATATCTAAAATCTCCGTTTCTAATTCCTCCTTCTTAGAACTTGCAAATCATGAGGAAAAGGCATAGGAGGAACATAAGTAGAAATAGGAGTTTTAGAGTTGGAATTAGGTACCTTTAAGTTTGGGGAAAATCAGCATTCTTTTCCTCCAAAACAGTTCCTTTTGGGTCTCCATATCACCCACATCAACAATTTCAAAGTTGCACAAGTTGTGTACCGCTTCTCAATGTAATAGCACTAACATTCTCTCTTGGGTTGATAGGTTGAGACGGAAGTCTCCCACTATTTTGTGCCTTCAAATTGTTGATATCAATCGCCATGGAAGCCACTTGAGTCTGCAAATCCTTGATAGCACTCTTAGTTTCTTGTTGGCTTTCTTTGAACATGGTAGAAATACCTTGCATCATTGCTTTAAGCTTTTCATCGATGTCAGAACCTTGGTTTTGCATTGGTTGTTGTTGTTGCTGAAATGGTTGTTGTTGTGGTTGAAACCCGCTTGACGGTTGAAAGTAGGTTGTGAAACCGCACCTTGATTGTTGGCATAGCTAAAGTTGGGATGATCTCTCCATCCTGGATTGTACGTGTTTGAGTACGGATCATACCGTCTTTGCTGATTTGGAAAGACCGCATTAGCTTGCTCCAACCCTTCACCATGTGAAGGTAAAATAACCGCAGCCATCCTTTGCATCATGTGCTCCATGTTATCCATCCTTTGCTCACGGTGTGATGCTAATGAATCATTAACTTCATGCACTTGCCTAACCATTGGTTCACCTCTTGTGTAGAATTGCTGCGAGTTTGCAGCCATGCTTTCAATCAAATCAGTAGCTTGGGCCACCGTCTTGTTCACGAGAGCACCACCACCCGCAGCGTCTAGAAGATATCTATCACTTGATTGAAGACCTTCGTAGAAGTATTGGATTATCATAGCATCACTAACTTGATGGTGTGGACAGCTTGCAACCAATCTCTTGTACCTCTCCCAACATTCATACAATGATTCTCCAACATGTTGCTTTATTCCACAAATCTCTTTGCGAATTTGAGTGGCCTTAGACGCAGGAAAATACCTCTCTAGAAAGATTTTCTTCAACCCGTTCCATGTAGTGACACTCCCAGGTGGCAAACAATACAACCAATCCTTAGCGCTGTCCACCATAGAAAATGGAAAACTTTCATCATTGCACCATCGACTTCAGTCTCCGCTGGAAGCATAGCCTTGACAATGGTATAGAACTCCATGAGATGCTTGTTTGGATCCTCATTCGCCATACCATGAAACTTTGGCAACTCTCTAAGCAACCCCGCTTGATCTCGAAAGTTGAGTTTGTTTGGATACACCATTGTTGTGCATCAAGCCTATGTGAAGCCAAATCCTTGAGTGTACGGTTCGCATTGTCACCCATTGCTTCTTCCTCTTCAATTAGTGGTTCTCCTACGAATGGAACCTCTTCTTCCTCTTCTCGATGAAGAGCTTCGTGTTCTACTTCCAAGACTTGTTCTTCCGTTGTGTCTTGCCTTGGTTGGAGTATTGTGCCTCTTCGAGTAGCTATCCCGCACCTTTGATAATTCCAATCTTTGGAAGCCAGGATTAGTACTCGAAAAACAATTCTCGCAAACAAGTGAGAAACAAGACAATAAACGAAAAGCAAGTATAAAAGCAGAAATTGTAAAAAGAATCTAAAAACTTAATAACAAGCCGTATGCCTCCCTAAGAACGGCGCCTAAAATTTGATCGGTTGTCACCCGGTCAAAAATAATTTCACTTTCTTGCTTCACTAAAATAAAGTAGTATGCAATAAGAAAGAGTTCGTATCCACAGAGAGGCTTATGTTGTTATGCAAATTTTTCAGTTTCTTAGTAACCAAGGGGGATGTTGATGTTTCAAAGCAATAAAAATAAATTGAAAGCAAAGTAATAATAAAATTTATCAATAAGGAGAAAGTATTGGTCACGGGATAGTTTCATTCACAAACTCGAATTATCAACAATGACTAGAATTGAAATTTTAATCTCTCATTTACTAAAAGTCCTAGGATACCTTGATCGCAAGAGTATCCCGCTAATTCCCCGATTTCATCACAACCACATTAAAAGATGCATATGTGAATTCTTTCTAGAAAGCAACCTAAAGTGTAAAAGCACAATTAAGTTTAACTCCCTAAAAGCAATAAGTTTTCTTCGGAATAAGACTAATCAAGGCAACCAAAATGTGTAAAAGCACTAATTCGATTTAACCCAAGTTACGATTCATATGTGACTAGTAGGATATATCACTACAAGCACTACCCACATTTATGCTACTCAAAATCGTGGATAGACAACGTTTTTCGTATTGAAAGCCCTAATATAGCTCTAGATATGAAAGTAGATCGGATTGATTCCGGACTCAACCAAACAAACTATCAAATCATAAACATTATAAACCATGAATCATAATCAATAAATTACTGAGACAAAACTAATACATTGAATCAAATCTTATTTGTGAAATCCACTTATTATCCCATAACCAATAATAGGTATTTAGTTACTCATAGTATTTTTATTCAACATAATTATTATCAAAAATAAGATGAAGAACATGTAAAATAAAATGGAAGCAAACCCTAGGCGTAGTTCTCTGCAAAAAGCTCCCGTAGAAAAATACGTGATACCAAAAGAATAGAAACTCCTTCTTCTTATAGCCTTCACACTTTCCAAAATTAGGTCTTCAAAGTCCATCACCAAAAAGTCCACCAAGCCCATGAACCATGTGTGAGAAACCCATGTGAAAATATATCCCAAAAATGTGCTCACGGAAAATGGTATTGGCCGGAAATAGGCCGGAAAACAGACGGAAATCGGCTCCGTGATTCAAGTCAAAAGTCCGCCCAACGAAGTCAACGTTGGACCGGCGGGTCAACGGGTCTGACTGGATCGGACGGGTCAAACCGGGTTGATCATCGACCGAGTCGTGAGTCGTGGTCCTGGTCGATCGATCGTAAGCTAACAAGTTGTCGCCAAACCATTTTGCCAAGCCGCCTGCCGTGCTCGACTCTGCAGCAGCAATCATTGCACTTCACCCAAAATGGCTATAACTCCTCTTGCTAGTCCGCAATTCAAACAACCCAAAGAAAGACATCCAATTGCAACCATCTCAACCTCGCACTATTAGTCATCATTCACACCACCAAAGCATTAATGTCACAGTCCATACCCTAGCAAAGATACATTCATCTCAAAGACCACAATCAGATCGCCTCTTGCGCCTTGAAACACTACCACATTGCACCACATCTCCTTAGTCACCAAAGACCACACAAAGATTAGTCACATGCTCATCTCTCGCCTTTGCCGAACCATTCCATTACTACATTTCCAGCCTACATCTCAGCCCATTGCAATGCCGCTTAGCTGCGTTATTACCACTTGCATTCTCATTCCATTAGCTCGCCCGAGCTTCATCCGATTACTCAATTCAACCCAGTAATAACAGCTACACCTTTAGAATGACTTCATTGCAAACCTAAATCACTGTAAAACCCATCTCTCGCCATCGAACTCCACTAGCAATGTAATATTGGCCTCACTCGATCCCAACTCAACACAGCACCATTGCTTGTTCCACCACCGCAACTCCATCTCCTCAGCCCTCACCCGTAGCATACTCGCAATTAAACTCTCAACCCCATTGCCAGTGCCGCAACATTCCTCCACTCAAACTATAAGCACCAAGCACCATCATTTCTTGTGGCTTATGCACTCGCAACTTGCTAGAGCCTTCCATTCCCTGTGCCCTGCAAAATTCACACAATCACACAGCCATAACACCAGCCAGTAACCAGCTCTCAACCAGCTCCACTCGAGATTGCACCGCATTCAAGACCTAATGCATTTATTTCCGTGCCAATGAGCCTTATCACTTGCCACCGATTCCATCTAGTGTTAGCTGCGCCTCATACCGCAATTCTATCTTCGCCTTCGTCCCGGTTCAAGCAATTGAACTCCAACTATTAATCCACCACCAACTCATAGCACAACCTCAGCTCTGCAACATACAGACCTGCCATGCCTCAATTCACCCCTGAGCCATCTACTTATCAGCCGCAACTCATCACGGCCCCACAATTGCAGGCCAGTTCAACACACTGAAAACAGTCCACCACCAGAGCCTCACTCAAAACCTAGCATTCATCTAAGCTTAGCTCAATTTCCTATCTCAAACACCAACCAGTCCCATTAGCCTGTAATCATTCCTTCATTGTGTACTAGCCATCTCTGCCTTGTAATCCACTGCAGAGTTTCAGCTCAATCTGCTTGCACCACCCGCCGTTAGCCTCAAGAGCTCCCATCAGCCACCGCCTTTACACATCACCCGAAATGGCAAAGCACTCCACCATTCATCTCCTTAGCCAATCAACCGTAACCCCGAGCACATCACAATCTCCTTCTCAGTCATACCTGTGTCTTAATACCAAGAACCAACCCATCTGTAACAGATCACCCAAAACTTCTTCACTGAAACAATCCAAGACAGCTCAATTTCTCCTCCATCCTGATTTCTCCTGAGCCACAAACCCTTCTCTATAGCAGCAGAAACCCATTTCCATCTTGTTCTGCAGCTTCATGACCCACAGTCTCCATTCGATTCACAAGCTCAATCACCATTCACAGACCCTAATCGATTCAAACCCTGAAACACAAAATAGAAATCTGAGCTGAACCCATTCTCCATTATCATCTTCTCTGCCTCAACTGAGCTTAATCAATTCCTAATTCACTGAAACCCCTTCTTTCACAGATTCGAACCATCAATTTCCCGATTCAATTTCTCGAACTCCATGGCTGCCTCTCTAATTCTCAGGTGGTTCCAATCCTTTTCTCTCTCGATCTTTAGGTCAGCAGCTCTTCCTTTCCTTCGTCTCAATTTCGAATCACGCCACGAAAACCCATCTTAGCTTCGATTTCCTCCACAAAACTGCTTCGCTCGAACCCTGAATTTCTCTCACACAGAAACCCTCACAACCACACACTCTCTGTGGAAGAACCCAAATGATTGAGAAATGAATTCTCATCTGAATTCTATGATGTGTAGGAAGTGGACTTGATATTGGCACCCAGTACGTATAAGGGCCACCTCCAATTATTTTGGCCTGTCGGTTCCAGATAACCGACAGCCTAATTCTCTATCCAACCGTCGGTTTTAGACAACCGACACCATTCTTCCGCTCCTTCGCGCGTTTCAGCCTGCTCCACATATAGCTCGCCTGTGAACTGGTCGTTTTGCCTTTTACGCTCCAAATGGATAATTTCTTTCTCTTTTGTTCTCGGTGACTCCATTGCACCTATAAAACTCAAAAGCACGCATAAGATACATAATTCACAAGAAAAATAGCAAAGAAAGCATAAACTCTATATAGTAAATACGGTGTATTCTACACCTATCACAGGGACCGTGGTATTGATTTCTTCCATTAACGGCATGTCCGGCTCGTTTATTCCGTTGGATCCCCGCCGGTAGTTGTTCGTCTTGTTCATTGTCCTGGCGGCATCCCGTAGGGATGGTTCTCGGGATCATTGATTCGGCTATAGCCTCCCGAGGCTCTACTGGCCTGGGTTGCAGCAGTTACTTTGGAAGCGACTACTTGAGAAACCCCCTTGTTTAGTGCAGCTGCTCTTGCGGCTGCAGCTTTCTTTGCTTCCACTGCGATGTTGCCCGCATCTAAGAGCCATGTGCTTTCCGCCCCGGTCTGCATGTTGTCCGTGGCTGTGCGTCCTTCGCCCTTTTGTCTGCTCCTTGTCACTGCTGGTGTGGTCCTTGGAGCATCTCTTGGAGTTATCTTTGTCTTCCCAGTATCTTTGTTGCTTTCCATTGCAATAATCTGCACAAAGGACATGGGAGGTAATCCGAGACCCAAAAGTCCACGGGTTGGCTGTTAGTTCAACTTTGACTTCATAAACTCGATTTCTAGTGGTAATGAGTGTACTCGGGTTGTTAGTTTGGCGAATAGTACGAAAGACATAGACGGATGCGGATTTAACCGAGATAAAATTCATGGGTCGTTGTTTGGTGGGAATTGTGCTTGAAATTCCTGCTAACACCTAGATCTGTTGGTAGAAAACAAAATAGACATGAATATGTGTGAAAAACGAATCTAAGAACAGGTCTGTTTGCTAAAACCCAGATCTGTTGGTTTAAAGGTTATATAATGTCCGGATCTGTTGGTAGAAAACACACTAGACATAAATATGTGCGAAAAACGAGTCTAAGAACAGATCTGTTTGCGTTTTTAAGTAAAATTTTTAAGGTTGAGGCTGTGAAGTCACAGGAAAAGATAAATCTTTTTACCGGGACAAGGTCCCTGTTTCTAGCGCCAAATTGTGAACACGGAAATCGGGCTTGATTTCCACGTGATCACAAACAATCTAAATAAGAATCGAATACGTGCACCGAGGTGTGTGAAGTGTACAATATCCCTAGGTAGATGATAGTTCATAGATTCCAAAACCCTCAAGTTTGTCATGATCTCCTCATCATCCCCCAAGGCGATAGATCCGAGATTCGAGTATGCATATGAAACTATCGATTGCAAAAGGTAAAAGAGACAATGGTTTACGTGGTTCAGCACTAAGGCCTACATCCACGGATCTGAGGTGATTTACTATAAGATAAACAGTTACAGAGATGATCACAAGATCTTGTGCTCATTGATCACTTGAGCTAAAACTCTCACTTACTTCTCCCTAATTCTCTCTCCTCCAAATCCTTTTCGATCCCCCTACAGTGGAGGGGGGTACATATTTATAGCTAAATTTGGTGGGTCCCACTGACAGTGAGCTGTTGAGATCTTATCTTCTTGTGTTCTGTGCATGATACGCGGACTTGAATATTATCCCGCGGGCATGGTCCGCGGACTTCTATGTCACCCCGCGGCTTCGACTATATCCCGATTCATCACGCTGATCAACCCTTGTTTCCATCGTTGGTCGTCCGACACGTGTTCTCTGAGCTACATTAAATGCGGGTGGTTGGAGCGGTCCAGTCCACGCCGAGTGGTGTCAGTCCTCTTGTCATCTCCATGTCAGTTGGACTAACTCTGACCGTTGATCATGTCTTACCTCGTGATGGGTTAAGGCCATCCTTTGGTGCTACGCGGGACTACCTATCTCGGGTGCCCCTTTATTTCGACCGTTGGTCTTGACTGCATGGCACGTTGTTCTGAGTGCCACAGATGCCCCTATGTGTCATCCTTTGAGTATTGTCATCCACGTGGACCCTGGTAGTGCACGTGGCAATGGAGATAAATAAGTGTACTTACAACTACCTCTCTTCTCTCACTTTCTAGTTTGTACAATTGTGTACTGTGTGTGCCTTCCTTTCCGGTTTGTACAATTGCGTACTGTGCACCTCTCTTTCTCAACTTATGTATCTGCACTCTGCAGAATCTTAAGATAACTTTATAGATCCGGAAGTGATTTCTTTATATCAAAGTAAATGTTTCATTCATTTCACCTATACACATGTTATCAATGATCAACCGAGGGCCTGCTATGGCGGATTTTTGTTTTTTCTTTTTTTTTTCGGAAAGACAAAAATAGACTACTATAGGTTACATTCCAAAGAGTAACAACATTACTAGGTGGGATATCCGAACTAGTCTGCTTGGACTTTATGAGACAGTCGGTGCATGGGCTGCAACAGTATTGGTCATCTTTGGCACGAAACTGTAAGCATTGTTCTTGTTCATTTCACTTATATACATACTATCAATGTCAATGTGATCAACCAAGGGCCAACTGTCACAGGAACTTTTTTATTTTATTTTCTTTCTGGTATTCAGTGCATGAGCTGAAGTAGTATTGGCCATCTTTGGCACAAAACTATGAGCATCGTTCCTGTTCATTTCACTTATAAACATATGGCAAATGTTAACCTCTGCATCTATGCAGAGGCTAACAACTCATTAATTGATTGAGTTTTGTATTTAAAATGTAAATTCCTCGTGGAAGCAAAAGTTGAGTTTTAATTAATATTATTTTAATAAATATCAATGTATTTTCCATTAATACCCTTTTTGGAGTCATAGGGAAACGCCCATGATTGACTGTTCGTCATTTTCTTTTGTAGTCTTCACCCGCACCCCTCTATCTTCCCCTCTCATGAACGTGAGGCAAATCACACCCCTGACCCCTCTGTCTTCCTGTCTTATGAACGCGAGGCAAATCAGCTAATGGTACAGTATAAAATTAATTTGTAATATTAAACGGGAATTTAACAGTTTATGTACTTCACACTATTTTGGTTCCCCTTGATATGTTTTTTTGTTGCATCGTTTGATTTTAATGTCTGATCTTAACGACAAAAGACCACCGAGTCACCTGACCGATTTCTTTTCCGTTTAATTCAATTTTGTTTATCAATAGTTAATTACACAATTTATTAACTTTCCTTATTTTTTGTTTCACCTAATCACGAACACAATTTGTTTGATCAGATTAAAAAGAAGTCACACAATAGAAAGAATTTCTTTCTACTAGAAGGGCAATTGTGGAAATTAATTTTTCCATTGAAACACGAGTCGAGTAGTTGTTTTTTTTGAATGTTGAGTCAAGTAATGATTGTATCACAAAATTTGTAGTAATTAATACCCCTTATCGTATTCATGGGTGCATACGTTAACAAGACCCTAAACATATTATCAATGATCAACCAAGGGCTAGCTGTCACATGAGCTGTTCTTTTTTCATTTTTGGTGTGAGAGTGTGTAAGTGTGTCTAACACACGTTTGTTTTTACTCGCCTTTGTCTCGATCATTACAATTTTGTAATAACTACTCTAACAAAGAATCGTATGTGACAGATTGTACTGTCGTATTTTTTGCTTCAAATTTTATAATAGCCTTTCTTTCCCTGTATTGTTTTCCTTTATCATAACATTAATAAAGCTGATCATTATCTTTTAATAATTCTAATATGGTACCAGATACCTAAAGGAAGATTCCGATTCTTTCATTCTTTCGATTAAATTCTTCATAAAACTCCCACTAAAATTCTTACATTGAAGATTTCATCTCTATTATCTCTTAAAAGCTCTATCAATTTCAACTCTGATTTTACATTTCTTGAAGATTAATCTTTTCCTTTCTTCAAATTCAACATCAATTTCTGCTTCATCTGTGTTCAAATCTTGGATATGATGTCTTCTTTCTTCCACTATACCATTTCAAAACATCACGAATTTTGTCTCTATTAAACTAAAAGAAGATGGCTCCAACTACCTGATCTGGAAGAATCAGTTTAAATCTATACTGATTACTACAGATCTTGATGATTTAGTTGATGGATCTAATTCATGTCCTTCAGAATTTGTGGATCTTGATGGAGAAAAGACTCCTAATCCTTTATTCTCACAGTACCGAAAAATGAATAGATTTATGTCTTGCCTGAATGCTACGTTTGATGATTGTATCTCCAGAGGAATTATTGGTTTTACAATAACACGAGAGATCTGGTCCTATCTTGAACGCAAGTTTCTTCAATAATTTTCAGCCAGAAAGTCTCTTCTGCGCAGTCAATTACATTCTCTCAAAAGAGGTAATAAATCAATCTCAGCCTATTTTGATGATTTGAAAAATATTACAGATTCATTACAAGCTATTGGTGAAAGAGTAGTTGAGTCAAACATAGTTATGTATGCCTTGATGGGATTGGGGAAGGAATATAGACAATTTGTGATTTCAGCACAGAATAGGGAAACTGAATTTTCTTTGAGTATTTCAAGACTTCTGCATCATGAACAATGGCTAAAGCAAAATAACTTGAAAATTTATCTGTTTTTGAAACTCAGAATTCAACATTTTATTCTAATAATACTTCTACTTCAAATGCTTCTACTTCACACACGGCTTCTCAACAAAGGAATACTTATTAAACCACTAATTTTAGTCAAATTTGTTGTCAAATCTGCAAGAAAAAGGACATATTGCCAACAGGTTCCATTTTAGGTACATTCCTACTAAGAATACTGCTAGTGGTAGTTCTAGTAACTCTGAAACTGGTGGTGCTTCAAATTCTTTACAACAAGCATTTGCAACTATTAAAGCTAACTCATGCATAGAAATGAAGATCCAAATATTGCTTATGTATGGTTACTCGACTCGAGTGCAGCGCCAGTCACATGACAAAGGATGCTAGTCTTGTCACAGGTTTTAAACCGTTTGAGCACACAGACAAAGTAATGGTGGGAGATGGTACTATGTTGCCCATTGAGAAGACTAGTAATGTTACTCTGATACAAACTGTACACAGTTTCATTTGGATGATGTTCTTTTTGTTCCTAGTATTAAACAGAATCTTTTGTCTATTGCCAAATTTACAAAGGACAACAAAGTTTCTGTTGAATTTTTTGATTGGGGGTATGAGATTAAATGTGTGAAGATTAGGAAAGTGTTAGCAGAAGGGAAAATTCACAACAACTTATATCTAATGGAAGGAATTGCATCTTTGCTCTTACTGCTACCACAACAAATAGTACTTCCCTTTGGCATAAAAGGTTGGGACATATTTCTAAAGTTGTTCTGGATAAAATAGATGCTTCTTCATCTATTCAGATTAATTCATCTAGTACTAAGTGTGTTTGTGAATCTTGCCAGATGGGAAAGAATCATAAATTTCCTTTCAGCTTGTCAAACAGAACAACTTCTTCTCTATTGCATTTGGTACATTGTGATATCTGGGGACCTGAACCAGTTAATTCTTTTCTGGGATTTAGATATTATATCCTCTTTGTGGATGATTATTCCAGGTATCACGGATTTATCCTATGAAGTGTAAACAGAAAGTTTAACATGTTTTCAGCATTTTAAAACTACTTCTGAGAATATTTTATCTACTACTATCAAGTTTTTTCAGTGTGACAATGCATTAGAATTAGTCAAAGGCCAATTCAAATCTTTTCTAGATGAAAGTGGTATTGTATACAGGGTATCTTGTCCACATATACATCAACAGAATGGATTGGCAGAGCGCAAGCACAGACATATTGCAGAAATGGGGAATACTCTGGATTTTCAAGCACATCTACCCAAGGCTTTCTGGTATGATTCCTTTTTAACAACAACATACATCATTAACAGGCTGCCAACTAAGGTGTTGAAATTTAAATCTCCATATGAAGTGTTATTTGATACATTACCAGATTACTCTTTTTTAAAGGTATTTGGATGTTGTTGTTATCATAACTGAACCTTATAGGCATGATAAGCTAAGTCCTAAGTCTGTCAAATATGTTTTCTTGTTATGATTTACATACCAAGAAAACATACATTTCTGTGCATGTTAAGTTTGATGAAAATTGCTTCCCTTTTGAGAAGAATCTGCATACTTCTAATACTTCAGTTCCTTCACCAACTATCACTACACAACTTACTTCAGATACTTCTCAACAAGATCAGTCAGATGATCCATCTATGCCAGACACTTCTAGTGAGTCCGAAAATGATATTTTTGAAGATTCTACTTCTGATACTTCAGTTATTTCTTTATCTGAGAATATTTCTACAGCTGCACCTGCTCCACAGATTATTACAAGATCCAAGTCTGGTATTTAAAAACCAAAAAAACTCACTCTGGAATTTGTGGCCAACTGGATTACCATGTATCCTTTGCACTCTGCTTTTACATCCAATATAGCTTCTATTCTGAGCCTAAATCCTTTAGAACTTCCAATAAGAATCCTAAGTGGCAAGTGGCTATGAAAAATGAGCATACTGCTCTAATTGATAATGATACTTGGGATATAGTTCCTTCAGATCCTAGTTAAAATTTTTTGGATGTAAATGGGCATATAACGTCAAACTAAATGTTGATGGGTCTTTGGATGGGTACAAATCCAGGCTTGTTGCAAAAGGCTATAACCAGATGGATGGTATTGACTATTTTGAGACATTTAGTCTTGTTGTCAAAGTTACAACAGTAAGAGTTGTTTTAACACTTGTGATATCAAGGAACCAGACTATCAAACAACTAGATGTAAGTAACGCATTGCATGGATATCTTAGTGAGGATGTTTACATGGAACAACCAAAAGGATTTGTAGATTCTTCTAGACCAGATCATGTCTACAAGTTAAAGAGAAGTTTATATGGACTCAAACAATCTCCAAGATCTTGCTTTGAGAGATTTTGTGGTACTTTGTTTGAGTGTGGATTTTTTAGGTCTTCCTGTGATCACTCCATGTTTGTGCATCGGCATGAAAACTCAATGGAAGTACTTCTCTTATATGTAAATGACATCATTCTAGCCAGTTCTTCAGATGTTGTGTTTACTACAATTATTACTTATCTGCAACAAGTTTATCCCATGAAAGACTTAGGAAATCTACATTACTTCTTGGGTATTGAAGCATCTTTTGAAGACAACTCCAAGAAGTTATTGTTAACTCAAAAGAAGTATACTTTGGATCTGCTTTAAAATTTTGATATGATGTTTTGTAAGCCACCCAAGATACCAGTAGCTCATGGTCCTAGATTTTCAATATCTAATGGTGTTTCTCTACCAAAATATAAAATATACAGAAGCATAACTGGTGGTTTGCAGTATCTGAAAATGACAAGTCCTGATATATGTTTTTCTGTGAATTATGTTTCACAGTTCATGCATGCTCCAACAACTTAACATATTCTTCTTGTTAAGAGAATACTAAGATATTTAAAGGGTACAGTTGGTTCTGGTATTGTACTTTCTGCTGGTGATATTTCTTCTCTTACAACATATACTGACTCAGACTGGGCAGGGTGTCCATATACAAGAAGATCTAATTATGCAGAAGCATAATATAAATCAATGGTTGTTGATGTTGCTGAAGTAGTTTGGATGTCATTCTTACTCACTGAAATAGGTATATCCTTACATGAACCTTTTACTATGTTTTGTGACAATACCTCTGCAAACAGCTTAGCCTGCAATCCAGTTTTCCATGCTAGAAAAAAGCATGTTGAAATTTATTATCACTTCATAAGAGAACTTGCAGGCTCTTCCTTTCTCTAGATATGCTACACTCCTCATCGAGCAATCGGAAGATTTATGTACAAAGGGACTGGGTACATGGGGTGTTTTTCTTTGTCCAAAGAAGTACCGATGCGCTTTAGTCACTATCATCTTGAGGGGGAATGTGAGAGTGTATAAGTGTGTCTAACACACATTTGTTTTTACTCACTTTGTCTGATCATTACAGCTTGTAATAATCGCTCCTAACAAGAATTGTCGTGACAGATCGCACCGTATGTATTTCTCTCTGTTTTTCACCTACAATATGATTTCTTTCCCTGTATTGTTTTCCTTTATCAAAACATTAATAAAGCTGATCATTATCTTTTAATAACTCTAATATTTGGTATTCAGAAAGACAAACATAGACTAGCTATTGGTTACATTATAAAGAGTAACAGTACTAGACGATATATCAGAACTAGTCCATTTGGCTTGGAATTTGGGAGACAGTGCATGAGTTGTAACAGTATTGGCCATTTTTGGCACGAAACTGCAAGCACCGTTGTTGTTGAGAGTAGCCATTTTTGTTAATAATATCATTTTTGAATCTCCATATCCTCCACGGGGTAGTCCTCGATTCGCCAGATAAGCTCTTGAGCACAACCCGACTGTCACCTTCAATAACAATGGGGGATAAGTTCAACCAGATTGCCAGCTCGGCGACCAAAAGGAAACCATCAGCTTTCGCATACATTATTGTATCAGATCTTCCTAGTCTTATTCCGGCTCTGCAACAATTTTCATTTATGTGTCTTGCAATTGCAGCACAATTGACTGACAAAGATTTGGTCAACATTACTTGGGTCAAATTCAATACCAAAGTAAATCTTATGACGAGATTTAGTTGTTCCAAGCTTGGAAAAAGTATGGTACCAATTCTGATAGCTTACAAGTAGGGACATTCCCATTTTTTTTCTAGCACATCTTCCCAGTTCATGTGGAATAGAGTTTGGCACCTGAACGAAAGTAAAAAAAAAAATGTGGAATATCAATTCTGATAGCTTACAAGTAGGGACATTTTCCACTTTTTTCTATGCCATCTTCCCAATTCATGTGGAATAGAGTTTGTCACCCAAACGAAAGTAAAAATTTAGAAGAAACTGCACGTCAACATAATTGATGTTGGTTTTGTCAGAAGATGACACTTATAACGCAGAGCGTCAATATATTTTGTACTAAATCACATAACTATTGATTTTTTTTGGAATTATTGTTGGTCAATGTTCTGAGAAAACGACAATCAAATTAGTGGTGAACGATATTTGAGTTAATACTCGACATTAAGTTTTAGGAACATCAATCCAAATGGAGCTTAACAATTTTTTTTCTTTTCCAGTTTTAGTTCAAGTGAGAGACACTAGAAGTATCCATCACTAAACTAATACTTACATGAATTATTCAAGTGGTGAGTTAACATAAAAATTTGAATTTGAACTTCTTCCACAATAACGTTTGTTCTTATATGTGAGTAAAAGGTTACAATTTTAGCTATCCCCATTTTGGAGAATTTTTCCAAGCCTAATTACATAAAGCACTTATTAGATTTCTTTTATTTATTTATAAGCAAAGGCCTTCAAAAATACAAACAGTGTACCTCAACTACCGTGGATATGCAAGCAGGAGAACAAGACGGGTGACAGACAGACATGCCCAAAAAGGTTGATACAACATTTGAAAATAAAAGATAAAATAAAAAAATAACTTAAAAGAAATAAGAAGATAGATGCTTCTGCTCCAGACTGCAACTAAATCTGAGTAAAAGTCATAAAGGCCTATGGAGGCTTCATCCACAACTGAAACAGTTGCCACCACTACAAACAGTCTGTAGGAATACAAACCAACACTACGTGATAATTCTATTAAGATAGGTAATTGCCTGGCCGACATGAGGGTAACAAAAACTTGCACATCACAGAGAAAACGACGTATAACCTGTCCCAAGCCCTCAAATGAGTAAACTGGATTAAAGGAATAAAGTCACGTTTCTCAGCAGAAAAATGATAATAATAATATTAGTAATTATAAGACTGTTGTAAATCCGAATAATTCTAGGTAAGAAAACAATAACCAGCAAAGAATCAGTCACATGAGAAATTCATGAGAGTACCACGAAGTTGCAATTACCAAAGAACAAACAGCCTTGAGAAAAACCCAGAAGATCTTCAAATACATATTCTTTCCGCATCCAAACAATCCCCTTGTGACCATCAACAAAATATATCCTACACTCGCACCATATATATATGTACTTACAACCTAAGCCCTCCTCAAAGGAGTAAATTGGTTTAAAGGTCTTATGTTGAGGTATATCCAATAGAAGTGCAAACCGAAATCCAGTAAACCATCCCAAGTATTTAAGATAATAGACTGATCAGAGAGAAAAAGATTAGTAACAAGATCCTCAAAAACCTGCCGAGAATGAACGAAAAATTCTTTAGACATCCAAGCAGACCAGTTGAGACCAGGAAAAAAATGTACCTTAGACTCAAAATAAATATATGTACTTACTTCCCATGCCCTCAAAGTTGTAAAAAGGCTCAAAGGCCTTACGTCGAGGTATATCTGACATGAGTGCAAACCTAAATCCAGTATAAGATCCCAGTTGCTCAACATAAGAGAATGAATTGAAGGATACACTTTAGAAGCACTCAACACAAAAAATAGTTACATGAACCACATGAATATCCAAAATATTCCATAGCCAATCCCCAGACCTAAGCAAAATAAACTTGATAGCATACCGAGAAGAAATATCACCAATTTCTACAAAAATTACTACATAAAAGTAGGTAACGCAAGGAGACGCAGTAAAATAGAAAAAACTATGACTCTTACTAATATTCAATAAGTACTTAGAAAAATGATCTCAACAAGCAAACTCATCCACCAAAGTAGTCAAACGACCTAAAGAGACATAAAAGTTAGACCATTCTAATAACGAAAGAATAGATATAAATCTAGTTTTATCTATCTTAAGATATCAGTTCTTTTGATTTCTATCTTATGGAAAGCTCTGTAAGTACATATAAGAACGAGATAAACGATTTGATCCAGGCCACAACAATTATCAACGTGCACTAAGTAGCTATATCTCATAAGAATTACTAGCCAGTGATAAATATCATCCAAAGTAAAACAACTACTTAATAAACATTCATAATAAGAAGACCATACACCAAATTCTCCCTCCACATCAATCATGTAACTTGTGACATACTTCCTCAGAACCACTTACTTGGACATTTTCTCTCGAGAGAGAACAGGTAGAGATCGAGTCTAATATGTCTAGAGACATCAACATTTTCAATAACAAGATAATGATAGGCTCTAAAAGCATCCCCACAGCAAACCCAACCTTAGAATACGACAGAATACTATAATCTATCTAAAACAGATCAATGGCATTTTCCGCCTCACAGAGATGTACAAGATAACTAGATTTGGAGAATATATCTTAGGTAAATGCAAGCTTTTATCCTTTTCATCAGTCTCAAAGAGGTAAAATTCAAGTTGAGCTAAACTTAGGATTATGAAAAAGTAAACCACCACAACATCCATGTAAGCAAGAATACATACTCCACAAAAAGAGATACAAGAAACATACCTAAAGTCTCATCCATGTAAGCAATAATACATGCTCCACAAAGAGAGATACAAGAGACGCACAAAACAATATTCGCAATTCCAGCTATTAACTTGACCAAACCATTGACTTGACCCTTTCCTTTGACTTTGACTTTGACTTGACCAAATGTTGACCTGACCTAGGCATTGACTGTTGTTTTTCGCATTTCCAACATTTTTTATAAGTTAAGCGAAGAAATTTTTCTTTTCTTTTCTGAAAGCAGTATTAAGAGGGCTTTGATCTGCCAACAAAACTGAAGTTTGAAATCTTAAAATCCAAGGATGGACTATAGAATTATGAAAAGAAGAAGCAGCTCGCATCATCAAATATTACCCACCAGTGCCACCACTCATAAACACTTTAAGGCTTACAAAATTGTAGGATAATGTCCCACCAGGATTGTTTTAACACAAAATTGGTTAAAAAAGATCAAAATCGTATAGTAACATCCTACACATTTTCAAATACTTTTTCTTATTTATAATTTATATCAGGATGCATCCAGTTTCATCTCGCTATTTTTTAAGTTTAAGCCAGGATGAATCCAGTTTCATCCTTGCTATTTTTTTTTTGTCCATTTCACCCGTAATAATTTTTACTCGTCCATTAGAATCATGTTTTAAAAATATTTGGACAAATGACCCATTTTCCGATTGTTTAATCCGCTACTCATTACGTATCCAAAAATGTAAGCTGTAAATGGAATTAGCACTTCATTAATTAGTTTTCTCTAATAAACTTTCCTTTAATGATTAAACTAATTAAGTTTTTTTGTGTATTTGTTTAATGACTTTGCCTGGGAAAGGTAAGCGAGGTTACGTACCGTCACGTATAAATGGTACGAAGATGTGTATACCTGTCGACTGTTTGTCGTTGAACAGGTGTACATTTCGACATCCGAATATGAACGGTATCAAAAACATTCGTGTAATTATATTAGGATATAATGCATATGGAAATGTAATCCAGGGAAGGAGTCTTGGCATTGGTTTTAAAGAAGCAAATGCAGCTACATTTTCAAAAAAGATGAGTAAACATGCTGTGATCACAGCTCATTTCAGCAAGTTTTGAGACCTAAGTTTACTGAATCAAGACATGGTTTAGCGTGAACTAAACTTTGGTTAGAGGATAAAGATATAGTTTTCTAGTCAAATTAAGTTTAGGAGTGTGTGAGAAATGAGAAAAACATTCTTTTCTGTTTCCATCCTTGATTTAGGGTTTATGGTTTTGCATCTTTCCGTTTATTTAATCTTTTCCTCCACTCATCACACGTGTTACCTACTAACTTCAATTATAAGAACCAAAAGCTAAGCACTTCTACCAGAAAGAGCAAGAAAGAAAAACCCCAAAGTGCACAAAGTGTACATTTATATGTTCCTTGCTTTAATCCTTAATAACAA
Organism: Papaver armeniacum; assembly: GCA_023531295.1. Classification (NCBI taxonomy): domain Eukaryota; kingdom Viridiplantae; phylum Streptophyta; class Magnoliopsida; order Ranunculales; family Papaveraceae; genus Papaver; species Papaver armeniacum. The sequence goes on from JAJJWW010017186.1 coordinate 331,311, forward strand.
GAGCGAAAATGAGAAAATCATGTGAATAATGATAATAGTAATGGATTGTTTTTTTTTTTTTTTTTTTTTGAAGGAGAAAAGTAACAAAAACAGACAAAGAAACCCAAAAAAAAACCTACACAGAGAAGAATACTCACTCGTAATGAGCCGAGTAATACAAGAAGGAGGGATAGTTAGCCACCATTAGAAGAGTGAGTGTCAACGACTAAAGCTGCAACTCTATGTGCCACATTATTGGCTGTTTTCTTGATGTACCTGAATTCAAATTGAATTGAAAACCGAGAGATCATCCCTTATTCTGTTGATGGTGTTCTGCAGTTTCCAACTGGGTCTGTAACGAGGGAATCTGAGAGCATTAATTACTATAAGTGAGTCTCCTTCCATGATTATGTCTCTCAAACCCTTACTTTAGCCAAAGCTACCGCTAGTAGTGCGCCTTTGTCCCTCGCCTTCCACCGTTTTGCAATAGTCAAGATTCCTATTCGGCATCCCCAAATCTAGCTCCGAATCTCTAGCCACAGCTCCACAAGCAAAACCCCTTGGTCCAGCCGCTCCATCAAAATTAATCTTAATCTTCGAGTCTACCTAAGTGGCTCCCAACTGTCCCTTTTAGCTTCCAAAGATATCATTTTCAGACGGCAAGTCGTCCATTTCCTCAATCGTGATCTCAAGGTTGTACCAAGACATGGCTTGTATGATGACTTTATGTTAATCTTTCTTTTCTAAACACCACAAGCATTCCTTGCTTTCCAAATAGCCCACCACATACAAGCTCCCATCTTCAAACTAGCATAGTCTCCACCTTTCCACCCACCACATCCTCACATAATCTTGAATTGTTTGCTCTGTGTTGTTCACCAGTTCTAAGACCGAGTGGTGAAGCAAAAAGGATGGCTTGGGTAGTTTGACAAAGAAAGGAACAAATGCTCTTTAGTTTCGAGATTCATGTCGCATATTCTGCCAATCTTCATCAACCCCCGAATGTGCTTCCTATATTCTTTGCCACTGGCAAACCATTTTTAAGTAGCCTCCACAAAAATATCTGAATTCTGGGTGGAATATTCTTTATGCTCCAGAATTTCTTCCAAGGGAACTCTGAATGAGTAGAAGTCGAGGGAGTATTATCATTCATAGTCTTGAGAAAGGATTTTGTAGAAAACTCACCTTTTGGATGAGGTGTCCATATTAGCTTGTCAACAATGTTGTTCTCAACCCTCCAGCTTAAGTGAATCTCCATTATCTGTGCAACTTCAGTTTGGTTGAAATGCTGCAACTTGATTTCATCCCACCTGTGTTCTTCATGTATAATGAGATCCTTAACTTTGGTAATATTGTGCTCACCTTCAATTCTCCTTTCTGGTCTTTTGTTTGGTAATCCTGGTATCCATGGATCATTCCAGATATCTAAATTTTCACCATTCACCACTGACCAACAACACTTGTCTTTCATTTCCTCTTTAACTTTTAACATAGCACTCCAAGTGGTTGAGCAGCTATTTGGCTTTTCCACCTCCCAAAAATTATCCTTTTTTACGTACTTGGCCTTCATGATTTTACCCCATATACATTCTTCCTCCTCCAGAAACTTCCACACCAGTTTAGCTATCATCGCCATGTTCAAATGCTGAAGAGATCGAATTCCCAGGCCACCCTTTTCTTTTTCGAGTTCAAATTGATCCCAATTAATGAAGTGCATTTTCTTGACCTCCCTGTCGTGACCCCACCAGAAATTCCTCATAATCCTAGTTAAGTTCATTAAAGTTTTCTTGGGCAGCATAGCAGTAGCCATATAGAATGGTGGAATCAGACCTAACTCCGTCTTTATAAGCATTGTTCTGCCAGCATGAGTTAAGAAAATTCGCTTCCATCCTGCAGTTTTTGCTTCAAATTTGTCTTCAAGGAAATCATGCGAGGATATTAGGTGAGCTGATTTTAGGAGTTGATGTCCCAGGTATTTGTCAGTACTCTCCATCTGCTTCACCCCCAGAATGTTAGCTACTTCCAATCTTCTTTGGCTGTCCACCCCTTTACTGAAGTAAACAGCTGACTTTTGCATATTTGCACATTGTCCCGACCAAGCCGCATAGATACTTAGGATCTGGAGAAGAGTGCCGATGGTCTTATTGTCAAGGTACCGAATAACAATAGGTCATCCGCAAACATCAGATGTGACACTGTGGGAGCCTGTCTACATACTCGATACCCATTGTACAAGGCAGTATCCTCCATCTTCTTCATCAACCATGATAGTCCTTGAGCACACAAAATGTACAGATATGGCGATAAGGGACATCCTTGGCGTAGACCCCTTTCACTTACAAAAAAACCTTCTGCCTGTCCATTGACAACCACAGAAAAAGTAGCGGTACTAATGCAATGCATAATCATATTGTGAGTGTGCCCTACAATCCCATAAATTCTAAGACAATGACTTAGGAATCTCCAGCTAATCCTATCATAAGCCTTACTAATATCAATCTTTAAAGCAAAAGCACCTAATATTGACTTTGCATTAGACATGGAGTGGAAAATCTCTTTGGCTGTCACTATATTGTCAATAATTAATCTGCCCGGAATGAATGCAGATTGCACTTTATCTACTAGCCTCTCAAGATGTCCTCAGTGCTGGGCTAGAATTTTGGTGATTACTTTATACATGATATTGGTAAGAGCTAGGGGTCTGAAATCTGAGGGTGTAGTGGGGTGTTTTACCTTAGGTATCAGCACAATGTTGGTGTGGTTGAGGCCCTTGGGTAGCGTTGCTGTAGAGAAACAGTGTTGGATCGTCTTTGTAACCTCGTCACCAATAATTTCCCAACATCTTTTATAAAACACAGCAGGCATGCCATCCGGTCCTGGTGCTTTTAAACTTTTCATTCTTCTGAGAGTGTTCCAAACCTCCTCTTTAGAAGGAGTTCTTGAAATATTGTCATTGCTGGTACTGTCAATTTTGGAGTCTGCTTGAAATTGAATGTAATACCTGTCTTCATTCGGATCCTTCTTGAAAAGATAAGAAAAATGGTTGACCAAATAGTGTATGACATCATTAGCATCTGTCACCCAAATACCACTAGGAAGTTTTAAAGCATCAATTTGGTTCTTTCTTCTTTCTTTGCATAAATGGAGATATGTGAAAAGCCCTAGTGTTCTTGTCCACATTTGGAATCCATTTAACTTTGCTTCTCTTGCTCATAGTATCTTTGTTGCATGATGTTGAGCTTCTCAATCTCCTCACACAATTTCTTCTCTTCAGCTCTAGTATCTCTCAGATGAGCTTCCATTTGTACCTTTAGAAGTTTTTCTTTATATTCTTCAGCAGCTCTAAATATGTTTCCAAAAGTTTTCCTGCTCCATTCATTTAACTTTGTCCCCACCTCCATAATCTTCTCTACTATTTCGTGTTGATTCCCATTCCAGTATTTATGGACCTCATCTTTGAAACCAGGATGCTCAGTCCAGTAATATTCAAATTTATTAGCATGCTTCCGCCTCCTTCTATTGGTTCTGTTTGTGTTCACCAATATGGGTGCATGATCACTGCGATTCTCGGAGATGGAGAACTCCATTATCCGGAAATTTGAAGAACCAATCAGTTGTGCACACAGCCCTATCCAACCTTTCAAATATTGGCTTCTCCACTACAGCTCCACTAGACCAAGTAAAAGCAGGACCCGTAAACCCCATGTCTATCAGGCTTCTATCCTGAATGAAATTTTTAAATTTTGTATTTGTATTGTTCAATTTCAGTCTTCCTCCATGCTTCTCATTAGCAGACTTTATGGCATTAAGATCACCAACCAAACACCAAGGATTAACTATTTGAGTAGCATACTCAGATAAATCCTTCCAAAACTTGTTTCTCAAATGACTCTGAGGTGGCCCATATACACATAACAGCTCCCAATCATGCCCATCCAATTGATGTATTCGACAGTGAATTAAATTTTTATCAGCTCTTAATATTTCTAGGTCAACATTATTACTCCATAACACCACATTGCCACCACTTCTACAAATTGCAGGAATTGCTCTATAATTATCAAAATTAAGAGAGTTGAATAAATTACCAGAATTAGACTCATTGATTAAAGTTTCCGTCAAGAAAGCAATTTGAGGGTTGCAGGCCCTGAGAAACGCTTTTAGAGTGTGGACTGTCGAGGAGTTTCTCAAACCTTGACAGTTCCAAGAGAATATCAGCATTTTCCTTGTGGCTGATTTTGGGCAGCCACCACACCCTTTTGAAAGTTAGGGGTATAACCAATCTTCTTTGCTGGTACATCAATTTCCATTGGACTTGCCGATCTTTTTGTTCCAATTGAACTTCCTCCATTAGTACTCTCACTTGTGGATTTCTAGAGTTTCTTGCTTTTCTCTTCCACCCGCATTCCTTCTTTTTGCTCATTTTTAGCATTAAGTCAAGTTGAAGAAAAAGAGGAATTATCTTGAGCTTTGCAATTGGATTTTAGAGTTGAGATTAGGTTGAACGACATTTGGGTTTATTAGTGACTCCTCTGTTTGACTTGAGATAGCCAAAGGGTTTTCTGCGGGTCTTTCCAAATTGGGCTCAACGGTTTTACCCATTTCGCCTTTTGCTGAGTCCTGATGTCCACTCACCTCATTTGTACGTGAAGTATACCCTCCCCTTTTCCAATCAGAGGGTCAGTTTATAATGCGTTGTCACATTCGATACATTCTCGCTCCACCTTCTTCTCGCATTGTCGAATATTGTTATTCCACCAGGTGGTTTTCTTGGATCCATTTTCGTCTTTCTGCCCGGTGTTTACTCCCCGTAACAATCTCAAAGATCGTCCAAGTCAAGTTTTGCACGGGGGATTGTTTTAAATCTTGATCCTAGATATCAACACTTAAAAGTAATTTATAGGGTGTGTAGATATATCATGGGAAGTTTCGTTTAGCAGAAAATTAATCTGATGATATAATTTCAAAATGACTTTCAGAAATAAAAAATTACTTCCACCTTTTGTATCGTAGATGTTAACTAATTTTGTCTACTGAATTTTTTTTTTTTTTTTCATTTAGAGTGTGAGATAGAACTTCATGGTTAAGCTAGCATATAAAGTAACATGTTATAGGGGCGGAAGGAATTATTAGAGGGGCTGAACCTAATAGGACAAAAAGGGTCATTACATGGTAATTTCAAGTGCCCCTTATTCATAAAAAACAGAAAATGACTAATTAACCTTTACATAGTTTAGTTGATAATCTAGTTTAGTGTTAGTGATTAAGTTTCACTTCGATTCACTCTAAATCAAAAGAAACTCAGATTTTAGAGTTTAAAAAAAAAATCAATTTTTTTACATTTTCAGAGCTAATTACGGTTGGAATTTTGCTCGTAATCAACCGGTAATCTTAGTTACGGTTCGTAAAAGATGAACTACCAACCGCAACTTGTTAAATTTGGGGAAAACCCAATCGTAAAACCAGTTACGGTTGGTAACCAAATGCTCGAGACGAACCGTAACTTAGTTACGGTTCGTAAACTAAAATGGTTGCCAACCAACAGTGATTTCTGGTTCATCTCGAATTTTAGTTATGAACCGTAATTGGTGACCTTTTCTGAGCTCCTGGGGTTGTAGGGTTATTTACGGTTCGTAATTACAGTATCAACATCAACCGTAAGTTCACTTATCGTTGAAAAAAAAACGAATCGAAGATTCTCGATATAAGAACATACGGTTGGTAATTGAACTATTACCAATCGTAACAACATTAAAATCTCCGATTTAGGTTCGTAATTGAGTTAAAATCAACCGTAACTCACATAAACCCGTAAATTTGAATTTCAATTTGCATCTAAAACCCTAATTTTTGATAGAAATTAAACTTAAATCGAACAAAATAAACTAAACCCTAACCGGTTTTTCAAAACATACCTCGATATAAGTCATTACACTACACTTGATTAATTTTGAATTGTCGATTAATCAAGACGATGAAATTTTCAGTTTTAATGGAGGTTACGGTTGATGGGAGGAGGAGAAGAGAAGAAGAAAGAAAACATATTTTCAATTTAGCTTTGATTTAGGTTAAAAAATGGGGAGGGTAATCTAGACAATTTACAATACCATTTGGACACCCCCTAACTAACTAGATAGACATTATTATCATGGTTCAGCACCTCTAATAATTCCTTCCGCCCCATAACAGGTTACCATATAAATATCTAATAGACATTTGTAGTATTAGTATAAAGGATGAATTATTATGGATGAATCATACCAACACGTACCATATAGTTACAATGGTCCAATTCAAAACCATCAACTGAAAATAATTGTAGGCCAAAAGAGAAAAGAGCACTCAAACACTCTCAATACTAACACCAACAAATATCGACCCAAGCTTTTCAAAAGAAAGTTGGCGAGCATGTGATGGAAACCCCCACCAATCTCTCTCTCTCTTTCTCTTTTTTCAATCACTATATATAACTGATGTCTATGCATTGTTCCATGTTCAGTCATTTGAGAATCCTCTGATCTAGCTAGTACACACAATCTTCTTCTCATTAGCTAGCTACTCCTCTTTAAAATTCTTCAATCTCATAATTTTCCTCCAAATACCAACTTGAAAATATTTGAGCAAACCCTTCCTCCATTTAAAATGGATACCATCGATATAGAAAAGATTCTAGCCAGGAAAAATTATCAAAAGAATCAGTTTGTTAACAATTTGTACTATTGTTCCTTCATAGCTATGACTTGTTCTTTACTATGTTTCTTTTCTAGCTCCCTTTGGTTTCCTTCTTTGTGTTCTTCTATGAATGCATTTCTCTTTGTTTCTCTTCCAAACTTGAAAGCTCTCATCTTAAGCCCCAAATGTTTGTTCATAGTTTGCAACATCATTGTTGCGTTTCTCATTGGAGAGTCGAAACTTGTCGGTAAATGGAAGTCGTCACCGGATACCGAACTTTACGAGGAATACATTAAAAGGAGTAGAAATCAACAAACCATTACTAGTACTACTCAAGTTGTGGAGAAAAAATTGGAGGTCTCTTTGATTAATGATGAAGAAGTGAATGCTATTGTTGAAAGGGTAACCGAAGTAGAAGTCAACAAAACAGCTGAAAAACAACAAGAAGAGCAAGAACAGGAAGAGGTGTTATCATTTGATGATTATGAAGAAGAAGAGGAAGAAGTAGAAGAGAAAGGGTTGGCTCAAGAGGAGCTAAACAAAAGGGTTGAAGATTTTATTGCAAGGATGAACAAGCAAAGAAGGCTTGAAGCTGGATCACTAGTTTGTTGTTACTAGCTACTTCTAAATTAACCCAATAAATTCTTAATTAGAATATTAGTGAGTGAGTAAAAATCACTCCAACATAATTAGTATGGGAAAATAAGCTTTTCCTTAGCTTAGAGTAGTCGTAGCTACTAGCTAAATTGTAAACAAAATCCCAAAAACATTTTTGTTGTTGTTAGTATCTATCTGTAGAATGTAGAGATCTTTGTATAAAAAGATAGAAGATCTTGACACACAGTAAATAAATGTTTGCTCTCAGTTCTTTTGAAAATGAAGATCAACTGACTCTAATATTTCATGCATCCATGGCAATAAGTTCCACTCATACAATGGACTTTAATTGTGAGACATGGTGAGACGGTACCGATCGGCACATGCACAACAGGGACGCTAATACGAGCTACGATTTGCGAAGGAGTTTGTAGTACGTAACCAAGTTTAAGACCCCGTGTGATCAAGATCAAATTCGGTCGATCAGGCAGAAGTGCATGAAGTAATTGATGGTTCATGGAATACAACTATTTGGCTATATTGATCAAGACGGTGCTAGGCTAAGAGTAGGTAAAAAAAAAAGGAAGATCACCAAAAAAGAAAGAAGAAAGAAAAAGAGAGTAGGTAATTTGAATAGTGGGGTTGAAGTTCACTTTTCTTTTGTCTGTAATTGTAATGTTACACTTCAAATGAGACTTCCTTAACACCTAAGTCATTCACACAAAATCTACCCTAACTAATAGGGAAAAAGAGAGTAGACATAGGCTAACTTTAAAAAAAAATACTCATTAGACCAACTTTTACAAATTGATTGCTGGTATCATCAACTAATAAATGGTGAAATTGATTGGAAAACAATGAAAACAAGCGTCTTCAACTCTTATTGCTCGCCACTGATGATGCGGCAAGCGTTGGGTTAGTTTTTGAACGCTTGCCGCATCAGCAGCAGCGAGTGACAATCATAGAACACGCGAGAATCCAGCTAAGACAGCTTCGACTTGACCAGTAACAGAGTTAGTTGAACTCACCAGCATAGAATCAAACATAAGAGATGCGTCGGTTGAAGTTGAAGTGACCATAGTCATAAATTGGTATACGGTGACTACTTGACATTTGACGGACCCCAAAAGTAAGGAGCGTGGGGAGAGTTGATTGCAGGGCGGCGGTGTCAAAAATGTACATCAAAACAGTCCAGAATTGGATATTCGTCCCGCTAAAGATTGTACCAGGATCCTATCAATATTCTTCCACTTCCAGGAGATTTTGTTCTTCTTCCCTTCGATTGTGGAGGATGGTGAAAAGATCTTCATAGTTGAAACCCATCAAATCAAGAATATGTTTGTGACCAGATTATTTCTCCAAATAGTTCATCCCTTTGACCCATGTTTTCATTTACACAGTGCTAAGTTGTTTCTAAACCAGTGGGCAAAAAGCATCTTAGCTGCAACAGTATAACATAGTCCAGACGTACAGATGTGCATGCAATGTCACTACTGCTGCTTGCGGTTAACATTGTTAGCTGCAACAAGGCAACAGCCATACATGAAAGCATGGCTAAAACATTAAGTTCCGAAACCCATGAAAAATGGTTCCGAAACCAAGCGGGGTCAGAGACCTATGAGGGGGCTAAAGATTATAGCTAACTTCATGCCTATGCCAACCGCCCCGGTCATAAGTTTGGAAGAGAAACAAAGACAAATGCATTCACAGAAGGACACAAAGAAGGAAACCAAACTTATGTTTGGTGCAAATGTGCAATAATCAAAATGGGAAAAAAATCAACCAAGTAAAAGTAACTGATTCTTAGCTCGTTGCACAACGGTAGTGATCTGAAATTGATGAGCTCTTCAATTCTCCGTAATGTAACATAATATGTAGTAAAATTTTGGAAACCAGAATGAGTCACGTGTTCAACGGGATGTCTTTAAGACATTAATACTCCTGCCACATTCAAGAGATGCTATAGCCCCACAGATGGATGCTTTCTGGATAAAACACCCTACTACACCTACTAATAGCAAATCTAGTGAATGCTCAACCCGAGCTTGGCAACTTAGAAAAAACCTTCTAGGAAAGTTTCAAAAACTTAAGAAAAACAAAATAAAATGTTGTTCTTTCGTCTCTCTAAAAATATAGGAAAATCCTTTTCCTTGGATTTTTCTATAGGTTGAGAAGACCTTGTTTATAGAATCTCTAATATAACTTAAGAAGTGGTAACTCCATGGTATGAGACTAATAAGTTTATATAGTTTCTTAAAACAACATAGAATTTGGAACTCTCCGATGTGGGACTAATGACTTCTTTTCGTTCACAAAAGAAAACAAGAAGTTATTTATTTTCTTAAAAAGCTTTAACACTCTTTAATGAAAACCTTGGTAAAACATGAAAAATATAAATAAATCTTGGTAAACCAACACTCTAATCCCATGACCCGGCTAGAGCGAACGTACAAGCGAACCATGTGTGGATTAAAGTCATACTAGCCATTGCCAAAGTCCTCTCCCTCACACAAAATTGTGTAGTCCCAAGAGTCATATTATGGATTGCGAAAATCATAGTAATATAGAGAGCTTTCATTTTTAGTTCCTCACATGTGAAAATGAGCCAGTGAACCCTTAGTGACCTTTAATATAGTTCCAGCAATACCAAAAAAAACATGAAGATCATCTTATCAAAATGAATTAAACTCGATAAAAAAAATGAAAAAATCACATAAAAAAGAGAAATACCATTATAGGCAGCGGTGTCCATGAGATCTTGAAAATTTACTTAGTGAGAGATTATCGGAACTAATTGTTACTGCATGGTGAACGTGATGCCTTGAACTATGCTATCGTTTGGTGTACTTCACAATAACAACTACGCGTGATATCTCCAAGGTTGTTGCCAAGCTCGTGCAGTTGTGCTCATTTTGGCCCAGAGCAAATATCATGTTCCTCAGAATGCTCAAGAGAATGTTCTCATCTTCTCATAGGAAGCAGACCCATTTTCTAAATCCGATAGATGAGTTCTATCAAGAGTGTTACTACTTACACCCTACTTAAATCTAAAATTGAAACTACAGAACTCATTAAGACTTCTCAAAAGTCAATGCATCATAGGAAGAGTTAAAGAATATAATTCTCTTGATAGTGCATACATTTAATTACCACAAATTAGTTGTCTCATTGAACCTTCATCTTGGGATCTCCAGTCAGTAAGGTTGAGTATCCTTCATGATAAATTTTATTTCATGAGCTTAAAGATCATCCCCTTGATGCATTAACAAACTATCTCTATAGATTATCCTTTCGTCAAAGGATCCACTAATTTTTCCTCTCAACTCCACTAAGTCTACAAAAATCACTTCATAAGAGAGTAGTTGGCTTACCAAATTATCCTTCTCCGAGTTTTTCAATACTTTGCCATTGTTCATTTAATTTAAACTCTCATAGTCATTTGAGTTTCAGCAATGATGGCCATAGGCTTGATTCTGAGAGGAATTCCTTCCAAGAAATGATTTTAACCATTCAATTTCCCCTCATGCTTTAATTTAAGCTAGCGAACTCTCGGTTTTATCTTAGTCGAATGATCTCCAACTACGGTGCACACATAGACTAAGGGTCTCCAAAGCTCAAATTATAACATCTTTCAAGGTCAGTGCAATATGGGTCTTGCATATACACAATTTAAAATGTACATCAAGTACTGCAAATTTCTGATCAGATCATCCCACTAATTCTTTTGGGATCACAAATGTATTTGTACACCTAATTCACTACACATTAACACGTCAAGTTTGATGATTTATATCGTTTACGTCAATTCGTGAAAGTCAGGCCACAAGTGTTTGCAAACCTTGGTATCTCGCTAAAGTCGGATGATAGGGGTTTGCAAATCGGGTTTGTGAACCTATCTGAATTCCCGAACTCAGATGTACATGGTTTGCCAACCGGATTTGCAACTTTGTACGATATATCGGAATTGTGATTGAATTTTGTAAAACATACAAGTATTTTTACCTATCGCCAAGCAATTACCTTTTCTCACATAAATGATTTGGAACATTGCACTTTTGCTTGGGCAATTTCCAAATGATCAACTTGAAACAAAAATAGTTCTTGAACAATAAATTGTTTTTAAGTAAGATTATTAAGGATCTAGAATATCCATTGCTTGAATCATATTTCGAGAGTTTAACCAAGACAAAGCTTGAAATCAAAAATTATTCTTTGTAATATCAAATTTACTAAAATTATATGACATGGTCTCATAAGATAGAATGGTAAATGCCATGAGTAAATAGGATGGTTGAGTCTTCACATGCCTCTTTGATGATGAAGTTCTCGTAAATGTCTTCCTTTATTCTTCAGTCTTCAATCTTCGAGGGTTATTTCATGATGTATGATACTCAACTACCATACTTTAATCCTAGTACGAGACTTGACTTTAATAGACTAGATAAAGGTATAGTTTTGTACATCTAACATTGACAAAAAAGCTTGAGATATCAAAACTTGCGAGTTCAACCAAGTGGCATTTTAAAATTCACATATTGCCTCTCGATTATAATAAAATTCACATATTGCCTCTTGACTCGCTAATTCGTCTCAGTAAAATCTTGGATGAGTTATGCAAGTTTCTCCTTTAAATCTTATCTCACCTAGACAGAGAAATTCGTGTCGATCTACCGCCAAGACCGTGATTCTCTAAGTCGAGGTTGATTACATCTATGGATTAGACAGTTAATCACAGGTGAAAATAAGAGTCCTAACATTAAAACCCGCCAAGTCTATTTTGTATTCAGAACTCTTTTATTTTCTTAACAGTTTTACTTACATTGGCCCATACAATGTTATTTGTAGTTTTTCAAGAAGCTTCTTAAAGACTTATACCTCGAAGTCATCTCCATGGGATGTTTTCTTGATAAAAAAACTGATGCGCATATAAGTTGTATTATGTATGGGCGGGGCTACTAAAACCTCCCCATTTTGATAAGATGGCAACTGTCATATATTGCATATGCTCCTACTCTTACCCTAATTTATTTACATAGGATTCACGGTAACTAGAATTTATGGTTGTGATAGACAAAATTATCGATAAGGATAAGCTATAGTTCTTAATATTAAGAGATGACCTGAAAGTTCTTGCATCATAGCATTTATAGTACTTTTCATTACAACGATAAGGAATAGACGATCATGACAAAGCCCTAAAGGGATAAACCTAGGATATTCCTACTAGAACAAGACAAACAAACGCTAGTGTAAAATTAAGCGAGTAAAAAATACTTTCACTAGACTAAGGTGAGTGAAAACTCTATAGTGATATCCAATACTCCCCTTAAAATTGAAGTAGTGGTGTCAAACAAGTGCATCGGTTTGTCTCTCAAGCTGTGTAATAATGGAAGTAGCCGTCCTTTTGTGAAGACATCAGCAATCTGAAGAGGAGAGAAGATAAACTCAACATCAACAGTTCAAGCCTGAATGAAATCTCTAAAATAGTGGTAATTCAGTTCGATATTCTTGGTTCTAGCGTGGAAAATAGATTCATAGCTAGAGTTGTAGCTCCCAAGTTGTCATAGAAGAGATGATGAAGCAAAGTAAAAGATTTATGCAGTTCGCATCAAAGAGTGTGGAAAACCACAAAACTTTAGATGCTAGGCAAGAGAGAGCCTTGTATTTAGCTTCAGTAGAAGACTTGGAGACCATGGGCTGCTTCTTAGATTTCCAGGAAACAAGCATACACCCCAAAAACACACAGAAACCAAATGTAGATCACCCGGAGTCTGGGAAACCATCCAATCCGAGTCAAAGTACTCTGAAAGTTGAGTAATATCACCAGTCGCTATTGTAATACATGATGTTAGACCATTTCTCAGTTAAACCCGCCAAACACATTGGTATGTCAAGGTTAGTTGTCATATTTTAGTTCCAAAACTCAAGGTCGCTTGATTAGATTACTAGTGTCAACTTCGTTAGGTTAGACTATGAAGTCTAGAAATGTTGAGACAAACTCGTCTTACACTGAAGAACCTGAAGACGTATCAGAATCAATGAACACATCATCATTATTTTCGAGGTTAGCAATACAATACTTGACTAGTTTTCGTTTTTATCTATGTTGCTTTCAAGTCGTTTATAATGAAAATATAACATGCGAGGTTATATATATGAAACTAAAGTATTTAAGAATTGATCATTTTATTATGATCAAAGTTTCAAGGAATAATATACAAGTTATATCAGAATTTTGGTATATTGAATTACTAAGTATAACATTTATCTTTTGAACTTCTTAATTGCGACACAGACACTATCTTTGTAACTTGTTACTAGATTGTGTAATGAACTTAGGATTGATTCCATGCCTAGAAAACTATGTATAACTACATGAGTTTAAGGAAGTAAACTTGCGAAACTTGTTTCGTAGTTGAAAGGAATCAATGGGATTGGTGGTCCGATTCCTATTGGGTACCTACAGCAGAACCGATCTCTATTGGAGATCTTTAGAAGGACCGATCCCTGCCAAGTAGTTGGTATCATCAAGTTTTGCAACAACGAGACTGACTATGTTGTCGAACGGTGGGGATTAAAAAGTGAAACTAAAATATTGGTTTTGAGTGTTATCGGTATTATGAATGTTATCATTAAGAGAAGAGTTATTCTTAGGTGAGATATACATGAAGAAGAGTTAAGATAAGTGATGAAGAAGTGATGTGACGGCTCAAGGATAACATAGATCCCATAAAAGTTTCAATGATTTCATTATGATAGTATGTTAGACAGAGTTGTCGACAAAGGTAAGCTGTATTTATTGATATTAATAGATGACCTAAAAGGTCTTACATTGTAGCATTTTTAGTACTTGTCATTACAATGGTAAGGATTAAACATCATGACAAATCCCTAAAGGGACAAACCTAGGCAATTCCTACGGGAACAAGACAAACAAACAATAATGTAAAAATAAGCAAGTGAACAATAGTTGCATTGGATTAAGGTGAGTGAAAACTCTATAGTGATATTCACTAGGTTTAATATTGCAGTTCAACTCTTTGAGTGGAAAACCACCATAATCGGTCACATAAAGCATGTTGTTGATGGTGGTTTTTAGTTCAAGGCTAAATTTGTAAAACCTTGCATTTAATGTGCCGTCACTTTGCAAAGAAACGGAGCCATGTAAAAGTGATGAGTGCTCATCCTCTTCACTGGCGCATTTATTGAGCAACTCAATATATATATATATATGAAATTTATCCAGAATGGTGCATGTAGCAACAATCCCAGATATTCTGTAAATTTGGCGCCTTGCCTATATTATTCAATTAACATAAGTTTCTTTGAATGCTTTCTGTGCTATGTTCCCTGGCTGAACCCTTAATATTTGATATGTCATGACAATTTGTGTTCACTCGCAGCAGAGTAGCACGAATTTCCAAGTATCAAGCCTAAGGTCCTTGCATAAAGTATTCAATCAGAAAGCATACTGCTCTCTGGCAATGAACTTAAAGAACTCTGTGTCAACACACAGAACTCAATCAATTTTGTGATAATTCACAAGATTCAGATATTACCTCGACTAATTTGCAAAAATTAGGGTTTTTGCGCCCTGTAAAGATATCGTAATCCTTACATGTCGAAATTAAGCCTAGACGAACTAGGTAATTAATCCGCCATGGATTAGTAGGTGAAAAATCTTGCCCAGAATCAGAAAACAAGAAATAAAGGAGCCGCGGAATAGGAGCAGCAGCAAAGGGAGGCGTGGCCATGCCTTAGGCAAGCCGACGCCATTTGCCATTGGCCACACCCCATGTTGCCTGTGGCCATATTTCCCTCGACCAATCATGTCGCCTTAAACCCGCCACACAAACACATAAGTTGTG